>OW240912.1:61161828-61185292 GCA_933207985.1 Pelobates cultripes
GCACTCTCTGTGTGCTTCCTCTTCAGCTCCCTCGTGCGCCACGTACTGATGCCGGAGCCGGAAGATGATGTCATTTTCCGGCTCCGGCATCAGTACGGTGCGCGAGGGAGCTGAAGAGGAAGCACACAGAGAGTGCTCCCTCGCGCGCCGGGCCGCCCGCCGGGTGTCAGCTGGGCCAGCCTCTGGGGGGCCCTGAGCTGACCGGCTGCTGGGCCCCCCAGGAGAAGAGGCTGGCCCTGTGGGTACATACCGGGTCGCAGGGCCCCCTGCGACCCCGGTATGTACCCACTGAATGTGGGGCCCGGACGACCTGAGCAGTCCTGGCCCCCCAGGACCGCCGGGCCCATGACAACCGTTGCGGTTGTCATGCCCTGATGGCGGCCCTGGTGACTAGGGTTCATAAACAAAGGGATTTAACTCCTAAATGGCAGAGGATTGAGCAGTGAGGCTGCAGGGGCATGTTCTATACACCAAAACTGCTTCATTAAGCTAAAGTTGTTCAGGTGACTATAGTGTTCCTTTAATGGAGTATCCTTGCAGATTAAATAACAATGATAGTTGTACCCTTCATATAAAAGAAGAAAATACTAAAAGATCATTATCAGTGATCCTCAATTTTTCAATTATTGATGTTTTAACAATTAGTGTAATCATTTTTAAGGCTATTTTTCTGTTTCTCATTTAATACGTTTTTTGTTTTTTTATTAAAGGTATATACAACAAAACCTACTCCTGGATACCTATTAGATTTTGTCTAATACTACCCTTTTCTTTTTTGCACATTTGGGGATTTTTTTGTGGAGTCCCTACTATTTCCAGTTGAGTGGTTTACAGAGCACTACTAACTCTCCTATTGAGGTTTTTCAAATCTCTACCCCTATACATAAGAAAAGGCAGTGTTTACATTTCTAAATAGGAACACTACAAGTGGCCATCACTCAGATAGCCACTAGAGGTTCTTTCTAGTCCAGTGTTGCCCAATGTGCAGCACTGGTGTTCAGTTGCCCCACACTCTACATGGAGGTGCTGAAAGTTCTCCATAGAGATGCATTGATTCATCTCTATGAGAAGATGCTGTTTGGCAGAGCGCTGCATTTTTCTGCACATGCACAAAAGCTTCTCAGTGCTTTCCTTTTTTAAAGCATTGGATGGTCAGAGATAATGAAGAATGATGATCTCAGCCATGGAGACAGGCCCAAGTGCCTTGAGAAAAAGGGTGAGTAAAAACACCTTTCTCGTGAGATCTAAGGGAGGCTGGGGACCTAAATAGTTAAAAACACTATAGTGTCTGGAATATATGTAAATATTCTTGACTCTGTAGTATTCTTTTAAATCCACTTTTGAATTCACAGACTTGTATCTTACTAGATAATGAAATTAATTATTTTTTCTTTTCTCTGATTATTGTTTCTAATAATTCCCTTTTAGTTTTTTTCCCTAATTAACTCCACAATTTGTTCATAAGGCATTTCAGTGGTATATGTCCGCTTACCTTGTGTATTGTGGGGATATTTATGGGGCGAAAATATTAAAAATAATATTTTCATAAAAATTTATTTAATAATTTTATTATATCAAAATTGATATCTCAAGAATTACCCACTATTTTTAATTCTCTTATATCCTAGAGAACAATCATTATAAGAATTTTACTCCATACAATAAATCACAAATGTTTTATAAAAATATAATTTATTGTGACAATAATAATAAAATAATAATATGTAACATGCGTTATAGTAATCAGTGAATATTAAAGTATAACATAAGTATACAATACAATGTTTAAACACAATACAATGGCTAACAGCATCAACTGTCAAGACTTACAAGATTTATGATAGGGTACTTCGCACAGAAAAAAAAACCTAACTTCACAGGACACAGAATTACTCAGAATGCACAGCACAGAAAAAAGCTATAAAATCTTGGCTAACAGTTAGATCAACTGAGTAACCCTTTCAATGCTGGCTAGATCCTCCTAGGCATATAATATCCTATTCTATTGCAAATTTTAACTAAAGCAATGTTCATAGCTGATCATCAACCATTAACCATTCCATGCAACCATCCAATAAAAAATCATCTACCAGATTTTACTTTAGCCGAATTTTAATTTCCCTACATAAGATTTTCTATCTTATTTCAGAGCAAGTCAATATTTCTGGATAACATGTGTCATGCTAACCTGTTGGTAAATAATACCGTTAATATACTGTTAATGTTAATTCCACCTGCAGTAATGGAATTTTTATAACCATTAGTGATGTCCCGAACGGTTTACCGAACGGTTCGCCATGAACGGTTTGACACGGACTCATCATTGAGTAAACTTTGACCCTGTACCTCACAGTCAGCAGACACATTCCAGCCAATCAGCAGCAGACCCTCCCTCCCAGACTCTCCCACCTCCTGGACAGCTCACTAAGAATGCAGCTTCACAATGGATGCTGTCCAGGAGGTGGGAGGGTCTGGGAGGGAGGGTCTGCTGCTGATTGGCTGGAATGTGTCTGCTGACAGGGTCAAAGTTTACTCAATGATGAGTCCGTGGCGAACCGTTCGTGGCGAACCGTTCTCCAACCGTTCGGCGAACCGTTCGGGACATCACTAATAACCATATATTCTTTAGTTAACTAAGATTTCTAAGATGAAATGTGACAATTTATCCAGGCATATATTGCTGCTATGTAAAATTGTAATTAATTTAAATTAATTAAATAAAACCAGCATAATTGCCAGTTATGTTGTAAACGTTCTTATCAGATGCTCTTATCTGATGATTAGATAATCCCAATAATTTGAATGCAAGTATGATTGATGATTGTATGGAGGTGTGTATGTAATATTGAAAGAGGTGTTTGGTTTGGAAAGTTGAGTCAAAGAGAGTTTGAGATAGTGTAAGTCCCAGAGTGTCATGAATATCTCTGAATGTGTGTCTTGAGTCTGTCCTCAATTCTCCTTTGTCCTTACTTTTTAAAGGGCCAGACTCTCTGTACATCAGTTGATCTGACTAATAGGGCACTGAAGGTGTGGCTAACCCACAGACCACCATCTAGATTTTGGTCAGTAGATGGCACCCTTACATCACCAAAATTTCTTGTCCTCGAAAGAGTTAACTAATTTTGATTACGATTCTGACGTAATTTCATCTTATCTTAATGGCCTGCGTAAATCGCAAGACGTGTCACATCAAAGCATTTCTTTCTCTCTTAACTGGACTTTGTGTCTATAATTTCGATCGTAATTTCTAAAATTGACACCTCCTAACCTTAATTTCTTAATTTCAATGGGACCTTGTAAGATTTAGAAAGTAAAATTAATTACTACGTGTTATCTATCACTAGTGTCTGGCTTTCTTGTGTCTGGTCCTTTTGTGAAGCTGTGTGTGTAGGATTATTTTTCTATTCCACTAACATTTATTAAATAATATGATATTTCTTCATGAATATTTACCCGTGAATGGTCTGTATTATTAACATAATACTGGCTATATGTAATTAATATAATAGTAAAATAAGTGTATAGTGGTTAGATGTGTGTGTGTATATGTGTATATATATATATATATATATATATATGTGTGTATGTGTATATATATATATATATATATATATATAATGTGTGTATATATATATATATATATATAATGTATATACTTGTCTCTGGGTTGTATTCCACCCCCATCCTTGCTGTGTTTACATAACACATTCCTTAGCTCAGGCTCAAATGATTAGAGTTTCAGATAGGAAAGAAATTTTGTGTCTGTCTTGCCTGAAATCCAAAATGGAATCCGTTCTGTTTTAAGTGTGACTGGCAGTAGACCCTTTTAATTTCTATCTTAGCACAAAGTGTCTGCCGATATAAATATTCTGACAGTATCAGTCAGGGGGATATCACCGGCTGGTGTCACATTGCAGGTTATTGGGGACACTCCTATCAACTCTCAGTTTGTCCCCAGCGATTCTCACGCCAGTCGTGATAACCCTGCCTCCTTTTATGACACAGCTAATGAGCGCCGACGTCATAACGCTAAGAATGCCACAGCCCGACAAGGTGTTCAAGCAAGAACATTTTGGGGGCGTGGTTACCTACCTAACACGGTTACCTACCTAACACTGTATTTAAAAAGAAACCAGGGAAAGACTCATTGCCCTGTTGTGATTCTTGTTTGACCCAAGAGCGCATATTCCGTATTGGTATTCTGACTTCGGCTTTGTTTGACTATTCCTCCTTCCGTGTTCCTTTGACCTCGGCTATTGCATTATCGTTGATCCTGATTTCTGGTTCCCCTGACCTCGGCTCGCTATTTGACTATTCTTTGTGTGTGTAGTATTAGTCCGGCCATCCAAATGTCTTGTATACATTACTAGTATTTGCATTCTGTGTGTAGGATCCCTGAACGTTCCTGACAGTATACCGCTGAAACATGTGGTATATACCGCTTTAGCCGCTTTACCGTATATACATGTTAGACATGCCCACTAATTAAGGTTCCAAGTGGTCTGGATACCATACACTGGCTTTTTTGGTAGAGATTTGAAGACAGTGGGAGGTTGAAAGATCTCCAAATTACATTAATGAATTTCTGTCTGTTTCTTTTCTGAACACATTGGTATGAAACCAATTCTTAGTCTTGATGTCTATGTCAAAAACATGAAGTCCTATTTAAATCATTTTGCAAAATAGGCACACTACACTGATTTACAAAATCACGAAATGCAAGTATGGCTTCCAATGTGCCACTTCACAATCCAACACGTCATCGATGTAGCACCACTAATAGGTGGCTTGTATTCCACTTTTCTCCATCTATTTTAACACTTTTAAGGATGTCCTTTACAAATGATTTAATGTGAAATAGACATGGTCTTAAAGTTTGTACAAAAACCTGGTTATAGTTAACAACAGAAAGCCTACACAGTGATCAGCCACAACATTAAAACCACCTACCTAATGTCATGTAGGTCCCCTTCGTGCTGCCAAAAACACACGTCTGATGAGTCCAGGCATTGACTCAACAAGACCTCTGAATGTGTCCTCTGGTATTTGACACCAAGACATTAGCAGCAGATCCTTTAAGTCCGGCATGTTGCGAGGTAGGGCCTTCATGGATTCCAGCGCATCCCACAGATGTTCAATCGAAATCTGGAGAATTTTGAGGCCAAGGCAACACTCTGATTTCTTTGTCATGCTTATCAAACCTTTCCTGAACAATTTTTGCAATGTTGCATGGTGCATTAGCCTGCTAAAAGAAGCCACTGCCATGAAGGGTTATACATGTTCTGCAACAATCTCTAGGTAAAGGCTACATGTCAATGTAGCATCTACATGAATGCCAGGTCCCTAGGTTTCAAATTATAATATTTTTCAAAGCACAACACTGCCTCCGCAGGCCTGCCTTTTTCCCATAGTTCATCCTGTTGCAATCTCTTCCCCAGGTAACCAAAGCACATGCCAGCATCCATTCAATTGATTAAACATGAATCATCAGACCTGGCAAGCTAATTCCATACTCCATGGTCCAGTTCTGTCGCTCACGTCCCCAATTGAGGCGCTTTCGGCAATGGACAGGGGTTATCATGGGCACTCTGATCGGTATGCAGCCACTCAACCCCATACATCGCAAACATGCGAAGCACTGTGTGTTCTCACACTTTTCTATCATGTCCAGCATTGTTTTTAAGCAGTTTGAGCCACTGTAGCTTTTTCATCCCTCCAGACATGAATCAGTGAGCTTTGGGTGCTCATGGACCTGATGCCGGTTCACTGGTTATTCTCCATTGCACAACTTTTGGTAGGTACAAACTACTGCACACCAGGAAAACCCCACAAAACATGCCATTTTGAAGATGCTCTGACTCTTCTAACCCTCACTATTTGGCCCTTGTCAGATTCCCTCAGATCTTTTCATTGCCCATTTTTCCTGCTTCTAACACACGGTATTTATATAATTATTGTTATTATCTTCACCTGTCAGTTGTTTTAATGTTTTTGATGTTCATTGTAAATGCTACAATAATCCTACCAGGTGGATTAAGTGAATACTTATGCATTTTTGGTGTTATCCTCCTGGGAACCGAGGAAAGCGATTTGATGAAAAGGAAGAGGAAGTTCCTAGCATACCATCGTATCACATGTCATATCCCTGGAAAGCCCAGGATGTCCTCTTTACAATACAGCAGGGATTAGCTCAAAAGAAAGAAAAGGAAATGCATGTGAACAAAATGTCCAGTAGAGAGGACACAAGTTAAAGGACCACTATAGTGCCACATACTCGTTTTCCTGGCACCTCAGGGTCCCCCTCCCGCCGGGCTCTCGGGAGAGGAAGGGGTTAAACTTACCTCTTTCTCCAGCGCCGGGCGGGGAGCTCTCCTCCTCCTCTCCTCCCTCTTCTCCTCCTCTTCGGCTGAATGCGCATGCACGGCAGGAGCCGCGCGCGCATTCAGCCAGTCCATAGGAAAGCATTCACAATGCTTTCCTATGGACGCTGGCATCTTCTCACTGTGATTTTTACAGTGAGAAACGCGAAAGCCCTCTAGCGGCTGTCAATGACACAGCCACTAGAGGCTGGATTAACCCTAACATAAACATAGCAGTTTCTCTGAAACTGCTATGTTTATAGAAAAAAGGGTTAACCTTAGATGGACCAGGCACCCAGACCACTTCATTAAGCTCAAGTGGTCTGGGTGCCTATAGTGGTCCTTTAATAGGCTGCGTCTCAGGAGGTTATAAAAATACTGGGATAATGGGTACACTTTTAAGGTGTAATATTAGCACCAAAATGCTCATCGGGCAGTTTCTAACCCGCAGTTTTTTGTTTTACTAGTCATTTTTTTTTTTACTATGATGTTATGGTCATTGTATAACTCATTCTGCCGTTTTGTGCTACAATGTAATTACAGGACCCACCATTGTGACATGCTACAAGAGCTAAACTGGCTGTCGCTGGAATCCAGACGCACCCTTCATCTTTCCAGCCTTGTGTTTAAGAGCTTTTCTGGGAAACTCCCACCCTACCTGAGCAAAATGCTCTCCCTGGCTGTTCCCACCTCCTATAACATCCGATCCAGTACCAGCACTTTATTTAGTCTACCTCAATACATAGAAACATAGAATGTGACGGCAGAAAAGAACCCTTCGGCCCATCTAGTCTGTCCAATTTTCTAAATACTTTCATTAGTCCCTGGCCTTATCTTATAGTTAGGATAGCCTTATGCCTATCCCACGCATGCTTACACTCCTTTACTGTGTTAACCTCTATCACTTCAGCTGGAAGGCTATTCCATACATCCACTACCCTCTCAGTAAAGTAATACTTCCTGATATTACTTTTAAACCTTTGTCCCTCTAATTTAAGACTATGTCCTCTTGTTGTGGTAGTTTTTCTTCGTTTAAATATAGTCTCCTCCTTTACTGTGTTTATTCCTTTTATATATTTAAATGTTTCTATCATATCCCCCCTGTCTCGTCTTTCCTCCAAGCTATACATGTTAAGATCCTTTAACCTTTCCTGGTAAATTTTATCCTGCAATCCATGAACCAGTTTAGTAGCCCTTCTCTGAACTCTCTCTAAGGTTTCAATATCCTTCTGAAGATACGGTCTCCAGTACTCCAAGTGAGGTCTCACCAGTGTTCTGTACAATGGCATGAGCACTTCTTTCATGCTAGAGTGACTAAGGGCTAGATTTAGACAGGTATGTCAGTGATTTCATGATTACTGTTTTGGTAGCTGGTGCAGGAGGAACAGTTGTAATATGATCAGCTCTGTTAGTACGCTATTTATCCAATTCATCAGTGTTACTTGCTTATTTAATTACTGATGAGCTCCAATGCTAGGTGCCATGCTTTTCATGTAAGTCCCTACATACAAAGATACTCTGAACACCACCACACAAAGATTACTCTGAACACCACTGACACCTAGGACAGTACACTGCCAGTGACTTTTCCACCCTTATTTGTCCCTTGTTTCTGCTACTTCACTATTTTGCAGTTGTTTTGATGTTTCATGTATGTTACACTGCATGATTGATGGGAGAGACTGACTAAGGCCACCAATTATTCTATTTACACATAAAATAGAGGCATGTTTGTGGCTTTAATCACACACAAAGGTAACAACCTTATTCTTATTATATCTTATTATGTGAATTTAGCCCAGCATCCTTCTAGTATCAATATATGTTCATTTTAATTCCTGATACAGCAGAGATATTTTTCAAAGAGATGCATGATCAGTGTTCTCTTTGGCACCACAAGGTAAATATTATTTAAATGTCCTATTTGCTTGTTGTTTTTTTCTAACTGGGGAAATGAGTGCTTAGATTAGAAAGGACATTTAGTCTAAGGCAAAAATAAGTTGTTGGTTTTTTTTACAGTAAAACCAATAAGGATGTGGAATTCTCTGCTCTGCCTGAAGAAGTGGTTTTATCAGAGTCTGTACAGATGTTTAAACGGCAACTGGATGCTTGCAAAAACATCCAGGGACATGGGGTAATCGCTTCTTGATCCAAGAATAAATCTGACTGCCATTCTGGGGCTAAGAAGGATTCCCCAAAATAAAAATTGGATTTTTTTTTTGCCTTCTTTTGACAGAAAACAGATGTGAACTTGATGGACACGTCTCTTTTCGGCTCATGTAACTGTTTAACATGGTGATTAAAGCCTTTTTTGAGACACTTTACAAATAATTTAACTTTAGCTTGGATTTTGCTGTAGCTAACATACTTTTGTTACATTTACCTCACTTGACTGTTACATTGTAAACAGTGTATATACAATATATTAAGATAATAAATCAATTGTAGAAGTGTGATTACACCAGATTGGAGAGCTCTTCCACAAACTTTCCAAATGTGTTAGTATTAAAACCCAATTGTAACCCCAAGTGTCATGAATTTTAACATTTAAAATCACTCCCTGTAAACTTTAATTAAATCATAATTTTAAATCTATGACGCTCATCTGATATTTAACTTTATTCACCATGCAGGATTTGCCACAAAGCCATCTTCAATTAGTATGTGTGTGGATGCCCAAGAGATCAGATAATTAATATTTATTGGTAACCAACTTTAGCATGACCCTGGGAAAATGCAGCATCAGTATATATCAAACAAAACAAAAAAAACACTTTTCAAGTCTTGGTCTCTTGTCTGGTATCCACTGAAGACTGGACCTTGATGGCACAAAAGAACAAAAAACGTCACAAAAACAAGCATTTGAAAAATCGCCAGCAAAGGACATCACTGGGGAAAAATAAAATAAACAATCCTTATGCATTTTTGACCTTCAAGTTCCTAAACATAGCAATATATAAGAGATTGCCAGGTGACTGGCACATACCAGTTTTTCAAAATGCAAGAATAGTTTATTATTGATTAACACATCCCTCTAAAATACTCTTTCCAAGAACCGCCATAAATATCTCTGTGGGAAAAAAATGCTTCTTTGGAATGTTATAGACTACATGAAGAAGCCAGCAGCTTGAAAGTGGATTGGTATATTGTATCAGTTTTCCCACACAACATTAACTGGTAACCTCAGATGCTCTCTGCAGCTGAGTGCCAGTCATCTGATGGTACAGAGTCATGTGACATCATGTGGTGCATCATTGCACAGAGTGCCCAGTATCTGCTGGATACCTATTACCATGGAGCAGAAAGAGTAATGCATAAATTTAGGATCTCAACTTACACCATGGTTATAACAATGATTTTTCTGCACATGCACAAAAGCTTCTCAGTGCTTTCCTTTTTTAAAGCATTGGATGGTCAGAGATAATGAAGAATGATGATCTCAGCCATGGAGACAGGCCCAAGTGCCTTGAGAAAAAGGGTGAGTAAAAACACCTTTCTCGTGAGATCTAAGGGAGGCTGGGGACCTAAATAGTTAAAAACACTATAGTGTCTGGAATATATGTAAATATTCTTGACTCTGTAGTATTCTTTTAAATCCACTTTTGAATTCACAGACTTGTATCTTACTAGATAATGAAATTAATTATTTTTTCTTTTCTCTGATTATTGTTTCTAATAATTCCCTTTTAGTTTTTTTCCCTAATTAACTCCACAATTTGTTCATAAGGCATTTCAGTGGTATATGTCCGCTTACCTTGTGTATTGTGGGGATATTTATGGGGCGAAAATATTAAAAATAATATTTTCATAAAAATTAATTTAATAATTTTATTATATCAAAATTGATATCTCAAGAATTACCCACTATTTTTAATTCTCTTATATCCTAGAGAACAATCATTATAAGAATTTTACTCCATACAATAAATCACAAATGTTTTATAAAAATATAATTTATTGTGACAATAATAATAAAATAATAATATGTAACATGCGTTATAGTAATCAGTGAATATTAAAGTATAACATAAGTATACAATACAATGTTTAAACACAATACAATGGCTAACAGCATCAACTGTCAAGACTTACAAGATTTATGATAGGGTACTTCGCACAGAAAAAAAAACCTAACTTCACAGGACACAGAATTCCTCAGAATGCACAGCACAGAAAAAAGCTATAAAATCTTGGCTAACAGTTAGATCAACTGAGTAACCCTTTCAATGCTGGCTAGATCCTCCTAGGCATATAATATCCTATTCTATTGCAAATTTTAACTAAAGCAATGTTCATAGCTGATCATCAACCATTAACCATTCCATGCAACCATCCAATAAAAAATCATCTACCAGATTTTACTTTAGCCGAATTTTAATTTCCCTACATAAGATTTTCTATCTTATTTCAGAGCAAGTCAATATTTCTGGATAACATGTGTCATGCTAACCTGTTGGTAAATAATACCGTTAATATACTGTTAATGTTAATTCCACCTGCAGTAATGGAATTTTTATAACCATTAGTGATGTCCCGAACGGTTTACCGAACGGTTCGCCATGAACGGTTTGACACGGACTCATCATTGAGTAAACTTTGACCCTGTACCTCACAGTCAGCAGACACATTCCAGCTCAGCAGCAGACCCTCCCTCCCAGACTCCCACCTCCTGGACAGCTCAATTCAAATGTAATAGTGGGAGGGAGGGAATAAGTGTCTGCTGACTGTGAGGTGGTCAAAGTTTACTCAATGATGTCCGTGGCGAACCGTTCGTGGCGAACCGTTCTCCAACCGTTCGGCGAACCGTGTGTTATAAGATATATGTGATTTATCCAGGCATATATTGCTGCTATGTAAAATAATAATTTAAATTATTAAATATAATTGCCATTATGTTGTATTCTTATAGATGCTCTTATATGATGATAATCCCAATAATTTGAATGCATGATTGTATTGTATGGATGTGTATATATTGAAAGAGGTGTTTGGTTTGGAAAGTTGAGTCAAAGAGAGTAGATAGTGTAAGTCCCATGTCATATATCTCTGAATGTGTGTCTTGAATTCTCCTTTGTCCTTACTTTTTAAAGGGCCAGACTCTCTGTACATCAGTTGATCTGACTAATAGGGCACTGAAGGTGTGGCTAACCCACAGACCACCATCTAGATTTTGGTCAGTAGATGGCACCCTTACATCACCAAAATTTCTTGTCCTCGAAAGAGTTAACTAATTTTGATTACGATTCTGACGTAATTTCATCTTATCTTAATGGCCTGCGTAAATCGCAAGACGTGTCACATCAAAGCATTTCTTTCTCTCTTAACTGGACTTTGTGTCTATAATTTCGATCGTAATTTCTAAAATTGACACCTCCTAACCTTAATTTCTTAATTTCAATGGGACCTTGTAAGATTTAGAAAGTAAAATTAATTACTACGTGTTATCTATCACTAGTGTCTGGCTTTCTTGTGTCTGGTCCTTTTGTGAAGCTGTGTGTGTAGGATTATTTTTCTATTCCACTAACATTTATTAAATAATATGATATTTCTTCATGAATATTTACCCGTGAATGGTCTGTATTATTAACATAATACTGGCTATATGTAATTAATATAATAGTAAAATAAGTGTATAGTGGTTAGATGTGTGTGTGTATATGTGTATATATATATATATATATATATATATGTGTGTATGTGTATATATATATATATATATATATATATAATGTGTGTATATATATATATATATATATAATGTATATACTTGTCTCTGGGTTGTATTCCACCCCCATCCTTGCTGTGTTTACATAACACATTCCTTAGCTCAGGCTCAAATGATTAGAGTTTCAGATAGGAAAGAAATTTTGTGTCTGTCTTGCCTGAAATCCAAAATGGAATCCGTTCTGTTTTAAGTGTGACTGGCAGTAGACCCTTTTAATTTCTATCTTAGCACAAAGTGTCTGCCGATATAAATATTCTGACAGTATCAGTCAGGGGGATATCACCGGCTGGTGTCACATTGCAGGTTATTGGGGACACTCCTATCAACTCTCAGTTTGTCCCCAGCGATTCTCACGCCAGTCGTGATAACCCTGCCTCCTTTTATGACACAGCTAATGAGCGCCGACGTCATAACGCTAAGAATGCCACAGCCCGACAAGGTGTTCAAGCAAGAACATTTTGGGGGCGTGGTTACCTACCTAACACGGTTACCTACCTAACACTGTATTTAAAAAGAAACCAGGGAAAGACTCATTGCCCTGTTGTGATTCTTGTTTGACCCAAGAGCGCATATTCCGTATTGGTATTCTGACTTCGGCTTTGTTTGACTATTCCTCCTTCCGTGTTCCTTTGACCTCGGCTATTGCATTATCGTTGATCCTGATTTCTGGTTCCCCTGACCTCGGCTCGCTATTTGACTATTCTTTGTGTGTGTAGTATTAGTCCGGCCATCCAAATGTCTTGTATACATTACTAGTATTTGCATTCTGTGTGTAGGATCCCTGAACGTTCCTGACAGTATACCGCTGAAACATGTGGTATATACCGCTTTAGCCGCTTTACCGTATATACATGTTAGACATGCCCACTAATTAAGGTTCCAAGTGGTCTGGATACCATACACTGGCTTTTTTGGTAGAGATTTGAAGACAGTGGGAGGTTGAAAGATCTCCAAATTACATTAATGAATTTCTGTCTGTTTCTTTTCTGAACACATTGGTATGAAACCAATTCTTAGTCTTAATGATGTCTATGTCAAAAACATGAAGTCCTATTTAAATCATTTTGCAAAATAGGCACACTACACTGATTTACAAAATCACGAAATGCAAGTATGGCTTCCAATGTGCCACTTCACAATCCAACACGTCATCGATGTAGCACCACTAATAGGTGGCTTGTATTCCACTTTTCTCCATCTATTTTAACACTTTTAAGGATGTCCTTTACAAATGATTTAATGTGAAATAGACATGGTCTTAAAGTTTGTACAAAAACCTGGTTATAGTTAACAACAGAAAGCCTACACAGTGATCAGCCACAACATTAAAACCACCTACCTAATGTCATGTAGGTCCCCTTCGTGCTGCCAAAAACACACGTCTGATGAGTCCAGGCATTGACTCAACAAGACCTCTGAATGTGTCCTCTGGTATTTGACACCAAGACATTAGCAGCAGATCCTTTAAGTCCGGCATGTTGCGAGGTAGGGCCTTCATGGATTCCAGCGCATCCCACAGATGTTCAATCGAAATCTGGAGAATTTTGAGGCCAAGGCAACACTCTGATTTCTTTGTCATGCTTATCAAACCTTTCCTGAACAATTTTTGCAATGTTGCATGGTGCATTAGCCTGCTAAAAGAAGCCACTGCCATGAAGGGTTATACATGTTCTGCAACAATCTCTAGGTAAAGGCTACATGTCAATGTAGCATCTACATGAATGCCAGGTCCCTAGGTTTCAAATTATAATATTTTTCAAAGCACAACACTGCCTCCGCAGGCCTGCCTTTTTCCCATAGTTCATCCTGTTGCAATCTCTTCCCCAGGTAACCAAAGCACATGCCAGCATCCATTCAATTGATTAAACATGAATCATCAGACCTGGCAAGCTAATTCCATACTCCATGGTCCAGTTCTGTCGCTCACGTCCCCAATTGAGGCGCTTTCGGCAATGGACAGGGGTTATCATGGGCACTCTGATCGGTATGCAGCCACTCAACCCCATACATCGCAAACATGCGAAGCACTGTGTGTTCTCACACTTTTCTATCATGTCCAGCATTGTTTTTAAGCAGTTTGAGCCACTGTAGCTTTTTCATCCCTCCAGACATGAATCAGTGAGCTTTGGGTGCTCATGGACCTGATGCCGGTTCACTGGTTATTCTCCATTGCACAACTTTTGGTAGGTACAAACTACTGCACACCAGGAAAACCCCACAAAACATGCCATTTTGAAGATGCTCTGACTCTTCTAACCCTCACTATTTGGCCCTTGTCAGATTCCCTCAGATCTTTTCATTGCCCATTTTTCCTGCTTCTAACACACGGTATTTATATAATTATTGTTATTATCTTCACCTGTCAGTTGTTTTAATGTTTTTGATGTTCATTGTAAATGCTACAATAATCCTACCAGGTGGATTAAGTGAATACTTATGCATTTTTGGTGTTATCCTCCTGGGAACCGAGGAAAGCGATTTGATGAAAAGGAAGAGGAAGTTCCTAGCATACCATCGTATCACATGTCATATCCCTGGAAAGCCCAGGATGTCCTCTTTACAATACAGCAGGGATTAGCTCAAAAGAAAGAAAAGGAAATGCATGTGAACAAAATGTCCAGTAGAGAGGACACAAGTTAAAGGACCACTATAGTGCCACATACTCGTTTTCCTGGCACCTCAGGGTCCCCCTCCCGCCGGGCTCTCGGGAGAGGAAGGGGTTAAACTTACCTCTTTCTCCAGCGCCGGGCGGGGAGCTCTCCTCCTCCTCTCCTCCCTCTTCTCCTCCTCTTCGGCTGAATGCGCATGCACGGCAGGAGCCGCGCGCGCATTCAGCCAGTCCATAGGAAAGCATTCACAATGCTTTCCTATGGACGCTGGCATCTTCTCACTGTGATTTTTACAGTGAGAAACGCGAAAGCCCTCTAGCGGCTGTCAATGACACAGCCACTAGAGGCTGGATTAACCCTAACATAAACATAGCAGTTTCTCTGAAACTGCTATGTTTATAGAAAAAAGGGTTAACCTTAGATGGACCAGGCACCCAGACCACTTCATTAAGCTCAAGTGGTCTGGGTGCCTATAGTGGTCCTTTAATAGGCTGCGTCTCAGGAGGTTATAAAAATACTGGGATAATGGGTACACTTTTAAGGTGTAATATTAGCACCAAAATGCTCATCGGGCAGTTTCTAACCCGCAGTTTTTTGTTTTACTAGTCATTTTTTTTTTTACTATGATGTTATGGTCATTGTATAACTCATTCTGCCGTTTTGTGCTACAATGTAATTACAGGACCCACCATTGTGACATGCTACAAGAGCTAAACTGGCTGTCGCTGGAATCCAGACGCACCCTTCATCTTTCCAGCCTTGTGTTTAAGAGCTTTTCTGGGAAACTCCCACCCTACCTGAGCAAAATGCTCTCCCTGGCTGTTCCCACCTCCTATAACATCCGATCCAGTACCAGCACTTTATTTAGTCTACCTCAATACATAGAAACATAGAATGTGACGGCAGAAAAGAACCCTTCGGCCCATCTAGTCTGTCCAATTTTCTAAATACTTTCATTAGTCCCTGGCCTTATCTTATAGTTAGGATAGCCTTATGCCTATCCCACGCATGCTTACACTCCTTTACTGTGTTAACCTCTATCACTTCAGCTGGAAGGCTATTCCATACATCCACTACCCTCTCAGTAAAGTAATACTTCCTGATATTACTTTTAAACCTTTGTCCCTCTAATTTAAGACTATGTCCTCTTGTTGTGGTAGTTTTTCTTCTTTTAAATATAGTCTCCTCCTTTACTGTGTTGATTCCCTTTATATATTTAAATGTTTCTATCATATCCCCCCTGTCTCGTCTTTCCTCCAAGCTATACATGTTAAGATCCTTTAACCTTTCCTGGTAAATTTTATCCTGCAATCCATGAACCAGTTTAGTAGCCCTTCTCTGAACTCTCTCTAAGGTTTCAATATCCTTCTGAAGATACGGTCTCCAGTACTCCAAGTGAGGTCTCACCAGTGTTCTGTACAATGGCATGAGCACTTCTTTCATGCTAGAGTGACTAAGGGCTAGATTTAGACAGGTATGTCAGTGATTTCATGATTACTGTTTTGGTAGCTGGTGCAGGAGGAACAGTTGTAATATGATCAGCTCTGTTAGTACGCTATTTATCCAATTCATCAGTGTTACTTGCTTATTTAATTACTGATGAGCTCCAATGCTAGGTGCCATGCTTTTCATGTAAGTCCCTACATACAAAGATACTCTGAACACCACCACACAAAGATTACTCTGAACACCACTGACACCTAGGACAGTACACTGCCAGTGACTTTTCCACCCTTATTTGTCCCTTGTTTCTGCTACTTCACTATTTTGCAGTTGTTTTGATGTTTCATGTATGTTACACTGCATGATTGATGGGAGAGACTGACTAAGGCCACCAATTATTCTATTTACACATAAAATAGAGGCATGTTTGTGGCTTTAATCACACACAAAGGTAACAACCTTATTCTTATTATATCTTATTATGTGAATTTAGCCCAGCATCCTTCTAGTATCAATATATGTTCATTTTAATTCCTGATACAGCAGAGATATTTTTCAAAGAGATGCATGATCAGTGTTCTCTTTGGCACCACAAGGTAAATATTATTTAAATGTCCTATTTGCTTGTTGTTTTTTTCTAACTGGGGAAATGAGTGCTTAGATTAGAAAGGACATTTAGTCTAAGGCAAAAATAAGTTGTTGGTTTTTTTTACAGTAAAAACAATAAGGATGTGGAATTCTCTGCTCTGCCTGAAGAAGTGGTTTTATCAGAGTCTGTACAGATGTTTAAACGGCAACTGGATGCTTGCAAAAACATCCAGGGACATGGGGTAATCGCTTCTTGATCCAAGAATAAATCTGACTGCCATTCTGGGGCTAAGAAGGATTCCCCAAAATAAAAATTGGATTTTTTTTTTGCCTTCTTTTGACAGAAAACAGATGTGAACTTGATGGACACGTCTCTTTTCGGCTCATGTAACTGTTTAACATGGTGATTAAAGCCTTTTTTGAGACACTTTACAAATAATTTAACTTTAGCTTGGATTTTGCTGTAGCTAACATACTTTTGTTACATTTACCTCACTTGACTATTACATTGTAAACAGTGTATATACAATGTATTAAGATAATAAATCAATTGTAGAAGTGTGATTACACCAGATTGGAGAGCTCTTCCACAAACTTTCCAAATGTGTTAGTATTAAAACCCAATTGTAACCCCAAGTGTCATGAATTTTAACATTTAAAATCACTCCCTGTAAACTTTAATTAAATCATAATTTTAAATCTATGACGCTCATCTGATATTTAACTTTATTCACCATGCAGGATTTGCCACAAAGCCATCTTCAATTAGTATGTGTGTGGATGCCCAAGAGATCAGATAATTAATATTTATTGGTAACCAACTTTAGCATGACCCTGGGAAAATGCAGCATCAGTATATATCAAACAAAACAAAAAAAACACTTTTCAAGTCTTGGTCTCTTGTCTGGTATCCACTGAAGACTGGACCTTGATGGCACAAAAGAACAAAAAACGTCACAAAAACAAGCATTTGAAAAATCGCCAGCAAAGGACATCACTGGGGAAAAATAAAATAAACAATCCTTATGCATTTTTGACCTTCAAGTTCCTAAACATAGCAATATATAAGAGATTGCCAGGTGACTGGCACATACCAGTTTTTCAAAATGCAAGAATAGTTTATTATTGATTAACACATCCCTCTAAAATACTCTTTCCAAGAACCGCCATAAATATCTCTGTGGGAAAAAAATGCTTCTTTGGAATGTTATAGACTACATGAAGAAGCCAGCAGCTTGAAAGTGGATTGGTATATTGTATCAGTTTTCCCACACAACATTAACTGGTAACCTCAGATGCTCTCTGCAGCTGAGTGCCAGTCATCTGATGGTACAGAGTCATGTGACATCATGTGGTGCATCATTGCACAGAGTGCCCAGTATCTGCTGGATACCTATTACCAGGAGCAGAAAGAGTAATGCATAAATTTAGGATCTCAACTTACACCATGGTTATAACAATGAAAGTCTGACAATATGAGCTTTTAATGTTGTGTACTCCTCATTTAAACAAATTGTTCTGCCTTCTAAGATATAACCAAGCATTAATGTTCTTGAATAGATATAAAATAGCATCATGGACTTCTGCTTTGTATTTCATAGGCATTTTCTTTGACAAAATATTTTTGTTACTTTTATGATCAGATTTTTCTCTCTTCTTGTGTTTACTGTTATTATTATTTTTTTATGCAGTACCAACACTGTAGCACTTTACAGTTATAGAAATGGGATATGAAGAGAGTCCTGGAAGATATATTTCTCTCTCATTGGGTGTCTTGTCCAGGGATACTTACTGGTAAGGTTGTCAGATTTGAATCTGGGTTGCAGGTAAATATGTAACTGTATATGTCGAAAAAAGTTGTGCAATATTTATAATAATTCTGGAATTCCTATGGATATCTTAATAATATAATAATTTATTGATGAATAATTTAATAGATAGAAAGGGAGGTTTGGTATATTTGCCGAGTTACATAAACCATAATGTGTGGTACGTGTTTATCTCTCTATTTGTAGACTACACTGCAGTTCCTCTCTGTACTTCGGTCTCCTGCTACCTTTTCCAATACATAAAACAAAGCAAATCATGTGAAGAATGTCTATGGCATATGGTGCTGATTTGTCATCATAACCCTATGCATCCTTAACTGAGAATCCAAACATCTGAACAAACCAGGTGGAAGCTGAAAGCTGGTCATCAACTGGCAGTGTGTGATATTTCCCAGCAGATTGATGTTTGGCTCTCAGTATGAGGCTGCTATAATCAATGTTCTGTTCAGCAATCTGCTTTGAAACATCCTGATTGAGCAGTTTTTCCATGGCCCACATTTGCTAACAAATATAAAAGCTTTGTTAATAATATTGTAACACCGCACCCATCTGGACATGGCATTACAGAGTGGGTATAGGTGTCTCTCACCAGTCTTTCTGTCCCCCCTATTCCGCTCAAGCAGAATTTACCTGCAGCAGGCCTCCTCAGCTGCAACATACACGGTGGTTTGTCTTAATAAAGTGCTTGGGCAGATGCTACCACACTGATAACCCCTTCAGTGCCTTGAACACATGTGCGAGGTATCTGAATTAATTGTGCAGTTGCACAATATAGGTATGAATGATGTTATAATAAATGTCTAGGAAGTGTGATTCGTTTTCAATGTAAGCTACCTGTGCATTTTGGTTTGGATCATGGGTCCTTTCTTTAGCTCAGTTGGCTACATATTACATTCCTGGTCATGTTTTCCTGCATTACCTATTCCTGTGTTTTTGTCTGACCCTTTCTGCTGTTATCTATTCTGCTTACAGCGCTGGCTTCTCTTATGTTATTTTTCTTGATTTTGATTTGAATATCCATCTACCTGACCTGACCATTTCCTAACTTTACTAGTCTACATTATTCTTGTCGGGGCAGACATACACTCATTGATAGACACAAACACTCACTGACAGACAGACACACACACACACACACACAGACAGACACTTTCTGATAGACATATACTCACTCACTGACAGACACACAAACACACACTCACTTACAGATATACACTTACTCACTGACATACATAAACTCACTGACAGACACACACAGACATTCACTGACAGACACTCCTTGACAGACACACAAACACACTCACTTACAGACATACACTGACTGACACACACACATGACATCATATTCCGGGTCCCGGGATTACAGAGGGCGCGCGCGAGGGAGTAGTAAGAGGCTGCAAGAACTGTTCCCTCGCCCCCTGCCTTCTCCGCCCCCCTCTACTCAGGTCACCGCCATTTGTTGGCAGAGCAGGCACCTGCCATCAAGATAAGCAGGTGCCTGCTCTGCCTTACCTAGCACTGCATCGGGGGCCAGATGGCCACCTCCTGGCCCCCCTGTGACAGGGCTCTTCTTGGCGCCCCCACCTTCAGGTGCCTTGATGATCGGCCCGGCGCTGGGGGCAGCTCAAGAGCCACTCTCCAAGTGCTGCGGCCCCAGACAGGGGGAGCCCACCAGGAAACATAACGGTGGGCACCCCCAGCAGGCTGGCGCCCTAGGCGAATGCTAGTTTGCCTAACGGTGGCGCCAGCCCTGCTGTGATTCAAGTGGGGGAGGGGTAATTGTAGTACGGCAGTAGTGTGTGGTGTATTGTTTACCATTTACAATGGAAATTCGCAAGTTAAGCATTTTCTTCAGGCAAACAAAGTTGGTACTTTACTCCTTATACACTGGTAATAGACTTTGTTTTTATTACAACAAGTATCTGGTGAGGTGCTGCCCTAATTGCTATGAACAGGCCACCACTGCTTATTTTAATGGACCACTAGCTATTGTGGTTTCTCTACTTATCCCGAATATTGCCTTTGTATGAATACCCAGTAGTACAGAACTGTTTGGCCTTATGCTAAGTAGCATTTTGTTATCTGCCTCCTTTCTATGAACACACATGTAGTCAGTTCCGGTATTCCACTCCTGACCTCTGCCTCCTCATTACTTCCCTTCATAGGACCTATTACCATTGTTCCTATCCTCAGGTATAAAGCTGTTAAGCTTGCAGTTGTGGCAGGGATAACAAATGCAGCTCCTCTATCTCTGCCTTAAACAATCCCACCCTTTTGTACATTCCCTTTTTTTTATACTAATCATTTACGTAAGTAAGCTCTCTTACCAAGTGGTTGAATCAGGCACACCACTGCAGACCTGAACATCATTTTCACTTCCACATTCTAAATGTGAATTTCATCCAACAGTGATGACAAAATGAAAGTGCTGGGGAAAGGTTGAACCAGCATTTTCAACTTAGCAATGCCACACAGTTTGGGTAAATTCAGCAAGAAAATTGCTGCTAAAAATGTCCAATCCCCAAAGCTACGATGATTATCAACCCACTCCTAAATATTTGTACAAAGCACCAGGGAATGGTGCCCATAGACTATAAGCAACACTATAGACTTTAGCAACTACACAACATGATAGTGGTTATGTTAGTTACAGTGCCCTTTTAACTATGTCTCTGTGGAACATTTTGTCTACATAGCCATTAACTTCTTCTTGATTGAGAAGATGCCTGTATATAGGTCCCTTTAGCATCCTCACTGCTTAAGAATACAAAGTGAAGCATCTCTTGCTGCACACTTCCCTACATCAGAAGGTATGGATGGGGGCTGGAGGTTAGTGGACCACAGGTTATAGGGCAATGAAGGGACAGATCCGTCAGAAGAGTGGTGAGCCACCTAAAAAGTGAGCAGAAGTCTAAGGCGTACTCAGATAAGTAGTAGAGTGTTGCTTACTTGTATCAGTAGCACTGGAGCTCTGTGGAAGAGGTTTGCTAACCTCGAAACATATCCAGAAATGAAGAACCATAGGCCGCACAGCGTAGGGTGAACAAGAGTTTTATTGTGGAATGCAGAACAAAACAAGGGTACTCCTTGTTTTTTTATCCTTGTTTTGTCCTACATTCCACATTATAACTATCTTGTTCATCCTACGCTGTGCAGCATGTGGCTCTTCATTTGGCAGATGCACTGGCTAGCTCCACTCAGGAAACCACATATTAAGAGTGCTTCTCAAGGAATATCGTGTGGGCTCAATGCCCTTAGTTTAATTCAATGACTGATGCTGGAACTGTGTTTTCTGCTGACTTGGTCTCCAAGGGAAAGGGCGCTAGAGAGCAAAGCTAGCATGATAGAACTGAAGCCAAAAATCAGGACTCTCCCTCTGAATCCGGAACTGTTGAGATGGATTAAATGGTGATGTCTTGTGTAATGTTTATATAAATGTCAAATGCTCAAACGTAAAAAGAAATATATATAACTGAATCTATATATTTAAAGACATTTTTGCTAGCACAGTGCATTGATCCATTATTATCCATTCATTTCCACTGTGCTCTAAATTCATAACATTACTAATATATTCCAAGATGTAGGTCATCATGAAATATGGTTTATGTTATACACACAAATACACACACAGAAATAATCTATTTTAAAATTGAATGAAACCTCTACACCTGCAGCTAATTTAAACATCATTTGTTTTTTACCCATCTGGAAGAAGGATAAGATATATCGATATATTCTGTGTGTGTAATTTGTAATCTATCGTGTGTAATTTGTAATATATCGATATATTCTGTGTGTGTAATTTTGTAATCTATCGTGTGTAATTTGTAATATATCGATATATTCTGTGTGTGTAATTTGTAATCTGAGTAAGATGACCCTCACAGGATTTCTTAAGATCAGTGACAAGTTGTTACTTGTACAACTACAAATTTATGCATTTAAAGGCAAGAAAAGGGGAGCTAGTATATAAAGCAAATAAGGTTGCTAGTAAGAATGGGGATAATTCCTAAGTGAAAGCGCAATAACTTTTAAACAATGCAACCTGTGAAATTAAAACTTAACCTTTGATTAAATACCTATAAAAATAGTACTAAACAGTGGTTATAGTGATTTTTTTTTCAGTACATGACTATGGCCTTGATTTAATATTTGTAGATAAGCTTTTCAAACAATTTGATATGTTGATATATTTTTCCTATATTTTTATATATTTTTCTACATGATATATTTTTTGATCAATCATGAAGTGGAGGTGGGAGTGACGCCTTCAAAATCCTTACGTTTACTGATATCAAATGACACAAGTTAGAACAAAAAGAGAGATGGTAGTGTAGTATATCTGTAACAGTGGAAGATAATAAGAAAAGAAGTGCACTTACACGCTCTAGCTCCAACATATGCGCTTGAGTGGTATAATAACATTTTACGGATGCAAATGTGCTTCTTAATTCTTGTTGGTTAGTCCACGGAATATGTAAAGGGTCAAAAGAAAGAGGGAAGCAATATAGTGTAGCATGTTTGTGTTAATAAGTGCAGATAAGTATGTATAAATGAATGTGCACTCACATGGAGATGAGCCCCAAAATGGCTCCTTGTGATCAGCAGTAAGTGATATAATCCCCCAGAGGCGGCTCTCTAATTAGGCGGTTTAGGCCTGTGGGCAGTGACCGAGCACCCGACACCAGTGTGCAGAGCTGCAGACCAAGTGTCTCACTCCCAGTATCCCCCCCCCCTCCACACCATTACCCCCCTCCTTCCTAGTATCCCCTCTTCCACACCTTCACCCCCTTCCAGTATTCCTCCTCTTTCATGCTTTTACCCCCTACCTCCTAGTAACCCCCCTTCCACACACTAACCCCACCTTCCTGTCAGTATCCCCCCTCCATAACACTATCACCCATTCCC
>OW240912.1:61186502-61355279 GCA_933207985.1 Pelobates cultripes
CACAATGCATCTCTTACACTCAATGCACACACATACAGACGCACACCTTGCATCCCTTATGCATACAAACACAGATTCACACAATGCATCCCTTACACACAACCAGAAACACATAATACATCCCTTATACACAAATACACACTGCTTCCACTACACACAAACACACTGCATCACCTGCACAAACTGGTAACCCTAAACACTACATACCATAAGCGCACATATTAGATCCTCTACAATAACACATAACACATCCCCTACACACTCCACTCCCTGTGAGCGAACTCATGGGTGGGTGGAACTTATGAGTGGGCCTTATGGGCATACTCACCGTCAGGCCCTGGGGCCCAGACCTTGAGCTGTGTGAGGGGCCCCAAAAAAATTGAGCTACTTCCAATTCTCCCAGAACATTGAAATTTGTGACCACAGTTGCAAACAGCCTCCAGAGATCCTGTTCTACACCAGACCAGTGGAGCCAAACTGCAGCCCATCATCATCCTCATCTGCTTGTAAGTAGGCAATCTAGTATATTATTAGTGACACTAATCTATAATTTACCTCACATTAAAGGGACACTATAGCTTAATGAAGTGGTTCTGGTGTCTATAGCTGGTCCCTGCAGGCTTTTTAATGTAAACACACACTGTGTGCAGCACTGGCGTTAGTTCATATGGCAGATCATATGGGTGGGGCATTGTGATGTGACATGTGGGGGCAGCAAATTTTATTTTGTCTAGGGCGGCAAAAATCCTTGCACCGGCTCTGATCCTGGGCAGGTGCACCAGTCTACTTGACTGGTTTTGCCCCCCAGGCCCAAGGCTGCCAACCCTCCCCTGGCCGCTGGGGAGGTCTTTTGGCGGCCGCTGGCGGACTTGTCCTGGCGGCCGCTGAGCGAGCTGCGCTGGCTCTGCTCCCCAGCACGCAGCTGAATGAGACCGGCGCCGGAATATGACGTCATATTCCGGCGCCAGTCTCATTCAGCAGCGCGCGAGGGCGGGAGGGCACTAACACAGGAAGCACCTCTAGTGACCGTCTGAGTGACTGTCACTAGCAGTGTCACTTTGAAGCAATGTAAACACTGCCTTTTGTCTGAAAAGTCAGTGTTTACGTTGAAAAGCCTGTAGGGACATGCTATAGACACCAGTACCACCACATTAAGCTGTGTGTGTGCGTCTGCTAGTGAGTGAGCTTGCTTGCATGCGTGTGCCTGCTAGTGAGTGAGCTTGTGTTTTTTAAGTCAATGAGCTGATGTATATCAGTAAGATTGTTTGTCTATGAGGCTGTGTATCAATGAGCTTGTGTGTGTCACTGAAATGTCAGTGAAATTGCCTGTGTCTGCATGTGCGTATGCTTACTGTATAATTAAACGTTTTACCCTGAAAGGACCAATATTTTATATTAGAAAAAGCAATATATATATATATATATATATATATATATATATAATTACTCAATCATCTGTCCTGGCAAGACATAGCCTTACATATTACACGCGACAATATATGGCGCAGTGACTTATGGGGCTGGCACAAATTTTTTTTCCAGGGCTGCTTTGTATCCCCAGTCCGGCCCTGCTGGTGACTACAGTGTCCTTTTCATTTTAGTTTTGAGGGATCTTTCCAAAGAATTAATACAGGGCTGCCAGCTTAGGAAACTTTTTTTAAGAGTACTTTTGTGTAATGAAGTGTCAATACAATCTATTTTAAATAAAAAGAGACATTGGTATGAAGCAGTAACAATAGAGGAGGGGAGTGAAGACTCCAATGGTTTAGTATATTATTCCGAGCAGCAGCCAGAATCATATGGGCCAAATTAGAAATATGGAGAGCAAAAAATGGGTCGCAAGAGTATTCTGAGGACGGACAGCAGCTAAAATAGCCTGCCCTTCGGTGGGTCCCCGCTCAGAACTCAAGCTGGTTTTAGCTCATCTTGTGCCATTACAGAGAGAACATATCTGAAGCATATCAGACTGGTCCCACCCATACGGGCAGGCCAGATCCGAAATGCCAGCAAGTTCTCTCTGCACGAGAGATACAGCAACCCCAGACGATCGTTTCAGCCTTGTTAGGCATCGTCAGTGAGGCAAAGCCATTTTTGCTGTCCATTAGTTTATAGGGTAATCCAGACGTGGACCCCTTGCTCACAGTGCCTAGAGAGATATCAGCTATGCCTCACTGACGTATAGGTGGGACCAGTCTGATATGCTTCAGATATGTTCTCTCTGTAATGGCACAAGATGAGCTAAAACCAGCTTGAGTTCTGAGCGGGGAACCACCGAAGGGCAGGCTATTTTAGCTGCTGTCCGTTCTCAGAATACTCTTGCGACCCATTTTTGCTCTCCAAATTAGAAATATGACCAAATTCCTCTGGTGGAACCCACAATGTTACTACTAATGTATGGACGTGGAATGACCTACCCAATAAGATAATTATATAATGTATGACTTGTTTCCAAAATGCCTGAATCATCACACACTTCCAGAAACAAAGGTAAAGATCATCGGAAACATCGGAATATATATATATATATACACACAGTGTAATCAATATTGTACTCTAACCTTTCTTACTTAATGGATTTAATCTAGTGCTCAACAACACATAAGATTCCTTGAAGAGCCAACACTCTGGGTCTTGTAAACAAAATTCTTCTTTATTGGTAAATCCATCATTGTCAACGTTTTAGGTTCTGAACTTTCCTCAGTACATAAAACAGACAATTTATAAGCAAGATAATGTATCACTTACCATACTTTTGTGAGTGTTCCAGTGTTTCCCCACTACCAGTGAGGGTTGTAGTCAATGGAGTATATTCGAAGCAAGGTCTAGTTATCAGTTGGATACCTCAGGGATCCCTGTCAGGAGTCTTACCTGATGGGGAGTCCGGCTTGCAGAGTTATACGCTCACCCTTGCAAAGTAGGCACAGACCAGGGTGACCCGGTAAGACGCCACCTGACCTGTGAGTCTGTGCATGTTATTTATTAATAAAGGTGTTTATGTCTCTGTCTGGTTCCTGGTCCCTAAAAATCCCAGAATTAGACCCATTCTCGTTAATATATTTATTAGTGATATTGCAGGTCTTGATGGTAAGATATGTCTTTTTCCTTATGATACAAATATTTGCAACAGGTTTTGTGCTCCAGGAGGGATAAGCCAAATGGCAAATGATTTAGGAAACTAGAAAAATGGTCAGAGCTATAGCAACTGACATTTAATGTTGATAAGTGCAAGATAATGCATTTTGGACGTAAAAACCCAAGGGCAGAGTACAGAATATTTGATACAGTACTAACCTCAACATCTGAGGAAATGAATTTAGGAGTAATTAATAGAGCAGCAGAAAATGCTAGCAGAATGCTTGGTTGTATAAGGAGAGGTATTAGCAGTAGAAATAAGGAAGTGCTCATGCCATTGCACAGATCACTTGGAGTATTGTACTCAGTACTCTAGACCGTAGCTTCAGAAGGAAAGGGTTCAGAGATGGGCTACTAAACTGGTTCATGGATTGCAGGATAAAACTTACCAGGAAAGGTTAAAGGAACTTAACATGTGTAGCTTGGATGAAAGATGAGACAGGAGGGATATGATAGAAACATTTAAATACATAAAAGGAATCAATTTCACTTTACCCACTTTACCCATAATCCAAGACAAGCAAAGATTAAAGGTAGCGGTGTAGGTTTTCTCCTCTCACCCCACTGCTCCTTTAAAACCCTGTCCACCCCCCTTCCCTCTCTTTCCCATCATTTGAAATTCATTCAATTCGCCTTTTCAAACCCTTCTCTGCTAACATTGCCGTTATCTATCGTCTCCTTGGCTCCCCTCTCCTCTTCCTTGACCACTTTGCTGCCTGGCTACCTTACTTCCTCTCTTCTAACATTCCATCCCTAATTCTTAGAGACTTCAATATAATAATCCACCTTTGACCCCAGCAGCCTCTAAACTACTTTCAATTACTTCCTCCTTCGGACTAATGCAGTGGGCTAACTCTCCCACCCATGTAGCTGGCAATGCCCTCAACCTTATTTTCTCTTATTCATGTACAGTATCTAATATCTGCAACACTCCATTTCCTCTCTCTGATCACCACCTCTTATTATTTGCTCTCAATTACCCCCTCACCCAACAACCTCAGCCTAACCCCCCTCAACTCAGGAAGAACCTTAACTCTATTGACCTCCAGCAGCTGTCAGCTGACATTGATTTACAACTGCTATCCATCCCATCCCTCTCCTGTCCCTCACTGGCCATCTCCACATATAACACCACCCTCACCTCCGCCTTGAACGCTGCAGCCCCGCTCCAAACATACACCTTGAGGAGGACACGACCCCAACCTTGGCATACTAAATCAACACGCTATCTGCAGAGTTGCTTCCGTTGTGCTGAATGCTCATGGAGGAAGTCCCGCACCCAGGCAGACTTTCTCCATTATAGATTCATGTTGCGTTCATACAGCGCAGCCCTTGCTCTCGCCAAACAGTCATACTTTTCCTCTCTCATTAGTTCATGCTCCCGCAATCCCAGACGTCTCTTTGACACCTTTAACTCACTTCTGCGCTCTGCTGCGGCCACCCCTCAAACTAACCTTACAGCTGATAGCTTTGCATGCTACTTTACCAACAAGATTGAACAGCTAAGGAAACAATTCTCCCCTCCTTGCCGTTCTCTTCTCAACCACACATAAATCATGCCTTACCTACCCTTCAGACTTTCTCCCCGGCTACTGAACAAGAGGTGGCTGCGCTTCTCGATTCCTCTCGCCCCACCACTTGCCTGCTCGATCCTGTCCCATCCCCTTGTCTTGTGCCTACCCTAACACACATCTTTAACTGCTCTCTCTCTTTTGGCACTGTTCCTGCTGACCTTAAACATGCCACTGTAGTACCTATCCTGAAAAAAACATCTCTTGACCCATCCTTCCCCTCTAACTATCGTCCAATATCCCTGCTCCCTTTCTCATCAAAGCTTTTGGAAAGACTTGTCTTTACCCGTGTGTCTCGCTACCTCAATTCCAACTCTCTCCTTGACCCTCTTCAGTCTGGCTTCCGCCCTCTCCACTGTACTGAGACTGCTCTTATCAAAGTCACTAATGACCTAATCGCAGCTAAATCCAAAGGTCACTACTCCATATTAATTCTCCTTGACCTCTCTGCTGCCTTTGACACAGTTGATCATGCTCTCCTCCTTCAAACTTTTCAATCGCTCGGTCTCTGTGACTCTGTCCTCTCTTGGTTTTCCTCCTATCTCTCCCAACAGTGTCTCCTTTCCCAAGCATACCTCCTCCCCTCGTCCTGTCTCAGTTGGAGTTTCCCAAGGCTCTGTCCTTAGTCTCCTTCTATTTTCTCTTTATACTGCCTCTCTTGGCAAGCTTATTGCCTCTTTTGGATTTAACTACCACCTGTACGCTGATGACACTCAGATATACCTCTCCTCCCCGGACCTCTCCCCTGCCGTCCTGCAACGTGTCACTGCTTGCCTTTCTTCCATCTCTGACTGGATGTCCTCACGCTTTCTGAAACTCAATCTCTCTAAAACTGAACTCCTTGTCTTTCCTCCTAATACTGATCCTCCTCTCTCGCTCTCCCTTCAAGTCAGTGATATCCACATCAGTCCATCCCTGCAAGCACGCACACACACACACACACACACATACACAGACTGCTGAGTCCATACACACACACACACACACACACAGAAACTGCTGAGTCCTTACACACACACAAACTGCTGAGTCCATTCAAACAGACACATAGACTGCTGAGTCCATACACACACACACACACACACACACAGACTGCTGAGTCCATACACACGCACACACAGACTGCTGAGTCCATACACACACAGTGCTGAGTCCATACACACAGACTGCTGAGTCCATACACACACACACACACACTGCTGAGTTCATACACACATACAGACAGCTGAGTCCATGTCCATACACACACACTGCTGAGTTCATACACACACTGCTGAGTCCATGCACACATACAGACTGCTGAGTCCATACACACACACACACACACATACACACACAAGCTTCCTCACTAGCAGACAGACAGACACAGACACACACACACACAAACACACCTGAGCATATCAAGCCTACCTGTTGCTGGGTGTCAGACAGCCATCTTTTTGCCTTTCCAGCAGCAGCAGCATGGTCTGCTGCTTAACTGTCTGCTGCCACACTGTTACAGCCCGAGGGGATAGAATTTAAGAACATGGCCAGCAAGTTGTTGGCATTGGGGGGGGGGAGGAGGGGGACATCATGTAGGGGTGGCCATGGCCCCCTCTGCCTCCCCCTCCCCCTCTGTAGCGACACCACTGCTCAGGAGTCAGGAAGCACAGCATACAATATCGATGGCGAATGTCTGACACACTACTGGTCCTAAATGAGGAAGACAAGCACACTGCACATGATCTTTTTTTATTTCCTTTAGTGCACTGTAAAATATATTCCTTACTCTCAGCTCAAATGGTTAACAGATCATATAAATACCAACCTGCCCCACCTTCTAGCAGTAATGTTAACCATGTAATGTTCATTTTGTTTGTGAATTGAACCAAAAATAAATATTTACGAAAACAAAGTTTACAAAATGTGAGTTTTATTTTTTTTTACTGTTATTGCATTAGAAAAAGATGATATAATAACAGTACAGACATTTTGTAAAGCATAATTCCCTACTTTATCGCTGGTTTTCAACAGAAAATAATATTGTTGTATATATATATATATACATACATAATATAGTTATATATATATAAATACATACACATGCTACAAATAAAGAAAAAATGGGATATTACCCATTAATGAAGAGATGGGGTTACTTCCCAGTGTTAAAATGAAAGTAGTAGGGGGCAGGCCAAAACTTGTGGTCAAGCTGAGTGCAGCAGATGCTACAACAGACGTTCAACTCCAGGGGTTTTATTAACATAAACCTAAGCAGCTTCAGACTCAAAGTAACAACCTGGTCTCTCTGTGCTAATCACAAATATGCTTTCCCACCTTTGTGACAAATAAATATTATTGTAAAGTGAAAGTGATATATTTGACTGTTATAACTGTTATACAGCCAGAGGGTGTGAGCAATGTAACACAGCAAAAAGAAAAACTGACTAGTACGTTTTGCTAGTTTTTTATTTATAGCCACTTGAGGTATGGTATCGTAGTGGGTATCCAATTAGCACGTTTTAACAGCTTTGATTTTAAATGACATAGGGGGTGCTTTTACACATTTTTATATAAGGATATACATTAAGTAATTTAAATTATAAAAAAAAAAGTATTACTGAGAATGTGTCATAGGTACATAAAGTAGCAAGCTATATATTTGCTAAACATATGCCAAATATATTGTTTCAATATAGTTTGTCAAGAAAATGTAGAAATGAGAACTGTCACATTCCTATTTATTATTATATAAAAATAAAATTATAGTAATTAAGAAGAAAATAAAAAAATTGCTCAATGTAAAATTATCCTCAGTTATCACTAGAATTGGCCACCAGGGCTAAGGTGTTAAACTAGCAACACCAATCATTTGAGATTACAGAGGCAGGAAACATTATAACAACTACAACTTCCACAGAAGAGCAGGAGCTATATTACATGGTTGATTTTATATGTATAAGGTCTCCAAGTGGTAAAACATTTTTTTGGTTATCAGCTCTTTATTAGTGAGTGAGTGGAGCCAATTCATCTTGAAGAAATTATGAAGTTTAGTTAGAAAACTGAAGAGTGAGAGCGGGATGGTTTGACTCCATATTTGTAAAACAATCTTTCGGCCCATCACGGATAATGCTAAAAATGTCCTACTGGGAGTAAATTGGCCCCAGTATGATAAGTTCTGAACTTACTAGCCAAGTAGGCATGGCATGAGTACATAAAAAGTAATAATAATATGGGAACAAGTCAAAAACCAGAGGAACATATGAGCATTATCAGTAGTACATTTAAAACATCACTTCAGCTCTCTTCAACTCTCTTCTGCCCATTGTAGAGTGTGTATATTAAGCGTAGTGCAATAGTTTTAAGGGCCATATCCTCATAAGACACATATAGTTTTAGTAGGTAATTGTGGGAACAAAATAAATCAACTTTCAGATCAGGAAAATGGTCCAACAACTGTGAGGGTCCCATTTTAATAGTATTTTAATCTGGAATATATCTAAGTCATAGGTAGAGTTGTGAAAGCGAGTAGGTTGAGGTGGAATGAACGATGAAGTAAAGGGGGTTGTCCCAATCTGCATTTGTGACATATGCTGTGCTAGATGAGAAATAGGAGCAGAGTTAGAAATAGATGAATCAGGAAGGAGTGGAAGGAATTTCTAGTTATGGTTGACACTATAAGTAAAGGTTAATTTTTCCCACTCTATAAAGAGACAGGTAGCAGAGCCATTCAGAAAAGTAGGGTTGTCCATGAAAGCTTTGAATAAAGATTAAGTGGTGATAAGTTGCAACCTGTTTCCTTTAAAGTTTCCATGCCCTGACAATGGTTATTAAAAATGTTTTTGAGTCAACATGAGAAGACAGTGATTGACGCAGGATATTGTCATGATACCTATTGTTGTTTTGCCAATTGCGTGCCATCTTGCAAAGCCCCTGGCCTCCTGGACACCCTCTGCACTTTCTGGCATAAATCCAGACGTGAATTCTGCTGCCCTACCTCCATTTATGACGTGCATGATGCTTGCAAAACCAGATGATGTCATCAATGCCATGCACGTGTGTCCCAGCATTGCATATACGATGCTGGCTAATTAAAGAGTTCCTGTGCCTATGTAAATCCCTCCTCTTGCTGAGGCTTCCATTTTGGTTATGCTAGAGCACATTATTTAGATGTCTAATTCATGATATATTGGTCTTGGTTTGTCTTGACAAATCTGATTTTTGTATCCCTGAACTTGGCTAAATAAAGCTGGAGGAACCTTTAGATGAGACGTTTCCAGCAAAGAATATTGCCAAAACTCAATTGACAAAAGAATACGACAGATTCAAGAATTTCTTTAACCACCATGACTCATTCTGCTTTTAGATATGGTCATGGTGGAAGCAGTTAAAAATGCTGTTTATACAGACAAATCTGTACACATGTGCACTTTGATTCGGTCCGAAGTGGCGAATTGACGAATTTCGGAAGTGCCAAAGTGCTTTGGACGTCTGAAAAGTGGCAAAACGAGTAGGGGTAGGATTGGGTGTAGGGTTAGGGGTAGAGGTACCCCTAGCCCAACCCCAACCCTACTCCTAACCCTACACTAACCTTACCCTTAACCTAACCCTACCCTATCTTAACCCTTAACTCTACTCCTAAACCAACCCTAACTCTACCCCTAACCTAACCCTACCCCTAACCTTACCCTAAACCAACCCCTAACCCTAACACTACGCCTAACATTACGCCTAACCCTACCCTAACCGTACCCCAACCTAAACTTACCCTTAACCATACCCTAACCCTACCCCTACACTTACCCCATGTTCCGAAGTTTTGTAGTCCCAATGTTCTGAAGTCCAGAATTTTGGAATGCCGAACCGAATCTTTTTCCCTTGCACATCCCTAGAAATCTGTGAATTTATGTTGCAGTGTAGTTACTCCTCTGGCACCTAACACTTTCTTATCATGCAACTCTGTTCTGGACTGACTAATGTGAGTTCTATGCAAGCAAATTTTATGCAAAATATTTGGTTCGGCATTCCGACATTCGGGACTTCTGCACTTTGGAACTTCGGTTCAGTTCGGCACTTTGGAATTTCGACACTTCAGGACTTCGGGTAAGTGTAGAGTTAGGGTTAGGTTAGGGGTAGGGTTAGAGGTAGGGGTAGGGTTGGTTTAGGAGTAGGGTTAGCGGTAGGGTTAAGGGTAGGGTTAGGGTTGGTTTAGGAGTAGGGTTAGGGGTAGGGTTAGAGGTTGGGATAGGGGAAGGGTTAGGGAAGGGTTAAGGGTAGGTTTAAGAGTAGGGTTAGGGGTAGAGGTAGGGTTAGGGTAGGGTTAGGTGTAGGGTATGGTTAGGAGTAATGTTATGATAGGATTGGGGGTAAGTTTAGGGTAAGGGTAAGGTTAGAAGTATGGTTAGGGTTACCCTACCTCTACTCTAGCCCTACAGCTTAAACCTACCCCTAAACCTAACCCTACCTCTACCCTTACCACAACCCTGCCCCAACCTTAACTTCTAACCCTAACCCAACCACTAACCCCAACCCTTTCCTGTTTTGCCACTTTTCAGAAATCTGAAGCTCTTCAGCACTTCGGAAATTAAGCAATTTGGTTCGGCATTCCGAAATTCGGTACTTCAGACATTCGGAAGCATTCGAATGTTAGAAATTCTTTCGAATTAGCATTCGGAACAAAACAAATTGCACATGTCTATTATACATAAGCTCACCTTGCCACAACAGCAAGGGTGGGCGCCATCATGGTAATACATTGTGAGATGAGCAATCATTGAGCGAGAATTATAAGTAAATATGACATAACTTTTGATATTATGCACATTTTTTAAGTTTATCAGGGGTCTAACCCCAGCTGATGAGAATAGGTGAAACATCCTAATGTAGTTGTTTCATGTGGTAACTATCCCCTACCAGGTCGGTTTGAGGCAGTATACGTGGTCAGGCAAGAGTGAATAAATGCAGAGTGTTAGTATACTAGGTGTCTACAGGTAAACAAACTAAGTTTCGTGAAGGTTGTAGTAGAGTGTAAGTATGTAGCTTCGGTATTCATGAGGACAAGATATGAGAAGAGCGTATGGGTAACCAAAGTAGTAGATTAAGTGTTATCATGAGGGCGTTCATGATGGGTGTGCCTATCGTTTATGTGTGTGTGAGTCACGACTTAAACTGCTCCTGTCAGGACCTTGCAATAGAAGGTATGAACAACAAAAGGGTAACATAGTAAAATTTTGGTAACAGAAAGTACTAAAGCAAAAAATAGTACAGCTGACTCTGGGTCCCCAACTTGGGTGAGAGGCGGTGCAGAGGTTGCAGGTGTGGTGTCACCAAGACCCAGAGCCAGGAGCAGCGCAGGTGCTTCAGATTCTGCAGAGAGCTTGTGGACAGTTCTGTTGTGGAAGACGAGAAGGGATCGTTGCGTTCACCATCTATAAGCCCCCCCGAAGAGCGAAGGCGACTAGTAGTACAGTCAGTGATTTTCTCCACTGTAGTGTGGCCTTGGTGAGATCCTGGTAGGACATTAGGTGCGATTCTTTGAAAAACAATGGGGTCTTGCCCTTCACTGCTGCCATGATGTGGCCTTTGTCTTGAGATGATGAGCATCGAAGAATTACATCTCCAGTAATTGGGGCTGAAGCCTTTGTGAGGTAGGGAGGCAGTATAGTCCAGCAATGGTGAACTTTTTGGCCAGAGCCGGCAGTAACAGGGAGGCAATGAGTCTCCTTATGTAGTGGGGTAATTCCTCCATAATGATCATAGGGGGTACCCTGCAGATTTTAATGTGGTTGCGGCAGTACCTGTCTTTCTGTGTGGTAATTTGCAGCATCATGGTATGATATGTAGTTTGGAGTTGGAGCATTGCGCCTTTCACTTCGGCTAGTTCACTGCGGATTTTCCCTATGTCCCCTTCAGTTGCGTTTGCCCTCTCATTAATCTGCTGTATGTTTGATTTTAGGGAAGCCAGATCTGCAGTTAGAAGCCTCTGTATTTCCAGCAGTGTGTTCTGCATGATGTGTAAGCCCTGCTTTGTGGCAGGGGCTGTACCCCCAGGGATGTCTCTGGAGTTGGTCTGTGATTCCCCCTGTGCTGCTGGAACAGGAGTAGGGGTCTGGCTTGGCATGGTAGGAGTTGTTGGGGGGTTTGGGCTGTCTGTGGCCGCCATTTTGGTTGGTACTTGCCACCAGAGTAGAGTGCTGATGTCCCGTTGCTCTGTTATATTTCCGGGCTGTGGCTACTGGGATCTGCGTCACATTGCTGGCGTGAGGTTAGAGGGTGTCATGATGCGGCAATCAGGAGTGTTGGAGGCTTGTGTAGGCTTGGTTTGCCAAAGAGCTTCTCGAGGTTTGTGGGCACCGGTGTGTAGTAGGCCCCTGTCCTGCATTTCGGCTTAGTCAGCTATGGGGTGTATAGGAAAGGCCTCTATCGATGCCACGGGAGGTCCCCAATTTGTGCCTGCTATTTTTGGGGCTTGTTGGGTTACAGGGTCAGTATAGGGCTTGCCCAATTCAGTTTGCCAAATTGGTTTGCTGGGTCTGTGTTGCCTTTTGAGATCATATGGTAGCCCAGGAATGTGCAATAACCCCATCATGGCATTTCATTTTCAAATGTAGACAACCCAGGGTATTCAAAATTAGGTATTTCCAGTCTTTTGTAATAGCCACTCAGTCACAAACGCTGGCCAAAGTTAGCATTTTTATTTGTTTTTTATAAATGTTTTTCACCCCAATCTATATTATATATGTATTAAGGCAATTTGCCTGGATTTGTGGGAGGTGCTTGGGATTCCCCTCCAAGCCTACTTAAGGCACACCCCTACCTTGCTCCTTACCGTTCGAGGTCAGCGTTGAATGAGGATCCACTTCTGGGTTCTCTCAGACGCCATCTTGGTTTCAGTATCCACAAGGTTTTACCGCGGCAAGCTGTCTCCAGGAATCCTGTTCAGGCCTTTTCCGTCCGTCCAGCTTCTTCTGACCCCGGTCTTCGTCATAAATCGCGTACCAGGGACTCCTAAACCGTAAGTCAGACCTACCTGTCACGCCAGGATCGGTTCCCACGGCGTACGGTACAGCACAGGTCCTCGCTTTACGGTTTTCCCTGATATGTCACAAAATTGTACAAGCCGTTCGCGATTTTCATTCGTACGGACATTCGACTAAACGGTATATTCGTATTAATAGTCATTTCGCATATAACTATTCTATGTCATTGGAACAGATTATAATTTCGGTTGTTTTGCCGTTCGGCACTTTTTTCATGTTACGCTCAAACACGCTTGCGGTGGCATAAAATTCATACGTTTAAACTATTCGTTCCAACTTCTGTTTTCCCTCACATTGGGTTTCGGTTTTATTTCTATGTATTACGCATAATCCTTTCGTGGATTACATTCACCATTTCATGTATATAACATTCGGTTAACGAATTGCTGGTTTAAACAGACAGATTATTTCTATTACTGTTTAAAGGTATCAGTATTGTATTATGTCCATACAAATACCAAGCTCACTTATCTGTATGGATCATTTTGACTCCCACGCTTTCAGGGGTCTGCCATACTTATCCATTCATTCAAATGGACTCAGCCTACATTACAGGCCTCATTTCTGTGTTATAACTACAACACATATATAAGGATACAGTTTCCTTTTACAAGCAAGAAATTCTCGGGTACTGATCCAACCAATCATACGTCTTTTTCAATACAGATATATCATATACATATATATAACTTTACATCACTTTAAGGCATTTTGTGTATCACTGGCCTTTTGTTATTCCGTAACATATCACATATAACGCTGATCAAATATAGGCACGGCCTCCCTCATCCATATTCTTTTCTATTTTACACCATCATATATTCCCCACTGTTTTATACAAAAAATGTGCATTAAGACACGGCATCACTATGCCTTAGTAACACATTTATACTCTCATGGTATATCACTACACTTTTTACCAAGTAACACGCCAAATCAAGCCTTAAAAAACATCACTGGTACGGGCTACACAGTCTACTTCATTCCCACACAGTCCACACTCACTATACTACTCTCTTTTACCCATTTTCAGGCTGTCCAGGTTTAAATAGATATTTCACCACACGGTTTCATGTGAGATATTCATACTACCAGGTACGTACACCTACTCATATGGTATTCTGCCATACATTTAATTTCTTCCCCCCTAAGTTAGAGTACTGGCAATAGGGTCATAGGCTTCCCAATAGGTATTTACCCCTCTTGGCATTGCCATCAGTTAGTGGTCCCGCGAGGCCAACACCCCGCCTCAACGTTTCAGAGGCAATAACCCATCGGGCCACATGTTAGCTAGCCGCCTCGCATGTTGCATAGAGAGGGCCTCACCTGTCACTCCCTCTCCCTGTTTTCTATGTTACAGTCACCGAGAGGCCTAAAATTCCTGCCACTACGACAGGTGGCCTCAAATTCCCTCGCGCCAACGCATATATAGAGCCTCTCAAGCCACTTGGCAACTGGTAGGGCCTCACCTGTCACCAAACAAGTGTAATGTTTCGCCATCTCATTTTGGTTATAGTATGTCTCAGGAAAGGGTAGAGGATTTCTCCCTGCCTAGCACTCCGGCTAGAGCTATCACTCCTACATAAGGAGGAGAGGTAAATAGTCCGGCATCGATCAGATCCTGGACGATCCCTCGTAGAACTACCGAATTAAGGAGACGACAAATCCCCTACCCCGCTACAGCAAGGAAAGCAGAACTTTTCAAACTACTAAGTACGTCAAATAACATGGATCCCTGTGAAGGACCTAGCCAGTCCAACCCAGGAGACATACATTCTATGTTATCCTCACTCATGACGTCCATGAGCAAGGTCAACTCCAGGTTGGAGAAACTTGAGTCGGTCACCACGGCCCTTACTCTAGCAAGGCCACCCGCTGCTGCTTCACAAGCACCAGCCAACTTGCTATTGGTTCCTCCAACCATCACCTCAGATGACCAGGAAGTTAGCCCTGCTCATATGATCCCTGAGCACATAAAAAGAGATATCCTGGAAGGTAAAAACGTCAACCTAGCTTCCCTGCTGATTGCCTCCCAGGATATTGTGGAAAATAAGACTTATGCTTATGATGATGTGTCTGTTGTTGTCAGATCTAGGGACGCCCGTCTAAACAGGAAACTGACTATCCCCGAGTTTGTACTGGCCTTTGGTATTTACCGGGATATCATCTGTGCGGTCTATCCCAATAGAAGAGAGGAGTTTGATCTTTATATGCACAAGCTGGTAGACCTGGGCAATAAATATGGTGGTTCAGCCTTTTATGACTACCATAGGTCTTTTTCTGCAAAAGTGTCTGGAGCGTTCTCCCAGTATGGAACAAGATCCTACTGGGGAAGGATAGATACCGTCATATTTTGCAGACACTTTGCAGGTCTGAGAACACCGGCTTGTGCATACTGCTCCTCTACAGCCCATACGACAAATTTCTGTCCCAACACGGCTGACGAACATGCCTCCACGCAAGGAGCTAGTTCCGCTGGTGTCCCAGAGAAAGTGACCAGAGAAACTGGGACGCCCGATCAAGTTCCTGGGCAAGTCTCAGATATGTAATAATTTCAATGTTGGGTCTTGTAATTATAGCGGTTGCAGATTATTGCATATCTGTTTAAAATGTTTTAGGGCACATGCAAAAACCATGTGTCCAGATAAAATGTATTCTAAGCCTTACCTCACGTCCATTAATATGCCGATGTTTACTGCATTTATGTCACATCATCCGTCTTAACACTTGGTGGACTTTCTTATCTCTGGTTTAACAGAAGGCTTTCACACGGGTATTCTACACATACCATCCGGGACTCTGGAATGCCCTAATCTACAATCCGCACAACATAATCCCACAGCTGTTGACACTCTCTTAGCCCAAGAAGTCGCTGAAGGTTTCGTATTGGGGCCTTTCAAAGCTCCTCCATTCAAAGAATGGCGTACTAACCCCATTGGTATTGTTACAGGGAAATCTTCCCTTAAACAGAGACTCATCATTGACTTGTCTGCACCACACTCATCGGCCAACCCCAGTCTTCATTCCCTCATACCCTCCGAGGAATTCTCCCTGCAATACACCACCATAGATCACGCCATTACAGCAATCATACAAGCAGGGGTCGGAGCCTGGCTTAGTAAGACCGATATCACTAATGCCTTTAAATTGCTACCAATCCACCCCACACTGTGGCACCTGCATGGAATCAAGTGGGCCGGGAACTACTATTTTTTCTCCCATTTAACTTTTGGGTCCAAGAGTAGCCCAGCTATTTTCGACACATTTGCCGAAGCATTGTGCTGGTTACTATTGAACATAGCCAGATGCCCTACGGTATTACATTACCTGGACGACTTCTTACTGGTCGAGGAAAATACTTCCCCTCCTAGTAGCCTCAAAGCTACCACCAAGCTATTCGAGCAACTAGGTGTACCAATCTTTCCTAAGAAAACAGAGGGGCCAGACACGATTATCACTTTCCTGGGTATTCAATTAGACTCAACCACAATGCAAGCAAGCCTACCACACGATAAGATAGAGAACATTCTTACTTATATCAACCGCTACCTTCAGCTCGTACTTGCAACCGCAAAAAACTACAGTACCTGCTGGGGTCACTACATTTTGCCATGCGTATCATACCTCAAGGCCGCTCCTTCATATCACGACTCCTGTATCTTTTTCCACTCTTCCTACACGACACACACAGGTTGTCCTTAGATAACCAAGCTACGGCAGACCTACGCATGTGGAAGGAATTTTTAACCACTTGGAATGGTAAAAGTATGTTCCTCCCTCAATTGACTGACTCATCACCTACTATTTGGTCAGATGCAGCATCTAACACAGGTTTTGCAGCACTTTTTGGGAACGAATGGCTTTGGGGCAGCTGGCCTACAGCAGTTCAGGATTTGGAAGGTTTTTCCACTACCTCAGCTCTCTTTGAGATCTATCCCATTGTGGCGGCTGCCGTAGCATGGGGTCATTTATGGGCAAACATGCCAGTTCGTGGTTACTCAGACAACCTGTCACATCATCAACAAAGGTCGCTCAAAATCCCTTACGATCATGAGATTTCTGAGGAAACTCACGTGGTTGGCAGCTTGTCATAATTTCTTTATATATTGTTTCCATGTTCCAGGAATATGTAACACAGCTGCTGACAGTTTATCTCGTTTTAAATTTCAGGCATTTCATCAAGCACTCCCGTCAGCTGCGCTCACAGCCACTACCACTCCAACATTTCAACAACTAATACTGGACTAGACATCATCATGCATCATAGCAGGACACTGTCACAATTGGCACTGTCAAAGAATACACACAAAACATACGACAGGGCTTTTACACTATTCAAAAGATTCCTTTTGGAACATAACATCACGCAACCATTTGTTATGACATCCTTTTTGGGTTTTGCTTCTTTTTGCCACCTTAAACTTAAAATGTTATATAACACCATCAAACTTTATCTCACAGGCATTCAACACCATATGCTAATCTTACAACCTAACAACACTAGTTTCATGGCCTCTCACCAGATCAAGACCATACTCAGAAGCATTCAGAAATCTGAACCCACATGTACATCACAGAGGCTACCCATAGATAACCATATCTTCAAGGCATTATCTAACCTGCTTGATTTAAAACCTTTTGACACCAATACAAATTCTGTCATCAAAGCAGCAATATACATAGCTTTCTATGGATTTCTAAGACCTAGAGAGTTTACTACAACCAACATAACACAATCTGCTCCTATTCTCCTCTATTCCCACTTAACAAAACACATGGATCATGTCATCCGCTTACTCACGATACATACTGAACCCAGTACAAGAATTAAGGGATGCTTTCAAAAACCTGTCTGGTTGATATATGTATCTGTATTGGTTGTCTGTAATAAGTTTGATTACTTTATTTTTGCCCTCTTCTTTCTCAGGCCTACCTCATCGTCGGTTCCGGCACACCACAACCGACTTGCCCTTTTTACTATCCTGCATTTAATTATAGTATTTTACCCTGTACTATCATGAGCACCTAACACAAATATATACTGTATATATATATAATACGTTTGTGTATATACATACATATATACACACACAAATAATACGTGTGTATATATATATATATATATATATATAAAAATTATAAAGAAGTCAGGCACTCTACCTTTAAATGTATCAGCTCAAATAGACCCCGGTGCTGCAAAGAGTGGATAAATATGCAAAACGATGAAAAGAGCACTCCAGAGGATTTTTTCAACAAGTTTTATATGTGGTTCAAAATGATCAACGTTTCGACCCAAGAGGTCTTTGTCAATATATATATATATATATACACACACACACACACACACACATACACACTTTTATTTCCTATATATGTATTATATATTATAATTAAAGCATTTTATAATATATTTAACCCCTTAAAACCGGAGGGCCTACTATTACGCCCTATTCTAAGCGGCTCTAAATGCTGCAGGGCGTAATAGTACGCCCTCCGTTTTTTCTTACTTACCCGGTCGCCGGCGATCTCACGCCAGCAATCGCGGTTGGGGAGACTCACCTGAGATCCCAGGGAGTCCCCCGCGGTGGATGCTTCCTCCTCCTGCCATGTGAGAGTGAGGTCCTTGCGAGGTCACATGGCTGGGTTAGCTGGCTGCTGCACTGCCAGCAGGAGGACTGCCTGTAATGACAGTTAGTCCCCCTGCTGCCTGAATTCAAATAAAATAAAGTTAATCAGTGTAAAAAAAAAAAAATTATATACTTAGATCATATATATACATACATACATACATACATACATACATACACACACATATATATATATATATATATACACACACACACATACACACACACACACACACACACATAAACTGTCTAGGTGTATTTTACTATTAATATATATAATTATATATAAATATCAAATTACACGTAGACTGATACTGATTAAATATAATTATTGTTATATATATTTATAATATAAAAAAATGTAAATACGTTAAAAAATAATTAAAAATATATAATATATATATCTATATACATATATATGTATATATCACTATACCTATATATAAATAAAAATATATTTTTTAAAATTATATATATATATATATATATATATATATATACACACATACATACATACACACACACACACATATATATATATATATATATTAATTCTACATATATATTTATGTAATATTTTTACATAATTAGGTATTTTAATTAATTACAATTAGCGGGACCTGCCTGGCAACCCATGCCGAAAGTATAGGGAATTTAATTTGCTAGCACTATATTTAACCCTATAACTTTCCAAGACACCATAAAACCTGTACATGGGGGGTACTGTTTTACTCTGGAGACTTCGCTGAACACAAATATTAGTACTTCAAAACAGTAAAATGTATTACAATGATGATATCGCCAGTAAAAGTGAAGTTTTTTGCATTTTTCACACACAAACAGCACTTACACAGACGATATTATTGCTGTGATACTTTTTACTGTTTTGAAGCACAAATATTTGTGTTCAGCAAAGCCTCCCGAGTACAACAGTACCCCTCATGTACAGGTTTTATGGTGTTTTCAAAAGTTACAGCGTCAAATATAAGGCTTTTGTTTCATTTTTTTCACATTAAAATTCACCTGATTGGTTACGTTGCCTTTGAGACCCTATGGTAGCCCAAGAATGAAAATTACCCCTATGATGGCATACCATTTGCAATAGTAGACAGCCCAAGGTATTGCAAATGGGGTATGTCGAGTCTTTTTTAGTAGCAACTTAGTTACAAACACTGGCAAAATTGGCGTTTTTTTTTTGCATTTTTCACACACAAACAAATATTAACGCTAACTTTAGCCAGTTTGTGTGACCAAATGGCTACTAAAAAAGACTGGACATACCCCATTTGCAATACCTTGGGTTGTCTACTATTGCAAATGGTATGCCATTATGGGCGTAAATTTAATTCCCGGGCTACTATACAGTCTCAAAGGCAACGTAACCAATCTGGCAAATTTCAATTTCAAATGTAACGTGCTATATTTGACCCTGTAACTTCCCAAAACACCATAAAACCTGTACATAAGTGGTACTGTTTTACACGTGAGACTTTGCTGAATACAAATGTGTGTATTTTATTGCAGTAAATCAAACAGTATTATGACATTGACAGTTAAAAAGTCATGTAGAACTAAAAAAATATTTTTTTCTCCCATTTTTTCATATTAAATTATGTTTCAGAGCTAAATATTTGATATTAAATGAAAGCCCTGTTTCCCATGAACAAAATGATATATAATAAGGGTGGGTGCATTTAATATGAAAGAGGTGAATTACGGTTGGACAGCCATGTAGCGCAAAGGCCAGGTTTTGTTTATGTTTTGTTCACAACGTGTACATTTGGCTCAGTCCTTAAAGGGTTAAGTGTTCTTGCATAGCAAGACCACTTAATGTTATCTCACATATATATTATTATTAAGTGTTCTTGCATAGCAAGACCACTTACTGTTATTTCACATATATATTAAGTGTTCTTTCATAGCAAGACCACTTAATGTTATCTCACATATATATTATTCTTTATTCTTATTATAGCCAAATTTACCACCCTAACTCCTCCCACATATTTTACACTACATAGACAGTAATATACCGAAATGTTCGGATTGTTCCCGATTGGATTGCTATTACTTTGTGGAACGTTTTGCCGAATGGTTCACGGTATATCGTCGTTTGTGGTGAATTTAGTCCAATAGGAATGAATGGCAAAGCTAGAGTGGGAGCTGGCAAAAGCTGAAAAATCAGGACATGATTTCTAAACTGCCACCACTCCCTCATTTTCAAGCCCACCAACACAAATCTTATATAAAAACGTTCAGCTATCCCTGCTGCCACTAAACATGTCCACGGCAAAGCCATAGTCCGGATAGTTTTCACAATATGACCATTTGTTTGCAACTCACGCCATCCATTGACATTCATTGAAACGCTACTCTAGCCACCTCAAATTTGAAGGGCAATATCTAAACTGCGACTGTGCCTTCATTTTTCATATTTCAGAGACATACTATGCATCAAAATATAGGTCTGGGTCTTGTGATTCTCACAATATAAAGCTCTTCGCTGTACGACCGTTTGAAGAGGGCAACCACCAGTAAAGTGAGCCATTTGGAGCAGTTTGTTTTTAACCGCTCTTCTCTGCCCTATTTGAAATCTATTAGCTCCTGTTGGCAGTTGGTGGAATGTTCGAGGGATTTGAAAGCTCTTCTCTGCCCTTGCTGTAGAGTGAGTGAACCACACAAGTTACTCAAGCCACTCCAACCAGTTACTCCGCCCACTCCAGTTGTAGACTACTGGTGGAGGCAAGAACACTTCACACAATTTCCCCCCAAATTTTATCTTTTCGAGTATACATATATAATCCATATATATGATTTCATTATAAGTGTTTTTTGAGATATATGTGCAAATCATCCTGAATCCAACATGAAGTGGACAGGAAAAAAAACTTGGAGGTATAGTGGCTGAAATTCAATATAATTATTTTAATTAGGGGATCCTGTCTAATTTAGTAATGAGGGGCTATACCTATCTGTAGAGCTGCCACAGATATAGATTATATATAAGAAAAAACCCTCTTGTTAAGTTTGGAGTTAGGATATGTGTGGACAAGGTCCACAGTAGACATAAGTAAATAGAATATTCCTTTACATATGCACTAGATTCGTCAAATGCATTAATTTACAATTATTTATATAGTACCAACATATTCCACAGCACTGTACAGTAGAAAACAAGGCAGATATTTAATTCTAACAAAACATATGACACAGGTAGACAGTAGTTACCCAAGCGATTGCACAATGAAATCAATTCATCACTATCATTAAATGCATATAACACGGTGAGCTGGTTTCAAAATATATCTTTATTGCAGAGCTTAACTTGAGGCCAAACACCATCTTCAGCAGTAGAAATGTTCCCAAATAATTCACAAGACCCAGGATTTGTATCAGTTCAGTTATGCCAGAGGGGCTTTTCATTTTCTCAATAGCAAAAACTTTAATGGCATTTGACTTAATGCCATCTCTGCTAATAATATGACCAAAGCACAATTCAGTTTTCGAAAAGTGACATTTATCTTTGTTCACCTTCAGTCCAGATGCTCTTATCTGCATTACATGATGCAGTCGCTGATCATGCTCTTCTTGAGTGGAAACATACACTAGGATGCCGCCCATGACTACTACAGTGCCCTCGTGGTCACCCAAGATGGAACTCTTCTTTCTTTAGAAGATCTCAGGTACAGACGATATCCAAAAGGGGAGTCTACGGAAACAAAAATGACCTACCGATGTAATAAAGATAGTCAGTTTGTGGCTCCCTGGGTCTAAGGGTATGTACCAAAATCCACTGGAAACATTAAGTGTGGAAAAGAATTTGGCCACTGACAACCTTAGAGCTATATCTTCCAATGTTGGCAGCATATATCTTTCTCTCTTTACAGCGTAATTTAGGCGTTTTAAATCAAAACAAATGTGAGCTTTCCCATTTCCCACTTTCTGCTTAAACCAGTGGCAAAACTGGGAATGGAATTCTACGAGTTGTAGTAATACTGTATGGGATTTTAAGCTGTATTTCGACCGGCTCACAATTAAACAGGCCAATATCTCCAACTATGTCCTTTGTGACCTTATGCACCATTGCAACAATGCCCGGACTGCAAGCTTTGTTCCAGCTCAAAAGTTTATTAACACATTTTCCTCTGATTACATACACCCTTAGAGTATTTTTATTTTCCTTATACTCACTGCTTGCAAGAAATCCCCCGACATAATCCATGCGACCTCCTGGGCTGTCAAGTTTTATTGTACAGTCCTCAAGCTGTGTTGTGGCAGTTTCATGAATGTTGCAAAAGGAATAAGAGTAATGTGCACTCCCCGTATTAATCTTAAAGCAATCCTGCACCCATCACTGTGAGATTAACTCGCCAATCTTAACCAGAACCTTACTGTTTAATCACAGACTATACAAAGGACACCCCTTGTTGGTCACTTTCCTGATGTATTTCCTTAACGGATTCTGATTTGCAAACCACCTCAAACTGGCCAATTTGGTTGCACTTTCTGAACCAATTGTCCTTAGCAAGGTGTGGCAAAGTCACCCATTTAAGGGAGTTTGCCATGAGTTTTTGGAGGGGGCTGCTTCCTGCCTCCTGCCCTGTGACTATGGCCCCTGGGATGTATTGCCCTTTAACCCCTTAAGCACCAAACTTCTGGAATAAAAGGGAATCATGACATGTCACACATGTCATGTGTCCTTAAGGGGTTAAGAAACTTATTTGGGCATAATGGATTTTTATTGTGCTGCTGCTGGCCCTTTAACTCCTAAGAAAAGGATCTGTACTTTTAAACTGGCACTTCGGATGCAGCCAAAGTGTCCGCCATTCGAAAACCAGTTAGCAATTGGATGGTTACTGATTGTCTGTGGGTGTCTCCCTTGCATGGGAGAATTGCATAAAAGCAGAGTATGTGTCATTAAATTGGAGTTCTACTTCACCCTCAATTTGGAGTCCTGTCTCTTATTGGGGGAATCTGCTACAAGGGATTGCTATGCTCTGCATATTTCCTGGCTATAATCACTACTAAGCTCGTTTAAGAGCTTATTCCTGCGTTACTCTCTCCAGAGGGGTACCCACTGGAGCCTGGTCGTAGGCCCAGGGTGGGTAGAAGACGGAGAGACCCCAACCAAGCTGCAGCGGTTCTGGGGGTCTGCAGTGGTTCTGGTGTCTGGCCGAGTACTTGGAGTCATTGGTAAGCGCTAGGAGTATCAATCAACGGAGGTACCCAGTCGGGGTGCCCGGCGATCCGTTACACAAGGCTTAAACAGCTTTGTTCTGTGAGTGCGGTTATATCTTGTGCAACGAGCCTGTTGCACCTAACCGTCTGTGAGCCCATCTGCTGCCTGCTATTCACACTCTGTTGCTTGCAGCTCTCCTGGACTGCAGCACTTCTTGTATCCACCAGTTCATTCTGACGGGCCATTCATATAGCCTCATCAAGTGTCAACTCAAACTCCAGCTTCAGTGAGACTTCTGAATCTGCAATTCCTATGACAATTCTGTCTCTGATCACAGAACTTGGGCAATTCATAAAAGATTCCACTGATATACCCTAATGCTGGGCACGCTTATGAAAACAGGCCTTCTCATGAATTATATTCCTCCTAAACACAAAATGGGCACTAATCTTAGAGGATGCAACTTATGGGGTTTTATGTGTTTTTAAAGTACTTTTTGGGTTTCATAAAATTGTATGTTTTTCTGTGTTTGGAGATAATTGGGTTAGAGGAGTACAGTTCCTGATTCAATTATCTTCCAAGCACAGAGGAGGAATTCTATTGTTTATGTATGGGAGTGTCTCACTGTATGACTTTTTTATTGGTTCATTCACTTTCTGTCCCTGTGCCCAACAAGGTCCACCTGGATGTCACCCTTGTTAGGAAACTTGCATAAAAGGCCAGTGTGCCTCCATTAAAATTCTGTTCCTGCTTACCCTTAATATAGAGTCTCATCTCATGTGTGGGGGAAACCGCCGTATCTATCCTGGGGATTGTTATATCACTATACTCCCCAGGAATCTTATAAGAGCTGTTCCTGCCAATCTCTCTGGGAGTAGGAGAGGTCTGCCCACTGGCAGCTGAATCCTGGTCTTGGGTCCAGGGTGGGTGAAGGACGGCGAGACTCTGGCGCAGATGCATCGCTGGAAGTGGTGACTGCCGTGCTTATGGTGTCTAGTGAAGTGCTGGAATTCCTCGGTGAGCACAAGGAGCATCGATTGGCGGAGGCACTTGGTTGAAGTGCCAGATGGTCCGTCACATTTGGAGGCAGCGGCAGGAATGGCGCCCTAGTGCGAGGAGAAGCATCCTGGAGACACCGGTAACGTGTTGATCATAGTAAGGGCAATGCTAGCATTCATGCAGCGCCCCTGGAAGCAGAGGTGTCCATTGAGTTGGTGCAGGCAAGTATGGCGTACTCTGACTCTTGTGAAGAATTGCTGGCCGAGGTGAGGCAGCAAGTGGCCTGGTATGGCCCTGATGTGTCCATGGATACCTTCCAGGCGATCTGGAACCAGGTAACCGTCGAAAGACAAGCAAAGGACCAAGAATTGCTGCTGGCCTAAGCGAGGAAAAGAAGTCTACAACGAAAGGAGGTTTGCCGAAGTAGGGGACCTCATAGACTGGTCCTGTGAGGAACCCCAACAGGCAGGTGGAGATGGGACCGAAGTCTCTCCACCGGCCCTACAGGGATGCTGGGCAGCCGGCCCAGATCCCCGGCGGCAGCTGGAGTTACAGGGAGAGGAGACAACCGGTCTCTTACCCCAGGGGCAGTGCATCTCACAGGGAGAGGAGGCAACCAGTCTCTCTCCCCAGCGGCAATGCATCTCACAGGGAGAGGAGACAACCGGTCGCTCTCCCCAGCAGCAGTGCATCTTACAACATGCTCCACATCTTTCCCCATAGAATGTAAAAGAGAATTAACTTGTACTGCAGCACTCTTCTTATCCGCTTGGATGCAATCCTTAAGCAGGAAAACCATTGGCACCAGGTAGGCCATGATGCTGGAGTAGAAAAAGCAAATGGCTCAGGTTGAATAAACTTAGCCATCTTCACAGTTTAACAAGCAGCTGCACAGGTTAGTACTTCTGATGCCATGTCATGAAATACCTATAACACAGTGAGCTGGTTTCAACATATCCCTATTGCAGAGCTTAACTTAAAGTCAGACACCATCTTCAACAGCAGCAATTACACTTGACCTATCAGTTTGTTCTCCCAGCCAGTCCCATACCCCTTTCAGTGATGTCACTCAGACTCTCCTCACAATAACCACGTAATTTAGTTCACATATTAGCAAAATTGCCTCCCTAGTCTTAACTGTGATTGCTGTACAAAATATATAATCACATCGTTTTAAATTAACTTGCAAAAAATTTTAAAAAAAATCAGCAATAACATCTCCCATAGCGTCATGACAGAGTAAGCAAAAGCCTGAAACAATCCTCTCTTTCCAAACCAGCGCAGTCACACCCAGAATGAATAAAGCATTAGCGCGCCAAAATGCTGAACCTACACGTGCGCGTCAACTGACACCCAGGGCGAGCGCGCGCACACGAAGCCGACGCGTTTCTTTTAAATGTAAATGTGCGCACGCGCTGCGGCTGTTTGACCCGCGCGTGCGCCACAGTGGCTACACCGCGACCTCCCCCCCCCCCCACGTGCGCATGCGCGGGAACTTTCGTTTCAGTAACTACACTCATTGGAACCTCACTTGGGCTCGACGCAGCTGTGGTCGCAGGTAAAATTCAGGGGATTGTCTGATTATACAGTTTACGGCATTTGTTGTCATTGAAGATTTACCTCCTTCCCCTCCCTTTTCCTACCCAAGAATAGTATTGCAGGTAATTTCTCCTGTATTTTAATCGCCTCTGTGAGAGCTCATGTGAGAAACATATGTTCATAACATGTGTGCAGTTTACCCGAGTATAGTCTGAATGTGTTGGTTTATATACTTGTTTTTTTTTATTTTTTATTACCCCATGTGTGATACTATACAAATCAAGCGAGATATTTCTTTATTGGAAGGCATGACTCAGAATTAAAAGTTACCTGCATTGATTTACACGCTTGATTTGGTGTAATATTTTGGACTTTTAGTGGTGTTTAAATTACTCTGTAAGCAAGAGTGTGCATTAGGCAAATGGTACATAGTACTTTTACTCTTCTCTTGAATATTGTACAAAAAGCAGTATAATTAGTGTTTTATTATATATATGGAACACTCCAAGCACTACCACTACTACAGCTTACTGTAGAGGGTGTGGTACTGAAGTCCCCTGTTGTAGGTAGCCAAACTGGCTCCTCTAATAATGGAGATCTTGGAATTAGCTGCATGGGCTCAGAGTGTAGCCTGGTGTCACTAAGAAAGAAACACTCTAGTCACCAAAACAACTCTAGCTTAACCCCTTCAGGACGGAGTCAATAGTGCACATTCTGAACAAAACAAACAAAAACTGGAATTTGCGCTATATGTCTGTTCAACCGTAATTCACCGCTGTCACATTAAGTGCACCCACACTTATTATATATCATTTTGTTCAGGAGAACCAGGGCTTTAATTTACCATTAACTATTCATAAATGGAACATCATTTATTATGAATAAAATTTACCCCCCACCCCCCCCTTAACAGGTTTTATGGTGTTTTGTAAAGTTACAGGGTCAAATATAGCACATTACATTTTCAAATTGAAATTTGCCAGATTACTAATGTTACCTTTGAGATGTTGTGGTAGCCCAGGAATGAGAATTACCCCAATAATGGCATATGATTTGAAAAAAGTAGACAACCCAAGGTATTGAAAGTGGGGTATGTTTAGTCTTTTTTAGTAGCCACTTAGTCACAAACACTGGCCAAAGTTAGCGTTCATATTTGTTTTTGTGTGAAAAAAGCAAAAAATGAATATTTGGCCAGTGTTTGTGACTAAGTGGCTACTAAGAAAGACTGGACATACCCCATTTGCAATACCTCGGGTTGTCTATTTTTGCAAATGGTATGCCATCATGGGGGTAATTCTCATTCCTGGGCTACCATACACACTCAAAGGCAATATAAACAATCTGGCAAATTTCAATGTGAAAAAAATGAAATGCAAGCCTTATATGTGACTCTCTAACTTTCCAAAACACCAAAAAACCTGTACATGGGGGGTACTGTTATTCTCGGGAGACGTCACTAAACACAAATATTAGTGTTTTAAAACAGTAAAACATATTTCAACAATAATATAGTCCATAAAAGAGCCGTTCGTTTGTAAAAAATGCAAAAACCGTCACTCTTACTTAAATTTTATTACAACAATGATATTTTATCATTTTGAAACACTAATATTTGAGTTCAGCAAAGTCTCCCGAGTAAATCAGTACCCCCTATGTACAGGTTTTATGGTGTCTTGGAGAGTTAAAGGGTCAAATATAGTGCTTGTGAATTAATCAAATCACATAATTGTGTTAAAAGACTTAAATATACACGTAGAATTTTAATATATATGCATTTATAGGTATTTAAATTCTATGTGTATGCTAATGTAATCTTTTATGTAATTATATGTGTATATATATTTGTATTTTATATATATAGATAGATATATAGAATGTCATTCTAAGTGTATTTTGTTACCAATATATATATATTAACAAAATACAGTTAGAATGAAATTACATATGAATATATAATTTATATAAAATTTTGTTTCAATATTTTATTTATTGTAATTATACGTATATATGTGATGTGTATATATCTATTTTATATATATATATATATATATATACATATTATATATATGTAACGTCATTCTGTGTATTTTAATACTAATATATGTACTTATATTAATAATAAATACACTTTGTATGACGTTACATATATATAATATGTATATATATATAAAAATACATTTATTTTAATTTTACACATGTTTAATTCTTTTTTTTTCACCAGCAGGGGGACTGTCTGACATTTCAGACAGTCCCCCTGCTGGCAGATCCACAGCCAGCTATAGGGGGGCTCATTTGCCAGGGTAGGGCTGCCTGGGCTGTCAGGCAGCCCTCCAGAAGAGGATCGCGGCGGAGGTAAGTCCACCGGACCTCCAGCGGCTGCAAGCCGTTACGGCGTTCTATGCCGCCGCAACGGCTTTAATGCCCGTTTAATGCGGGGCGGCATAGAACGGCGTTAAGGGGGTTAATGGAACACTGTAGTGTCATTATTATTGGTATTTGTATAGCGCCAACTAATAGTCTCAGTATACAAACGTGTGTTTCTGACACTATATAGTTCTTGAATAACAGTTTAGGTGGCTACCCCCACTGTGAAAAGAGTTAAAGGTGATTTTGCTCCCCTTTTTCCATTGCTGCGTGGGTCTCCTTGCGGCAGGCTCCGCAACCGCTCCACCCCTTTGCTGAGATCATGAAACTTGGTGATCTTAGCCTCCCAATGTTTCCTATGGGAAAGCATTGGATTGGCTATCACGTATGAACAGCGCCAATTATTTATATATACAATATTTTCTTATATTGAATGGGGAGACCGCAGAGACACTGAACATCAGTGCTACACATTATGCAGCACTGACCTGGGAAACACTGCTAGTGACCATCTGCGTGACTGCCTCTAGAGTTGTTCCTAGGCAATAATATAAACACTGCCTTTTTTCTGAAAAGGTGGTAGGCAGTGTTTATATTAAAAAGACTGCAGGGACAGGCAGTAGACACCAGAACAACTACATTAAGTTATAGTTGTTCTGATGATTATAGTGTCCCTTTAATGAAGCAGTTTTAGTGTATAGATTGTATTCAGTTGTCTGCCATTTATGCATTAAAGCACCACTGATACCGTCTGCGAATTTGTCAAAGTCCCCCAACATTGACATTGCCGTTGATGGTCCGGTGGCTGCAGGACTCTGCCTTGAGTCTAAAAAGGCAGGTGGAGGAAAAATACACAGATAACATAGTCTCTACTTTGTCTATGTATGTCTCTTCACTGGTTTGGAATTTCAGTAAAATTCCAATACAGTCCAAATGAGCATTTCATAAAGATTCTATCTATGAAATATTAATTTTTCAGAGGCCAGGTGAAGGTGTCACTTTAACTCTTTGTTTATGCAGCCCTGTCCACACCTCCCTACATGTGACTCACACAGCCTTCTTGAACACTTCCTGTAAAGAGAAATGTTTAAGCTACCTTTAATGCACAGTCTGTTTAATTTAGAATGTCTTATCTCCTGCTCTGTTTATAGCCTTCTAGATCCAGCAGGACCCTACTATGTGTGATGAAAGTTTAATTTACAGAGTAAGAGACTTCCAAAGCAAGTTAACATCAGATTGAAAATGTATCAATTTTTTTCCATGCAGGCTGTCTGAGTAGGGGGAAGAGTGGCTAGGGCTGCATAAACAGAAACACGTGATTAAACTCCTAAATGGCAGGGCTTCTGTCGCTCTATAGATGTAGTAGAGGGAGGCTGGAAGAGATCTCCATAAGGAAAAGCCTGTAGTGGGTGTCAGGATGACAGCCACTCAGTGTATTCTCTGGTACAGGTGACTTTACCATAGATGGGACCTGTGTATAAAACCGAAAAAATGAAGTAACTAATAGATGTGTAAAAGTGAACAGAGGAGCTATTATTGTTAACCTTACAACACCACTAAGCAGATAAAATACTTATACACATTCATTTAATCTCTGTGTATAAAACCACTTAAAGGATTAACTGGAGTAGGCTACAGGGAGAACTTGGCATTGGCATATGTTCTAAATAAGTTTTTTTTTTTGTTTTGTTTGTTTTGTTCTTGTATTTGTGACAGTTTATTATAATATAGATTTCAACAGAAATATGCACTTTTTTCTATTTGGGACAGAAACACCCAACACCTACACAGCCAGGGAGGTTTTCTCCTGATTCCGTGCAGTAGCCCAGCTGTCCTGGACTAGGTGCACTACCATTCTCAATGAGCTGCCGCTCATTTTAAAGCCACAATCACGGGGGCGGAGCTAGGCCATCAAGCATGACAGATGTGTGTAAAGCGTGCTCCTGCTGCAAGGGTCGAATTGTGGATAAAATGCTAACCTACCTACCATATCGCACTGCTTCTGCTGAGAAATCCCAGGTGATGCATTGAGACCTCCAAAGAGACTTCCCTCCACCGGGAACCCGGGAAATTAAGCTAAGGCCTACTGGCAAAGGAGAGGCGGCCGATCGCCTTGTCACAGTTTCCACGAAGGGCTGCACAGCGCTCCTCTCCCCCCCCCCCTCAGGACCGGTGGGGTTATCCCAGTCCCCACTGAACCTGTTTTGGGACATTGATACTGCACATACCGTTCGACTAGAACTTACTCTATACAGTACAGCGAGTACTTGATCTCTACGAAATGGCGGACGCAACTTCTGTTGACAAACAGAGCCTGAGTCCATCCAGACACATGTACTTCCACTCGATTGAATCAGGACTGGACAAGATCTTCAAAGCCTTCTGGCTGAAGCTTTCAGAGCATATGAATGCATCTCCTCCTGAGCCGACGGAAGGAGAGCGCTGGTGGCAGAAGTGAGCGGCAGTATAGCCAGCCAAAAGCTGAACTGCCATACCGTATGCCGACCCATCTCGAGAGGTCAGACCTCTCTGCATCAGCCACACAGGCTTAATTTCATGTGCCGCAGTCTACGTAACAGAACGAGATCCTCCGACCGCCCCAGGATGAGGATAGACTTGGCCCCCAGGATACACAAAGTCTGTGGTTCGTGGATGCTGGCACACAGAAAGGCCTGGGACTGGTTGGGGGGACCTGACCCAACAAGGTATTGCAGCTGTCCACATGTACTCTCTTGGACGCACTCTTGCCTTGCTGCTCAGGGGGATTAGCTGATCGGGGTTTTGGAACATAACATGCCTCACACATGGGCCTCATGCTAGCATTTGCCATTCTCTCTATTATTTGTTATAGATGCTGTGATAAAGTGAAGGCAGATAGGCCTTTTAACCCCAGGGGAAGTACGTGTAGTTTGTGTGTTGCACAACACAAAACACTGTTTAGTTATGGGCCCCTGGGGTGGAGCATTTGGAGAGAAGGGTGGGCCAATGCTCCACTCCACAGTTTAGTGGTTTTCTGGGGAGACATGGATCCAGGCCAGGATTTTTTGGATCGTCTCCAACCCACTGCTCAGCTGCAGTTAATGAGCTGTTGCAGTGGGAATAAACTCCAGGTAAAGGAGAGGGATTGCTGGCTTCCTCCCAGGAAGCAGGTAGGAGAGAGAGGCTGTTCTCTCCAGATAGAGTCAAGGAGACTAGGCATTTGGAGTGCAGAAAGGAAGCAGTCAGGGCAAGGCTGGCTTGGAGCACTGGGAGTGCAGAAAGGAAAGCAGTCAGGGCAAGGCTGGCTTGGAGCACTGGGAGTGCAGAAAGGAAAGCAGTCAGGGCAAGGCTGGCTTGGAGCACTGGGAGTGCAGAAAGGAAAGCAGTCAAGGCAAGGCTGGCTTGGAGCATTGGGAGTGGAGAAAGGAAAGCAACAGGCTAGCTAGCAGAGTGTTGCTATCTAGTAAGGTTGGTGCCATATGTTTTTGTTAGTTTAACCCTGATAGAGAGGGATATACAAAGTGAGTTAGTGCTCAGACGAGCTAGGTTTTTCGTTTATAGGGTTTTCTGTTACAGTTATGTTTTTCATTTACTGCTGTATCCTGTGTGGATTTAACAATAAAGTGACTGGATTATATCTAAAGCAAAGGACTGTGCATGTTTTTGCCCTAGAGGACCGTGCTACCTGCTGACAAGGATCACAATGCCCAGTTAATGTTTGCTCTACCTCTCATACCTTGCAGCTATCAACCTGCTAAGTGCAGCTGTCCAGAGATGCTCGTTTCAGTGGAGAACTTTCCAAGTTAATGAAGCATTTCCAGTACCCTCTAACACAAGGGTTCTCAACCCAGTCCTCAGGACCCCCTACCAGTCCAGGATTTGGGGATTACCTGGGTGTGTCTCAGGTGTTTAGAAAAAGGGAAAAAAACACCTTAGACTCTAAGGTGTTTTTTTTTTTTTTTTTCTTTTTCTTAACACCTTAGACACACCCAGGTAATCCCTAAACCCTGGACTGGTAGGGGGTCCTGAGGACTAACGTTGAGAACCCATGCTCTAACAGATCATCTTATACCTATTGCGACCCATCATTAATGCTATCTACCAGTCTGTTACACCTGTCATGCTTTGAGTAACTCTAAGAGGGTTAGCATGTTATCGTAACTTACTTTTACATACTGTAATGCAAAAGTGCAACTATTTTGAATGTTAAGTCACTATACTCTACAGCCTGTTTAGCTATACGTATGAATGCCGAGATGACTTATTAAGCTTTATGTTATTGTTTGCACAATCTGTTTTATATCCAACAACAAAAATACGAGGCTGGACTCTCAAGGAATGTATTTTATGACTTGATGTAACTTTCCTTTTAATCTGTATCGTCATGCATTTACCTGCCTCAATAAAAGAAAGATTAACAAAAAAATTAAAATAAAGCCACAAATGCATGCACCTGCAGTTCCAACTTGGAGGCTTATTAGTTAAAAGCCTCTAACTGCTTTATTCACAGACACAGAGGGCTTATAAAGGTTGCAAGCAGCAGGTCTGCAGCTTTTACAAGGTGTTTTTCCATATAATCCCAAAGAAAACATGCTAAAAAATAATATAGTCCTGGAAACCTTAAGAAACCACATTTCCCCCCCTCATATCCACATCTATGCATGTATGGCAGCAATTCAATTCAATTCAGGTCTGTTTTATTCCATAACAGGCACACCTCATCCTACTTAAGAGGTATTGATTAGGTGCTTAGCACTGTCTTCTACTATGCCAAAACATTTGAAAAAGGTTATTTTGGAGGAAAACTTTCTCGCCAGAACTACCTTTGTGGTCATCAAAATATGTATTATTATCAGGGTTTTTTTTTTTTAATAGGCATGCTAGGCCACCCGTGATGTAAAAGCTCAGTGGAGTAAAAGGTATATTTACTTAACATATTACATTTATATGATCTTTAATATGCCTCCGTAGCCTTTTTTTTTTTTATTTTTATTTTTTTGCTGCTCAAATTGCCACCATATGTGAGGATAATCCCCTTTCCCTATTTCACATCTCCAGCATTTATTTTGCATATCTTTAAATATGTTTGCATATCTTTATAAGTTTTTCTGGGACCATGTACCATCTATTTACTAATTTTATAGAAATTCTCTACAATATTTAAGCAGTGTACTGTTTTGTTGACATTTACTTTAGCCAATAGCCAACATTTGTTAGTGATTTCTATATTAAGATCTTTTCCCCAGCTAATTTTAGCCTTCAAGTCAAAGTTCTTTTTTATCTCTTTTACAAGTTCAAAACATCTAGATATGTGACCTTTCTGCTTTTAATTGATGATGATATTTCTTAGACTATTATTACCCTCTTCAAGATTAAATTTCAAATATTTCCCCAGAAAATACTTGATTCTGAGATATGTGAAGATCTCTTTACTTTGAAGTCCGAGCTGTGCTTGTATCTGGTTGAAGGGCTTAATTTCCTTTTTTTATTATTCATTCATTAATAGTCTTTATTCTGGCCAACAACCAATTACTAATAATTAAATGACCATTATAGTGCCAGGAAAACATACTCGTTTTCCTGGTACTATAGTGCCCTGAGGGTGTCCCCACCCTCAGGGACCCCCTCCCGCCCAGCTCTGGAAGGGGGAAAGGGGTAAAAACTTACCTTTTTCCAGCACTGGGCGGAGAGTTCTCCTCCCCGTCGGCTGAATGCGCACGCGTGGCAAAAGCTGCGCGCGCATTCAGCCGGTCACATAGGAAAGCATTCGTAATGCTTTCCTATGGACGCTGGCGTGCTCTCACTGTGAAAATCACAGTGAGAAGCACGCAAGCGCCTCTAGCGGCTGTCAATGAGACAGCTGCTAGAGGAAATAGGGGAAGGCTTAACCCATTCATAAACATAGCAGTTTCTCTGAAACTGCTATGTTTATGAAAAAAATGGGATAACCCTAGCTGGACCATTAAGCTGAAGTGGTCTGGGTGCCTAGAGTGGTCCTTTAAGTCTTCCATATTACCAGAAATCACCTCTATTGACAAGAAATTAAACAATCTATTTTCTATCTAATAATCTTTTTTTTTTTTTTAAATCAATACCAGACTTTCAGGATATTCCCCATAACCAATGACTTTTCTTAGGCCACTGTAATGTTAACTTAATTTTTTGGACAGTAAAAAAACAAACAAACCAGACTTTCTTTTCCCATCTATTCTGACTCTATTTGGTACCAGGCTTCTTCTTTTTGATCCCTACTTTGAGTGATAATGGCGTGTGCCAACATACAAGCATTATGATATTCTATTATATTCAGAGCTGCTAATCCCCCATCTTTTTTTTTTTTCTTCGATAATATATTTACATTTATTCTGGGTTTCTTCCCTTTCCAAATGAATCTAGAAAAAGCTGACTGTGTCATTTTCAACCAGGGTAAGAGAACTTGTACCGGTAGCGTTCTAAAAATGTAATTCCACTTGGGCAGGATATATGATCGTATTTATTCGTTCCAACCAGGAAATCTCCTTACCCATCCATTATTTTAAGATTTTATTCGTATATTTTATAAGAGGAAGAAAATTTGCTTCTATTATTTTGTGTTTTTTTTTTAATTTTAATAACCAAAAATTTAATATTCTCCTTTGCCCAAATAAAATTACATGTTCTAATAAAATTCCTGTCCTCGGTATCCATCTTTCTTGTCATTATAATGGTCTTATTCATATTTAATTTATAATTTGAATATTCACTATAATGTCCTATTACCTTGATCAATTCCGGCAGAGAAGACATCGTCCGCGTATAAAGTAATTTTATGTTCTGTTTTTTTCATCCATATCCTACATTCTATTTATTGCTTCTTATATCTGCAGCTAGGGGTTCTATTGTTAGAACATATAATAAAGGCGACAGGGGGCAGCCCTGTCTAGTGCCATTTGTTATAGTGAACCATTCTGCATCTTTCCTGGTCCTACTGTCCTAGCTGAAGGTACCGGATATAGCGCCATTATTGCGTTGTGCACATCGCCCACCAAACCATATGCCGTCAAAGTGTTACTCAAAAAATCTCATCCGACCCTGTCAAAGGCTTTCTCAGCATCCAGTGACAGGGTCAGAAGGGGAACATCCATTCGACGTGCATCCAAAACTCGTCTGAGACCTCCTGCTGTCACTCTTCCTGGGATAAAGCCAACCTGATCCTTTTTGTAGTAAATCAGAAATACAGGGTTTTAATCATTCCGCTATGATCATTGCATAAATCTTAACATCTCCATTAAGAAGGGAGATCGGGCAGTAATTAGTTATTATCTCTGGATCTTTATCAGGTTTCAAAATTGGGACAATATTCACTTGGAGCATCCTTAGGGAAAATATGATTGACAATAATCTCATTAAATATCATTGCAAGGCATTTTGGTAGCACATCCCTAAATATCTTATAGAATTTATTTGTGTACCCATCTGGCCCAGGAGCTTTATTAATTTTCAGCTTATTTATTGCTGCTTTTATATCCTCTTGAGTAATAGGTTTATTTATGACCTCAAGTTGTTCTCCAGATACTTCTGGCATTTTTTTTCCCCCCCAAAATATTCCATTGGAGGGGGTTGTTTTTTTAAATCTGTTTCTAGATTATATAAATTTCTATAAAATTCATTAAAGGCTGTGCCAATTTTTGTGGACACATATATTTCTTTCTCTGACCTAATTTTATAGATCTTCCTCATTTATTTTTTATTTTTAAGTTTTTGTGAGTACCTCGTTTACTCTATTACTCTTATAGTACTAATTGATCTTTAAAGATTGTAAATTCTTATTTTTCTCCTCAATTAATAATTCATTTATATTATCTTGACTTAATAATAATAATAATAATTTTATACTAGTCTCCTTGGTTGGTAAGATTTTCTTTTCTTTAGATAGTTTATAAAAGTCAATATAAAGATCAGCAAGCGATTTTCACATTTTTTTTTTCTCAATTGTGCCCAATTTGATTAGATATCCTCTTATAACACCTTTATAAGTTTTTTCCATACTAGAGGGAGAGAAATTTCCCCTCCTTTTCTATGAAATATTTTTCTGACATCTCCGTTATATATTCTCTATTATTTTTTTTATTTTTTATTTTTAAAGGAGGATCTTATCATTTAATCACCATGCTGTTCTTTTTACACATTTATTTTCTGGGCAGGGTTCAAGATTATAGCATTGTGATCTGACCAGGCAACTCCATGTATCAACACTTAATTGATATCATTGCCCAAGAATAGATGTATTCTTGAGTAAGAGAGATATGTTCTGGAAAAACAAGTAAAATCCATCTCTCCTGGGTGAAAGATACGCCATATATCTAGTAGTCCAAATTTCATGACAATTCTTTGAAATTGTACAGCCTGAGAAAGGTTTTGTTTATTGCTCCTGCTTTTGGAATTTTTTTTTATCTAAACTTGCATCAAGAATTCGATCGAAATCTCCCGCTGTAAGTACCTTTCCTTGTTTTATTTTTATTTATTTTTTTTAAAATTCTTTATTTTGTCGTGCATGGGGGAGTGCAGATGTCTGCTCCGAGTTTCAGGATGTGGTGTCTGGAGAGCGGCTGTCCCTTCGACGCCAGACAGGCTTGAAGGCCGCAGCAAATGAGGGTAATGTAGTCCGGTTCAGGAAAGTGCAGAGTCAGGTACTGACTGTCACCAGATTCCCCAATATGCGGTGAGTAACTTCTTGGAGCTGAAAACTTTTGTTTGGCAGAAGTATAGCTTATTTAGCAGGTGTTTCTCAGGAGTTTGCCTTGCATGCGTCCTCTCTGCTTGCCAGTTAGGCTCCGCCCGTTTTATTTTATCGACCTTATCTAACATATTTGTAAAATATCTATTCAAAGTGTTATTAGGCGCATATATATATTGACTAATGTATAGATTTCAGCATCAATCTCAATTATTAACCCCTTAAGGACCGAGGACAGTTCAGGACCGTCATCGGCATTTTTGCATTGCCGACCACTGACAGTCCTGAACCGTCCTAACGGTCAGATGTACTTACCCGATCGCCGTCGTTCCCACGGCGGTGCTCCCGGTGTGGGGAGACTGCCTGCAGCCCAGACAGTCTCCCCGCAGTGGGTTAGGACCCCTGTGGCCATGTGATCGCTCAATAGGTGTCCATGTGTATGCCTGCAGGGGGACTGTCTGTGCTGACAGGCAGTCTCCCTGCTAGTGTTAAAAAAAAAAAAATGAAAGTTAATGTTAATAAAAAAAAAAAGTTTTTTTATATGTGTATATAAATATGATATATACACATATATATCTATATATTTAAAAATGTAAAAATAATAATTTTAAAAAAAATTATATCTATATATAATTTTATTCTAACTGTATTTTGATATTAATATATATTTATATCAAAATACACTTAGAATGAAATTGTATATATATCTATGTATATATAAATAAAAATAATACAAAATATACATATGCCCATATACAAAATTACATAAATATATAAATATACACGTAGACTTCAAATATATAAATATGCTTATATATTTAAATTCTACGTGCGTATTTATGTAATATTTTTACATAATTAAGTAATTTTATTGATTGCAATTTGAGGGACCTGCCTGCCAACCCAGGCCAAAAGTCCAGAGAATTTAATTTGTTACTGTATTTTACCCTGTAACGTTCTACGACACCGTAAAACCTGTAAATGGGGGGTACTGTTTTACTCAGGAGACTTTGCTGAACACAAATATTAGTGATTCAAAACAGTAAAACATATCATAGCGATGATATTCTCAGTGAAAGTGACTTTTTTTGCATTTTTCACACACAAACAGCACTTTTACTGATGATATAATTGTTGTGATACGTTTTCCAGTTTTGAAACACTAATATTTGTGTTCAGCAAAGTCTCCTTATTATAATACCACCACCCCCCCACCCCCCCATGTACAGGTTTTATAGCGTTTTTGAAAGTTACAGGGTCAGATTGGTTACATTGCCTTTGAGAGCATATGGTAGCCCAGGAATGAGAATTACCTCCATGATGGCATACCATTTGCAAAAATAGACAACCCAAGGTATTGCAAATGGGGTATGTCCAGTCTTTTTTAGTAACCACTTAGTCACAAACACTGACCAAAATTAGCGTTCAATTTAGATTTTTTACTTTTTTTTCCACACACAAACAAATATGATCGCTAACTTTGGCCAGTGTTTGTGACTAAGTGGCTACTAAAAAAGTCTGGACATATCCCATATTGAATACACTGGGTTGTCTACTTTAAAATAAATATGTACATGTGGGGTGTTATACAGAGATTTATGACAGGTAATAGTGTTACAATGTCACTATTGATAAATTTTAAAAAAGTATGTTTTGAAACTGCAATATCCTACTTGTACTTATAGCCCTATAACATGCAAAAAAATAGCAAAAAAGCATGTAAACACTGGATATTTTTAAACAATTTTGAATCTATTTAGCATTTTTTTCATTCTCTTTTGTAGATGAGTAAAAGGTTTTTCAGTAAAAGTTAAAAAACATGTATTTGTTTTAAATTTTTCATCATATTTTTTTCATTTTTTTTAAAATTAAATTACATGAGATTATATAAATAATGGTATGTAAAGAAAGCCCCTTTTTGTCCTGAAAAAAACAATATATAATTTGTATGGGAACAGTAAATGAGAGAGCGGAAAATTACAGCTAAACACAAAAGTGTAAAAAGATGCCTGGTCGCAAATGTACAACATCGCAAAAACAGTCCGGTCCTTAAGGGGTTAATCTGAGCCTTTTCTTTTTTTAAAATATATTCAAACAGGATGGCTCGCTTTATGGGGAATTTAATCCCGGAGTGTTTAGCGATATAATTTTAACCATATTTAAATTGCAATTTCTTCTCTATTATCCTCCTTGTCTCAGTATCTCCTTCATACCCACATATATTCAAGACCACATACATACTTAATCTTCTCCTAAGAGAAGAACATCCATTAAATTGCCCTCGAGAACCATTCCCAGAGAACAAAACCAATGTATAAAAAAACCCCTACATGGGATCTCATCCACATCTGGATAAGTCCTTAAAAAAACAAAACATTGAGCTGTGATACCCCCCTGCTTTTATTTAACCCATTTACGCAGCGCTTGTATCCTAAGTGACTAAAACAGTAAAATTTACCAAATGGACCCGAAAAGAAAATTATAGTTTCATTACTCAACCCATAGATTTTTGCAGTGTTTACAAACTTATTTATTACTCCCTGAATCCCGCTCATTTTCTTATACTGTTCTTACACGTTTCACATCACTTTATATGCTATAATTTGTGTATATAGCCTAAATCCAATCAATGTGTTCATAGCTTTCAGTAATTTATTCCTGAGTTACTTGTATCTATCCAGTGTCTACTTTTTCTACTATCTAGTGCTCTAGAAATTTTTTTTATCTTAAATGCTAATAAATTATTTGTGCCCAATTTTACCTATATCTTCCAGCCCTCTACTCCTCCTCTCACCCTCTTCATTACATTTCCACTGTGTTTAAACCCTCCTTTTTGTTTATGTGAGTGTAATTTTTTCAAAAACCATAGTCATTTGTGCATCTACACTTTGTATACTATTGTGCATGCTCGTGTCTCATTTCGAGATTCCACTTATATACTTTACTACTCCCTCTTATCCAACCATTTTATAACTTTTTCAGGTGAGTCAGAATGTTCGGTAAACCCATCTTTTGTCACTATAAGTTTGATTGGGAAGCCCCAGCGATATTTTATATTGTTTTCCCTTAAACGTGCTGTGACCGGCATATACTGTTTTCGTGCTTTCCTTGTTTGGAAGGACAAATCTGGAAACACCTTTTACGTCCTTAAATTTCCCCTGGTCTACTCCTTCATTCCTTGAAGCTTTAAGAATTTTCTCTCTAAAAGTATAAGAATGACAGGCGATGATTATATCTCTTGGTATCTCTTTGGGTAGGATTCTTGGTTTAAATGTTTGATGAAATCTTTCCAGGAAATCCACTTTATCATTATATTGATCTTTAGAGCTTTAAGAAATTCAGAGATACATTTCCATATTGTATTTAGTAATGGATTCTGGAATATTCCTTATTCTTAAATTATTTCTTCTGCCTCTACCTTCTATATGTGTCATTCTTTCTTCTAATTCACTTATCTTTCTTTGTTGTTTTTCAACTATGTCCTTCTGTTTTGCTGCTACAAATTCTAGATTTTCAATTTTCTGTTCGTTTATTTAAATTATTTGTGCGGTCTTCGTTAGATCTATTTTTCAAAGCAGCATAATTACTCTGTACTTCTTGCTTTATCTGCTCCAGCTGTAACTCAAGGCACTCTTTTAAAGGACCACTATAGTGCCAGGAAAACATACTCGTTTTCCTGGCACTATAGTGCCCTGAGGGTGCCCCCACCGGGCTCTAGGGGATGGAAGGGGTTAAACTTACCTCTTTCTCCAGCGCTGGGCAGGGAACTCTCCTCCTCGGCTGAATGCGCATGCGCGGCAGGAGCCGCGTGCGCATTCAGCAAGTCCATAGGAAAGCATTTTCAATGCTTTCCTATGGACGCTGGCGTCTTCTCACTGTGAAAATCACAGTGAGAAACGCGGAAGCGCCTCTAGCGGCTGCCAATGAGAAAGCCACTAGAGGCTGGATTAACCCATTTATAAACATAGCAGTTTCTCTGAAACTGCTATGTTTATAGAAGAAAGGGTTAATCCTAGCTGGACCTAGCACCCAGACCACTTCATTAAGCTGAAGTGGTCTGGGTGCCTATAGTGGTCCTTTAAGTATTCAGGCGTTACCATTTGTAGTTCTGCTACATCCTCTTTTTCTATACTTTCATTTATATCTCCCTTTTCTTTATTTAATGCAGCTTTATTTGGGTTAATTAGCTGTGAGTTTTCTGAAATACTTTTGTCTGCCCCTTGGGTGAAAAATTTGAAAGTCTTGCTTATCTTTCTTTTCGCAATCTTTTTTCGACATAGTCTTTTGATCCTGTTTCTCTGAAAGTTTTCTGGATGTCATTACTAGAGTGGGTTTAGTAGATTGGAGTGTTCTCTTGCTTAAACTGTAATATTTTGTTCACAGTCTGCTGCACTCCTTTACCTTATTTTTAATATATAATAACAGTTGTCCGCTTTATTCCACATACCGTATATACTAGAGTATAAGCAGAGTTTTTCAGCACATGTTTTGTGCTGAAAAAGTCCACGTCGGCTTTTTCTCGAGTCACTGTCTGAGCCCGGCGGTCCTGTTGGGGACCGGGAGCAAGCTGTTACTTACCTTTACAGCCGCTCCGTTCAGCTCCCTTCTCCTCCGTTCCGGTCAGCTCACTGTGTAAATCTTGCGAGACCCGCAGCCGTCAGAGCGTTGCCACAGGTTACCGTGGCAACGCTCCGCAGGGCACACAGACCGCGAGATTTACACAGTGAGCTGACCGGAACGGAGGAGAAGGGAGCTGAACGGATCGGCTGTAAAGGTAAGTAACAGCTTGCTCCCAGCCCCCCTCCGGTCACTTCCAGTCCAGTGTGTTTTATCTTCACTCAAACTAACTACAACTAGTAGTATTAATTAGTTTAGTAATATAATTTATAGCTTATTAACTCAGCAATCGGCAATAGTTGTCCGAGCTATTCTGGCTGTATTTAAAGAGGTCATGCTGTGTTGAATACTAGTTCAGTAGCACACCTCCATATTCTAGTTTCTGTGGACTCCCACTCTCAGGATGCCCAGCCCCCCTCTTGCACAGCCCATGCCACTGGACCACCAGGGAATAATATAGCCCCCTTCCCTGGCCAGGTATCAAGCAGGGAGGGGGGACAAAAAAATATATTTAAAAAAAAAAAATATATATATATATTAAAATAATAATAAAATAAAAAAAATATTCGCAATATTAAAATAAAAATGCCACTCCCCACCCAGTTCACACACTCTGCACAAACACACACACACACACACACACTCTGCACAAACACACACACACACTCTGCACAAACACACACACACACTCTGCACAAACACACACACACACTCTGCACAAACACACACACACACTCTGCACAAACACACACACACACTCTGCACAAACACACACACACTGCATTCATACAAACACACTGCATTCATTATATACACACACTGTAAATAAATATTAAATTAATGTAATTTTATTGGGATCTAATTTTATTTACCAGTAGCTGCTGCATTTCCCACCCTAGGCTTATACTCGAGTCAATAAGTTTTCCCAGTCTTTTGGGGTAAAATTAGGGGTCTCGGCTTATATTCAGGTCGACTTATACTCGAGTATATACGGTATATGATTTTAATTTTTTTCCCTTAACTGATATGCACTGTGCAGCAGTATTCACATGATCTTCTTTTTATTCTGTTATGGGCCCAGTTTACAAATTCTCCCCTCTTAACTCCAATCAATTTTATTTTCTAAATCTTTTTCCAGCAATTTATTTCCTTTAAAGCTCTATAGCAGGTCTAGCAGTTCAGTTTAGTCGTTCAGTTTGTACGTCTTGATTACTGAGTACTGATTCACCGCCTTATTCCCGCTCTTTAAATTAGCTTTATGATATTCAATAAGCAACTGCTTTTGTTCCTCAGAATTGTAGTCGTATATACTTCTATGCAACAGTATTCACCAACAGGTGTGTTTTGTTTTTTTTTGTTTTTTTTTTTAACTCGCGGTCCCCAGAATCTGCCTTTTTGTTCTGTTGTACTCTGCTATATACCATCCTTCTTTCCACACTCTTTACTCCGGGTAATACTAACTCCCCAGAGCTGTTGCTGTCTTTATCGAGCTGCAGGAGACCTCCACTCCCACTCTTTACCCAGGGTACTGCTTTCTCTTCGCGGCTACCGCTGACTTTGTCAAGCTGCAAGGAACCTCCGGTTACGATCGATCAATCCATGGCACATCAAGCCGCTTTTACCTCCGGCATTTGGGAAACAAGGTTAGGTATCGGGCGCACCTTCTTAATCAGCACGGGGTTCCGTTGCTCAGCTCATCCACACGTCGTGCGTGCAGTGTCACGTCAGCATCTCAGAGCTGTCCAAACTCGTTTTCCTGACACTATATAATCCTTGGGGGACCCTCACCCTCAGGGCCCCCCCTCCCATTGGGCTGAAGGGGATAAAACCCCTTCAGCCACTTACCTTAATCAAGTGCCGGACTCCCTCGGCGCTGGGGACCTCTCCTCCCCCAGCCGATTGTTGGCTCCGAATGCGCATTCAAACTGCCCATAGGAAAGCATTACTCAATACTTTTCTATCGACGTCAGTGTCATCTCGGTGTGATTTTTTTATATATATATATATATATATATATATATATATTTATATATTTATATATTTTTTTTTACGCTGAGAATCACGGAAGCGGCCTCTTGTGGCTGTCAGGTAAACAGCAACTAGAGGCTGGATTGACCCTCAATAAAAACATAGCGAATCCGCTATGTTTTCAGCTGCAGGGTTGAAACCAGTGGGACATGGCACCCAGACCACTTCATTGAGCTGAAGTGGTCTGGGTGCCTATAGTGTATCATTAGATTAACTTATGATCTGCAGAGTGACCTCCTAGCTCTGGTTGCTATAAAGCACTGTTAAATTGTACTGTGGCGGTTATTATGGTGAATCATTTGTGCATTTAATTATTTTATTAAAGGGACAATCTAAGCATCATAACTACTCCATGCTATGCTGACCTTGCAAACAATCTCAGCTAGTGAATAATGTATCAACTTGGTATGAGTTGACATGGTAATGGAGACGTAAGAATTAGATTGTCATGCTTCCTTAGAAAGAAAGAAAAAAAAAAAAAAAGGACAGCGTGTGCTTGACAGACGGCAAGTGTCAAATCAATATATATAATGGTTATGGAGCGTAGACTGTTCCTTTTTTAAGAATGGTACTGACTATAGCTTACATTTTGTTTTCTGCTGTTCTTATAGCAGTAATGGGTAATTTGGGTTTTCCCATAATTTGCTGCACAATGCTTGCAGCATGCCAACATCCTAATATCTTTTACAGCATAGCTAACACTGTATTGGATTTGAAAGTCAAGCAAACTTTGCTTTATACTTGGCAATAATTTACAGTTTGCAATGTTTCATGCTCTTTTATATTTTGTAAATTAGATTTATCCACATTTTAGGTTGGAGCTGATTTTTATTCATTATGTATTCTGCAAAGATTATTCACAAAAGAGTAGAACAAATGCAGGTAGGCTTAGGGTATCTCACGAATCCCAGTCTAAACTACATTACCTGGAAATATTACATAGAAGTATAGCGTGAAGTAATATTAACTAGAGATTAACTCCAATATAAACAAATGAAAATAGAGTAGATGTAACATAAACACTAGTATTCCTATGTAACTAAAGGGAAAGCACCAAATGCCACAGCTAGGATCTGGCAGTATGTATACGTCAAGAACCTTTACACCTATATGACAGCTTTAATAGAATATATATGCTACATAGGAAAAAGTGTTCATATATCTATCTAATTGCCAGTAACTAGCTTCCTAAGTGCAAAATCCCACAGATTCCTTGTGTCCATATATATATGTATAGGACCATGGAGTAAATGTCTGCTGATAATATATACTAATGCAAAGTTAGTTTCTATTGAGTCTAGCCATATGTAAGAAAAATGTTCCAAACAGCAGACCTTACCAATAAATAGGAAAAAGTCTAGAATAGTCCGCACAAGAGAGAGACTTAGATGTAAAGATAGAGAAAAGTTTGTAGAAACTAATGGTCAGTCAAAATCAGACTGCCATATATATTAAAGTTATTAAAGCCTCTCTCCCTGGTAAACTAGCTAGACAGGCATAGGAATATATAAAAGGTAAAACAGAAGAAAAAAGTTTAAGTGCAATTCATAGTGCTAGAGTGCCATTCAGTGCCCAGTGTAAAAGTTGGCAAAAACGCCCATTATTTAGGACTCTAATGTATAGGTGCGCTCTCCCTGCTGTTTAGGGAGTGGCTACGCACTGAGATACATATGGTCTTAATTATATATTCGTTGTCTGCAAAGATTATTCTACTTTTTTTGTCTTTCTTTTCTATTATTTGTATTGCCATACTCCTTAACACATGGGTAAAAAACAACCACCTGTGGTCAGCTTTTTAAAAATTGCAATGAATTAATTTTATTTTGTATCTTACTGTCATGGTACAATGGTTTTACTTGTTTTGCCAAAGATGCCAAGTACCATAACCATGTTCCACTATTGCTTTATGTACAAAACATAATTTCAAATGTAAAGCAGACTGCAGGATTGCATTGTGTCAGAGTAAATACCGTATATACTCGAGTATAGGCCGACCCGAATATAAGCCGAGGCCCCTAATTTTACCCCAAAAAACTGGGAAAACGTATTGACTCGAGTATAAGACTAGGGTGGGAAATGCAGCAGCTACTGGTAAATTTCTAAATAAAATTAGATCTTAAAAAAATTATATTATTTGAATATTTATTTACAGTGTGTGTATATGATGAATGCTGTGTGTGTGTATGAATGCAGTGTTTGTGTATGAATGCAGTGTGTGTGTGTATGAATGCAGTGTGTGTGTGTATGAATGCAGTGTGTGTGTGTATGAATGCAGTGTGTGTGTGTGTGTATGAATGCAGTGTGTGTGTGTGTATGAATGCAGTGTGTGTGTGTATGAGTGCAGTGTTTGTGTGTATGAGTGCAGTGTGTGTGTGTGTGTGTGTGTATGAGTGCAGTGTGTGTGTGTGTGTGTGTGTATGAATGCAGTGTGTGTGTGGTGCAGTGTGTGTTTGTGTTGCAGAGCCTTGGTGGGGGGTGGGCATTTTTATATAAAAAAATTATTTTAATTTTTTTGTTATATTTTTTATTTTATTTATTTTATTATTATTTTTATTATTATTTATAAATTATTAATGTATTTATTTTGTTGTCCCCCCTCCCTGCTTGATACATGGCAGGGAGGGGGCTCTCCTTCCCTGGTGGTCCAGTGGCATTGGCAGTTCAGTGGGGGGAGGAGGGAGGCTGGCAGAGCTGTAACTTACCTCTCCTGCAGCTCCTGTCAGCTCTCTCCTCCTCCGCGCCGGTCCGTGCAGCTCTTCTCTCAGCTCACACTGTAAGTCTCGCGAGAGCCGCACTATGACCCCGCGGCTCTCGCGAGACTTACACTGGGAGCTGACCGAGGTGCTGACCTGACCGGCGCGGAGGAGGAGAGAGATGACAGGAGCTGCAGGAGAGGTAAGTTACAGCTCTGCCAGCCCCCAGTATGTATTATGGCAATGGAAATTGCCATAATACAGACTGACTCGAGTATAAGCCGAGTTGGGGTTTTTCAGCACAAAAAATGTGCCGAAAAACTCGGCTTATACTCGAGTATATACGGTAAGTCAGGGACAATGGTTGATGATTTACCCCTTGCAATGCAGGCATACCCTCTGTACACAATTAGGGAGACAGAGTGGGTCTGTTTATTAGATTAATTGTTTTCCCCTCTGTCTGGAATTACCTGTAACTGATGTCTTTTGTTAATAAGCATTTGATAATTTTAATAGTGTTATCTGTTGTCTGGTGTGCCTGTAATTGATTTACCTGTTTTAAATTAGGCTCTCTATTGTTTGAGATTAACCATGTTATAATTGATTTCATTTTACCCTGCACCTCTCATGTCCCTTATTGGTCACTGTGGTTTATGTGCTATTTGAAAAACGGCTACATATTCTTTCTATGGAGCTTGTGTTTCTTGAAGCATCCAGGTATATTCACTATGGAGCAGTTACTCATAGAGAATTGCCAGTGGACTAGATAGAATGTCTTATATGAACTGGAGTTATCAGTGCAGTATATCCTGCATTGCCAGTGGACACATGACTCAAAGTACTGGGTCTTAGTGCTTATTGAAGCCGTTAGCTGCGCAAGCTAGCGAAAGAAACCCACGGAAAATTACGTGCTTGATTTGCTACACCTTCCATAGCAGAGACACCAGGGCAGTATCATCATACTTACTATTTAGCAGAAGTGCTTGATGTCCTGCAGCCTGGCTTCCAATTATGACACGATGGAAGTATGCTCTGATTCACGCCAGGGGTAGCAGGCAGTGATAGTGTAACCGCAGGTGGTTCCCTTATTTACCACTATAATGATTTAAAGCATAGAACTTAGTAGGGCTAACCATACAGATATCTTAGCCATAATTTTATATAGTTAGTAAGAGATCCTCTATTTAACATATATAAATAATTGAGAATATAATATAAAATAAGGATTGTCTTGGAAGCAATAGTTTTGTCTTTTTGGATATTTATTATATAAAAATATAAATATAAAATCCATTATAGCAGAGTTTATAAGATTAAATTACATGCTTGCAAATATCATTAATAGGTTAACATACCCTTCTGAACATGTCATCATGTCAGCCTCTCTGTCATTTTAAGATGGAGCAGCGTCTGTCTCCAAGTCTCTCATCTGTGTCTTAACATTTAAAAGTACACTTATTTATACTTAAGGTGTCGTCATTTTAGAGTTACCGTAGTTCATATATGAAAAAGTAACACTTCTTTTACTTTATTCATTTTAGGACCTCCCTTAACTTGGCAAACATACAAGGCCATAACTAAAGGGTCCATACGTCATGTAAATTTTCCTGACTTAGTTCAAGATGGCATCTTAAAGTCTAAATAGCTTATCTGTTGTTTATACTAAGTCGGAAGTGCACAGTCGTGGGAGATTCCCGGATTTGGGGACGTTCCATTAACTTGGGGTTACCACAGTATATTGTGTACTGAAAGAGTCGTAGGATAGCCTTGAAGCTTGTTTATGCATTATTGTTATTGTAATTCGTCTGGGACAAAATGGTGCAAACATATTATGCACTGAGGTTATTGCTTAAAGAAACATCTATGAAAAACAATATGTTCCATTTTTAACACCTTGTCAATTTGCAATATCTCTTAAAGACAAAGTACACAGTTTAAGAAATACAACATTTCATTCTAAAACTTGTAATATTTGCGTTTGCCCATAACAATAGGCTGACCGTGTCCCCTACGTACTTTCAACAGTCACTGCCACCTTTAGGCACCTTTGCTCGGATTGTTATTTATCTGACGCAACCCACACTATTTAGTATTTCAAAGTGGCCTGATAGAAAATGTTACTGACCGTTGCAAATTAGCCAGTACTGCGTCAAATAACTTACAGACAGACCAAAGGTGCATAAAAATGGCTGCCAGAAAGTGAGAAAGCTCTAAGATTGCAATGTGCAGAAATAAATACGAGTTGGCATATCCTAAATATTATATACCGTATTTATCGGCGTATAACACGCACTTTTTCTCCCTGAAAATAGGGGGCAAATTATGGGTGCGTGTTATACGCCGGACCTTTAAATGCTGCAGCCGCCTGAGCGCTCTGTCAAGTTGGTTCTCACCTCCCCTCCCCTGTAGCATGGCCGAGCTGCTCTGCTGTCCGCGGTGCCCGGCCGGAGTGATAGGAAGGTGCACGCTCAGTAAGGGGAGTAAGGGGAGGGGAAGTATGAAGAGGGGGAGGGGGGGTAAGAAGTTCTTTATTTGAAATTTAAGTTTTTTTTCCCTGAAATTTCCTTCTTAAAATGAGGTGCGTGTTATACGCTGATAAATACGGTAAATATCTTTTTACGCTAGAGCGTGGTTTATAGACAGAGAACTGTTTTAATGATGTGATTGCTCAATTACAAAATATAAGTCTTAAATGTTTTTACCCTCCAGAGCATGTATATGGTGTTTTGGATTTTTCTGCATTTAGTTATTATGGCGGGCTACCTGTTTCAGTTCTGCTAATTTTTCCCACTGTCATTTCAGATAACTAATGGCTCATAATAAATCCATGCACCCACGAAATCGGTACAAAGATAAACCTCCAGATTTTGCATACTTGTCTTCCAAGTATCCAGAATTTAAGCAGTACATAACTGTGAGTTTGGCTGGAAAACCAAGGTATGTTTTATATCTTTCACAACAATGCTGGCATTATGTTTCACATTTATCTGTACAGTGGAATCATAAAAAGCCTGTGATATTGTGTATTGCATAAACCTTTGTGTTGTGTTTACAGCTTTTCAATGAAAGCTTATGGTAATTATAAAGTGGAGGTTGGAGCTTATACAGCTGGTCACACTGCCATTGCTTCCATACCTAATGTGTAGAGTGGTGTGATATCCATTTCAATGTGATATTTCTTTAGGAAAAGGTGGAGCCGTCTAAAATTGTTGGAGGGTATACTGTCCACATCACCCCCAAGGCACAATAACTGAACTTTGTTTATTTGAAAGACGCATTTACCATATTTTCAAATAAGACATTCTGTGGCTCTCTAGATTGTTCACAACCATTTTGTGTAATGAGTCCTAGGTTTTGCTCATAGTATATCCGAGAGTACTCTAGACTTAAAGTACTAGTGTAAGTGACCAATTGTTATGCCCTAGGTCAGTGATAGCGAACCTTTTTGAGCCCGAGTGCCCAAACCACAATACATACATGCCAACTTTTTTACTTCAAAGTTTTTACCAACACGGCAATTAAACCTGAATACTGAGGTTTAAGTTTAGGAAAAAAAACCTCATACAGTTGTTGGAACTAATTCTCCTCTTCTCTCCCCCCAGCATCTTCAGTTCTCTAACCACAGCATATTCCCCTCTTCCCACAGCATCTTCTCTTCTCCCTCAGCATCTCCTCCTCCTCTTACCCAGAATCTCCTGCTCCTCCTCTGCCCCTAGCATCTCCTCTCCCCTTCTCCCCCCAGCATCTATATCTCTATTTTTCTCTCACATCAAGAAGTTGCACTTATTGGTTCATTTAATTTTATTTTTCTTATTTCTACAACTTGTCATTCAATAAAAGTTCACTTTGGGCACCTGCTATGTGCGATGTGACATTTAGCATTCCTATTTAACCTGAAATATTGCATTCTCAAATATCTAGCTTCTGATGTTTGCATGTACTGGATTGGTTTCTCTCAAAAGGACCATTCAGTGTGGCCAAATAAAGTTTAGCCTGTTAAGAATTTGTTACACATGCCATCTTTATATCATTATCTGGTAGAAAAAATTTTTATGGGTCACATAACCTTCATATAATCTTCTATGGGTCACATAACCTTACAGAACTCTGTAAGATAGTTATGGAACGCTATTCAAAATTTAAATTCTCTAGTCTCAAACCATACCCCTGTTAAAACTTAAGCTTGTTCATATCATTCAAATTCTTCTGAATGCAAAAACACATCCATCAATTGCCTCCACACTCCTGGATCGGCCATTGCGCGAGGGAGCACTGACTTACTTTCTGTTCCAGTACTGCTCCCTCTGCTGATGCTGCCGGGAGACAGGAAATTATATCAGGCTGGCGGCGCCTGATTGACGTAATTTCCTTAATCCAGACGGCATCAGCGGAGGGAGCAGTGCTGGAACAGCACATAAGTCAGTGCTCCCTCACTGCCCTCCATCCCACTCACCCACCAACAATACGAAAGCAGAGTAGGCGTCTGCCGTTTTGGGCAGGCGCCTACTCTTCATTGCCGCCTGGGCAAGCCTAAGGCTGCTGAGCCAGCCAGCGGCGCCCCCATAAGATTCGCTGGCCCTGCGTATCGATCCGGCGACTTATGGCTACATGCCCACAGAGAGGGCACGTGTGCCATAGGTTCCCCATCGCTGCCCTAGGTTGTCCAACTCCTAAGAATTTATGTATGTTCTCTGAACATTCTGTTAACAAACTGTGATGTCATCTAAAATTAACTAAATGATTCTGTTTTTGGCATTTGATTACTGTCACAGCTTCTCTATCAATACAAATGTGCTACTTTTTTCTTACTAGAGTTTCCACTATGTAGGGAGGTGCAACATCCCTGGTTCTAAGTGATTTTGTCTGTTGCTGAATGGACTTGGAGTTCCAGTATAAATGCATGCAAAATTATGCCTCAGATTGTCTAGTTAATAAAAATGTTTCTTCTATTTTACTTCTCTGGCATTATCTAGTAAAAGGGATACTACACGCACCTTAAAGCGTTACTGTCATGCCGAACTTACCTTTCCCCAATCGATTCCTCTTCTCTCCCTCTGTCAGGATCTGTTCTTCATTTCTTCCTGTCTGCTCTAGTTTTCTTTAAAACAAAAGACAAAGTACTGACCATCTTTGACCAGTGAAGGAGCAAAGTGTGCTCTGTTTCCTGTAGTCAGAGAAATATTCCCATAATTCTTACCTTTCCTTCGTAATCTCGCGATGCTTCCTGTCAGTATTCCCGAACGTCCTGTCATCTAGACAGGACGCTGGCGAAACTACCGAATGTCATCCTAACAGAATGAAAACCGTTTCTCCATTCATGTTAGAACGCAATTCGGGACTTTGTTCGGATAGGAATTTCATTCAAATGAATGAAATTCTGATCCGAATCATGCCGCGGCTGCATCTTGCAGCCACTTAGTAGATAACTCCCTAATTCCCATGGTATTAGTGAGCTATCTACCAAAAGACTGAAACACCTGAATTGGTCTTTCAGCCAAATTTACTAATACTAAGTAAATATTACTTAGTATTAGTAAATTCTGCCCCTACTCGCTATATCGTGAGTAGGGGCATGTCTACTAAACAGTGAGCAGCCTGTGTGTGTAAAGAAAAAAAGTTTGAGATGGTTTTTCATGCTTATTTGTTTCTCATTGTGTGTGCTTAAGACTCTTACTTTTATTCACGCTAGTTTAAACTTCAAGGATCCAGGAGCAGTGAGAGCCTTGACGTGCACCCTCTTAAAGGAAGATTTTGGGCTCACCATTGACATACCTCTTGAACGGTTAATTCCTACTGTTCCTCTGAGACTCAATTATATTCATTGGGTGGAAGATTTGATCAACTATCATGATTCTGACAAGACTGTTCTGCGCAGGGGGATCGACATAGGTAAATAAATTTCCAGTGTTGTCAAACTGTTTTACAATGCCCGTTATTTATATAAAAACTAGATGGCTAGATTTTGTTTTCTGTAATGCAACCCCTTAGTGACCAGACCGTTTTTCAATTTTCTTACCGTTAAGGACCAGGGCTGTTTTTACATTTCTGCTGTGTTTGTGTTTAGCTATAATTCAATGCACTCACACTTATTATAATTCATTTTGTTCAGCAGAAGAAGGGCTTTCATTTCATATCAAATATTTATATATGAAACATATTTAATATGAAAAAAAATCAAACAATTTGAGAAATTAAGAAATGTTATTTTTTTTAGTTTTGCATTTTAACAGTGAATTTTATCACACTGTTGCTGTTACTGCAATAAAGTACACATTTGTATTTAGCGTTGTCTCACGAGTAAAACAGTGGTGCATCCTGCCACAATAAGGCTGGTCTGGATGTTGAAAATTGGGTAATTATATTCCTCGTGGTCCAGAGCTCCACAAACATGCCACTGCCTGCTTTGGCTGTGAGACTCCGCCCCCCAACAGAATCAGATTTATTATTATTATTTTTTTTACCAATTATCCAAATTTTCCCCTTTTTGGGGGCACAGCCAGGAGAAGCTGTGAATTTTCTGTGTGTGAAAGGTAAGCTGTTAATTTTTGGCAGATTTGCCCCATTTCCGGCCAAACAAATTCGTGATTTTTGTGGGAAAAGCAAGTCTTATGGCTTGACTGGTGTGCAGATTTTTGTTTAACATTGTATTAACCATCCACAGACTCCAGGTGGAAGGGGTTTTCAATCATAATTTTTCCCCCCACCATAACTGTTTTGGTTGTTGCTTTGCAAGTACCTCCAAGCCTCAAAGCTAGCCAGTAACCAACCTCATGCTGATGATTTGCATTAACAATGAAACTGCTGTCCATGAGTGGTTCACTGGCTTTGCATCTTTTCCTAAGTTGTGTTTCAAAGCTGTTGTATACAGCAAACACAGACTCAAAGGAATCCATGTTTAAAATGGAATGAGGCAAAAATGTGATTCCCACCCAGAATCCTTTACGGTAGTGACATCACTGCAAATTTGTGATTTCTGTGGAAAAAGCAAGTCTTACGGCTTGACTGGTGTGCAGAGTTTTGTTTAAAGCGGTACTGTCATGCCGAATCCTGTTTTTTTTTTGTTTTTTTTTAACCCCCCCCCTCCCCCCGGCTTCTACCATCTCTAATTGACCCCCTAGCCACCCCCAAATGCCCCTAAGCCCCCCACATTAGCTATTTTGTATTCCTTATTTTCTGCCCCGATCTATATTCAGGGCGCCGCCATCTTTGTGTGGGTAGATGAAGTCCCTGTGGGACTCGTCATCTGCCCACACTAGATAGCCTGTGAGATTCCCGCACATGCCTAGTGAAACACCTGACAGATGAATGAATAGAAATATCAGCCAAACAAACAAACACCATCAGTGTTCGTTTGTTCTTTCAGTTTATTACCGGCGTGCAGCTCCCTCCTTGTAATATGTAACTATAGAAGCGGCAGGGAACTGTGCTCTCCACACCACTTCATAAGCCTGGGCGGCGGGTGGGGGCCATAATGATAATGGGGGGTGGGGGAGGGGGGGGAGGAACCTATTGGTACTCCCCCTCCCCCCTGGGCAGCGGGTGGGGGCCATATTGATAATGAGGGGGGATGGACCCCCACCCCTGGTGTCATTCATTCAAATGAAATTGCGATCCGAATAAAATGCCGAATTGAGTTCTAAAAGAAACGAACATACTGTTCTCATTCAGTTAGAACGCAATTCGGCAGTTTAGTGTAAAATGACAGGAACACAGAGGAAAGGTGAGAATTATAGGAAAATTGCTCTGACCAGCGGAAATGAAGCACACTTTGCTCCTCCGCTGGTCAAGCGGAGGAATCCTCCATAAGGCAAAGAGTCCCTACTTTGTCTTATGATTTTAAAGAAAACTAAAGAAGACAGGAAGAAAAGAATGACAGATCCTGAGAGAGGGGGAGAAGAGGAAGAGATTGAGGAAAGGTAAGTTCGGCATGACAGTGCCGCTTTAACATTGTATTAAAAAAAAAAATATATATATATATATATATATATATATATATATATATATATAAAATATAATTTTTATTTATTTTTTTTAAATTGATTTTATCACCCCTCCTGGGTGGAATGTTTATTCCTCATTCTCGGGTCCTCTACCAGAGGCCTGGGAGTCCGATGTTTCTGCGCAGTATCTTAGCTGTTCCTACAACTGCACTCCTGGACAGCGATCTCAGATGTCCCACCTAGAATCTATTGAAGCCACTCCCTCAACTTAGGAGTCACTGCCCTGAGTGCTACTATCACAACTAGGACTAGTACTGCCTTCACTTTCCACATCCTTTCTAGTTCTTTCAGTCCTTGGTATTTCTCCATCTTCTTATATTCCATCTTCCTCATGTTATAGTCACTGGGTATTGCCTCATCCACCATGACTGCAGTTTTCTGCTCCTTGTCTACCACAACGATGTCTGGTTGGTTGGCCAGCACTTGCTTGTCTTAGCCCTGTCATTCTCAACTACCCTTTGTGGTATCTCCCATCTGGGTTCAATCCATATTCTGTGCAGATGTTTCAGTACACAATCCCAGCAACTTGGTTGTGTCTCTCCATGTATGCTGTTCCTGCTAACATCTTGCATCTGGCTACTAGGTGGTGAACGGTCTCAGAGGCCTCTTTGCACAGTCTGCACATTGGGTCTTAACCGGTGTGGTAGACTCCAGCTTCTATTGATCTTGTGCTGATTGCCAGTTCCTGTGCCGCTAGGTTTAGTGCCTCAGTCCTGCCTTTTCAAACCACTGGTAGGATTTTGTTATGTAAGCCACATGGTGGTACAACCCATGGAGAGGTTTGTCTTGTCATGGAACCTTCTCTTTGTTTTGCATTCTCTATCTGTTGTTGTCTCAGGTATTCCCATAGCAGCTCATCTTTGGGAGCTATCTTTGTGATGTACTTATGGATGCTCTGTGTTTCATCCAGGACTGTGGTCTTGACACTCATCAGGCCCCAACCTCCTTCCTTCTGGCTGGTGTACAGTCTCTGGGTGCTGGATTTCCGGTGGAATCCTCCATTCATAGTGAGTAGTTTCAGGGTTTTGACATCCATGGTGACCAGTTCCTCTCTTGGCCAGGTTATTATTCCTGCTGGGTACCTGATGACTGGTAGGGCATATGTATTGATTGCTTGGATCTTCTTGCCATTGATTTGTGACTTCAGGACCTGCCTGACTCTTTGGAGGTACTTGGATGTTGCGATCCACCTTGCCTCTTCCTCGTGGTTGCCATGTATTTGTGGTACCCACAGGTACTTGTAGCTGTTCTCTACATCTTCTATTTGGCCTTTTGGACCTTGAACTCTCTCTGTCCTGATCATGGAAACATAGAATGTAACGGCAGATAAGAACCATTTGGCCCATCTAGTCTGCCCAATTTTCAAAATACTTTTAATTAGTCCCTGGCCTTATCTCAAGTCTAGGATAGCCTTATGCCTGCTTAAACTCCCTCACTGTGTTAACCTCTACCACTTCAGCTGGAAGGCTATTCCATGCATCCACTACCCTCTCAGTAAAGTAATTATTTTTAAACCTTTGCCCCTCTAATTTAAGACTGTCATATTGTTGTGGTAGTTTTTCTTCTTTTAAATATAGTCTACTCCTTTACTGTGTTGATTCCCTTAATGTATTTAACTGTTTCTATCATATACCCCCCAGTTTTGTCTTTCCTCCAAGCTATACATGTTAAGATTCTTTAACCTTTCCTGATAAGTTTTATATCCTGCAATCCATGAACCAGTTTAGTAGCCCTTCTCTGAACTCTTTCTAAAGTATCGATATCCTTCTGAAGATACGGTCTCCAGTACGGCGTACAATACTACAAGTGAGGTCTCACCAGTGTTCTTTACAATGGCATGAGCACTTCTCTCTTTTTACTGCTAATGCCACTACCTATACAACCAAGCATTCTGGTAGCATTTCCTGCTGCTCTATTACATTGTCTTCCTACCTTTAAGTCATCTGAAATAATTACTTCTAAATCCATTTCCTCAGATGTTGAGGTTAGTATGGTATCAAATATTCTTTAGTCTGCGATTTGGGGTTTCACGCCCAAGATGCATTATTTTGCACTTATCCACATTAAATGTCAGTTGCCACAGCTCTGACCATTTTTCTAATTTATCTAAATCATTTGTCATTTGGCTTATCCCTCCTGGAACATCCACCCTGTTGCAAATTTTAGTATCATCAGCAAAAAGACATACCTTACCATCAAGACCTTCTGCACGATCACTAATAAAAATATTAAAGAGAATGGGTCCGAGTACAGATCCCTGAGGTTACCCCACTGGTAACTAGACCTTGCTTCGAATATACTCTGTTGGCAACAACCCACTGTTGCCTGTCATTTAGCCACTGCCTAACCCATTTAACAATATTGGAATCCAAACTTAAAGATTGCAGTTTATTGATGAGCTTTCTATGTGGAACAGTGTCAAAAGCCTTACTGAAATCTAGGTAAGCAATGTCTACTGCACCACCCATATCTATTATTTTAGTTCCCCAATCAAAAAAATTGATTAGATTAGTTTGGCATGATCTCCCTGTAAGTAAACCCATGTTGTCTCTGATCTTGAAATCCATGTGATTTTAGATGTTCAATAATCCTATCCTTTAACATGGTTTCCATCACTTTCCCCACTACTGAAGTAAGGCTTACTGGCCTATAGTTGTCTGACTCCTCCCTATTACATTTCTTGTGAATGGGTACAACATTCGCTAATTTCCAATCTTCTGGGACTACTCCTGTTAACAATGATTGTTAACTAGGATTGTAGACAGTGCGTCATTAACTGTAGTATGCTGTATGATGGTAATTTTCCAGTGATCTTTGGTTGTCTTGCCCCATGGTTAACGACTGCTAGCTTTTCTAAGATTCCTGGACATGGAGCGAGAACCTAGAACTGCTTGTGTGTGTAAATGTATATACATCATACAGCACCAGGCAAGGAGCAGTGGAAGTGTGTGTGTGTGTGTGTGTGTGTATGTATGCATGTATATATCATCTTGCACTCCCTGAGTTTCCACTGTTTCTTGCCTGGTGCTTGTCAGCAATAGCACACACATCTCAATTCAGATAGCACTCCAAGGTTTCTGTCAAAAAAATAAAACTTCGCTTTTATTGCTTACATGACAAAAAATAAATAAATAAACATTTCAGCTTGATCTAGCAAACTTTCATCAGGATAAGCATGATTGGGCAATTTGGGGCAATAATAGATAGGAGGATATTAAATGTTGTTAAAACATTTCAATGACTAGTTTTTCATAACTATGCCATGCTCTTGTTTCTGTAGTTTTAAATTGTACATTTACAGGGAATGTAAGGTCAAAGTCATTTTAAAAAGCTGCATGCTCTTGCTAGTCAAAATTAATGTGAAACAGACAAAAAAAATGAAAAATTTGAAACTGCATGGAAAAAACAAGTATTTGGTAGTGTCCATTTAAGTGCTGTTCATGTAGTAATTGGAAGTATGTATGATGAATATTAACTTCCTCTTTCATTGGCATATAAATGTAGACATATTTTTACCAATATAGAGGATGATACCTGTTCTTCCCCACTAGTTATGCAGCAATAATCCTTTAGTTGCTTGTATGATTAAATAGGAATGCCTCTTGTAGGTCTTCCAAGGACATGTCTGTAGCTTACTTTATTTTCCCATACATCTATTTAAAAAGAAAATAAAACAATTAAATCATTTTCCTCCTTTGCTCATTTGTGCTGATTGATTTTCATTTTTTTAATTATGGGAACTTCATTTCAATTTATTGGTTTAATAAACCTCTTTTCATTGTTTAATGTCTTGATCCTTTCCTTGAAATCGGATTTAATTATATTGCTTACCCAACAAATAATTAATTCATTGCCAGTATCCAGTTATAAAAAAAAATAAAATAATGAACAATGTGATCTTTAATAGGAAAGGTAAAATTATACATTGTCAGATTTCTGTAGATTGAATTATAGTTTTAGTTTAGCTAGGTTTTCATGGTAAGGCTGAGTTGTCAGGCCTGCGTTTGTTTCTGAATCCATTATTGTTAGACAGCATTGATCCTATTATGAAAATGTAGTTTCCAATACAGGCCGAGAGCAAGCACATGAGCATGTTCTAAAGCACTATGAAACCTGATAAATGGCTAGAAATTACATGTATTGGGCAGTTACTTACCCATGAAGAGCATGTAGTATATATCCCTTTCATCATTGCACACATGGTGTCTTGTTTTTGTTATTTTTCCCAATAGGTACAGGGGCATCTTGCATTTACCCCTTGCTTGGAGCTACATTGAATGGCTGGTATTTCCTTGCTACGGAAGTGGATGATATCTGCTTTAATTATGCTAAGAAAAATGTGGATCAAAATAACTTGGCAGATCTCATTAAAGGTATGGACAACATCCTGTGTATCTGTTCAGACAATGACAAGTGTGTATGTATAAACTATTTTTTTTCCAGGTGTTGTCCCACGGTAAGCAGCCCATACTGTTTCAGTATAATGGTTTGACAACTTGCCTACAGGTGCCTATACTTTAAAGGGTTACTGCAGTATGCAGTGGACAGTTCTTTTTCTCTAGATATGTAGACACATTTTTTAAAAAAAAAGTGCTGTAGATTAATTGCAAAAAAAGTACTTTTTTACTACACCTAACATGCATTTTTGTGGTGCTTTCTGAAAACGTTTTATTTGAGGAAAAGAAACAGACCTGTGACATCAAAGCACTAACTAGCATGAAGGTAGTAAGGAAGTGTGAAATGGAGAAGGTCGGAGTGCCAAATGAGGCAGGGTTGCAAACTGCTGTAAAACGTTTTGGCGTTTGTTTTTTAATGGGCAAAAAATATAAATTGAGAATTCAAAAACATTTTCTGGTAAATAAAAAAGTTGTGTGGGTGCCTGGTGTTTTGTGTGGTAATGAAAGCTGTTCATTACCCAATAAGTCCAGTGTTTCTCCTTCTCTCTGTTTGTAAACTGCTGCAAAGCATTTAAGAAGAAGACTTTATGAATGTAATTTGAAGGTTTTTGTCTCTTTATCCATTCCTTTAAATTAGACCATGTGTTTGACTCCAGCAAATAGAAAATGCTGCATGTGTAGCTGCTGACCGATTCTTGCTTAATTTTTGTGTTTTGTTTTTTGTTTGTTTTTGTATGTTTTTTACAATAACAAAACAGAAAAAACAAACTGGACAACTCCATACATTCTTAAAGGGTTACTCCAACCACCATGACTCCTTCAGTGATTAATTTTTTTACATTTTTTTTTTTTTTTATTCTTTATTTTGTGCTGGCAAATAAGAATAGAACAGATAGTACAACTTGTACCCCATTTGGCAGAAAAATACAAGTAGCGATTGTTGCTGTACAAAAATAAATCCTTTTTTAAAACTTTTTTTAGTTCTTTTTAAACACCCCGGATGAATAAGGTCCTAATATTACGTAAGAAACAATGGTGTGTGGTTATATAAAAACATAAGTTAAGAAAAACAAAGGCTAGTCATGTATACTGCCAGTTATAATAGAACACAAGGATAACCATAAGGAACAGAAATTTACGGCCTGACGAGATATTATAACCCAGGGAGGCTGGTGATGGTTGGCAACTAATGGGAATGGTGACCTGGTAGCGCAGCCTCATGCGTCTCAATTAGATGACCGGTTTAGGGTTAAAGGGGAAATATAGAGTAAGGACTTCTGGCCAGCAGTTAGGGAAACTATAAATCGGCTGCTCCATAATCCCGGAGCACTGGGAGGGTAACAGGGGAACATAAGGTGCCAAGTCAAGGCACACGTTGGGAGCTCATAAAAGGAGAAATGGTCTTATCATATGGAAACAAACTAAAAAACAAAAAACATTTATAAATATAGCTGATCTCATGCTCAATCTTAAGGGACCAGTACTCTGCTCACTCTTCAGCCAGTATCCGCTGCAGATCGAGGGGTGATGGGAACAACCTGAGACATGTCTCAGGAGTGGCTCAGTCCATCAATGGCCTCTGTAGATGGGGTAAGTCTCAATTCTCGAGGTAAATTGATGAGAATGGCTAGCCGTACTCGAGAAGGGCCCCATTTATAGGTCATGCTTGCAGATCCTAAGGTCTTTGTGACCTGTAGGAGGGTTCTCCAGTCCAGACTAGGACCTACATTGCTTCAAACTGGAAGGGCGTTTTGCTCCGCAAATTCTCCAGAACAGCCATCTGGTCCCGTTGCAAGGAGCCTCAGCCGAAGCCCTGGCGGATTTAGGTACTCTGAAGCAGCTGTCCACTTATATCGCGGGATCCTTCCCCTGTGAGGGCTTTGAGCTTTTTAGCTTTTTTCCCCATGTTGGCCTGATGTGCCGAGACCCTTTCACGGATGAAATCAGCTTGTGGTTGTGAGCCGAGTGTGCTATATGCCAGGTAAGCCGCGGGAGCTTGGCCAACATGCGTCTGCTCTCTGTGATCACCAAGCCCCGCCCTCCTCAGTGATTTTAGGTGGTTATGGTGGTAGAAGTCAGTATGTTCTGTGATTCTGCTTGAAATACTGCTCATATGGAATTATTTCTAATTGTGTGCTGGGAGCATTGACAGCGTCTGTTGTCAGTGTGCACAGCAGACATTAAAAAAAATGGCTATCCCCTCCAATCCTCCCTCCCTCTCTGCATCGATCATTTGCTTATTTTTAAAAATAAATTAAATTCTCCCACATAATGTGCCAAGTCAAGGCACACGGTGGGTTAAAAAAAGAAGAAATGATCTAATCATATGGTAATAAACTAAAAAACAAAAACAATTTATTACTCTGCTCACTCTTTAGCCAGTATCCGCTTGTGCTCTGAGCTGGCAAAATGGGCCAATCACAGGCTTCTGTATGAGCCCGATATGGTGGTTCTAATACTATAAGTACCCTGGCCTGGTTGGGCTGACCATTTAGTAACCGTTTGCTCTCTTACCTTGGTCCCTACCAGATTTTAAGCTACAGAAGCCCAAAGAAAGCCCCCCTCTCCAATGTGTCAGATGACCACTCTCAGCCAGTGAATGGCACATTGTTAAAAATAAATTGCACAGAATTGACATTAGCCAACCAGGAACTCTTGCTAATGACACTGCCGGAGATGGAGTTACACCTCTTGCAGCCATGGGGTTAAACTTGATATGTGCAGCGTTTCATAACAAAATGCTACACATACAAACACCAGGCACCATGACCACTTCAAATCACTGAAGGGTTCATGGTTCTTGGGGTAATTCTTTCATCATTGACGTTTTTCATCTTGAGAACAGGGTTGGGAAGCATTATTTTAGAGAGAGTCACTCTATATATTGAATGTTTAATGTCCTTTAACCATATTTACTACAATGTAAAAAGTAGCAGTCTAGACATATTCCAGAATTTTATTTTGCATGAAAGTAATATGTGAAATATAAGCCATTCAGGAATTAGCTCATTGTCTGGTAAGCTAAGGCCTGCACTTCCGAGCTTAGCTCAGAGAACTTCAGGTAGTTTGTCTGAGGTAGTGGATGTGGCACTCTGCCAACTCCAAAAACAGTTTGTCTCCTTACAATGGTGCTTCAGGTAGCCATGAATATTTTTAATTTATTTTTAATTTTTTCTTCTCTTCAAAAAAAACCAAGCAAACAAAACACATTAACCAACTAAATGTTCAAAAACATGAAAAATTCAAATGGCAGTGATGCTTTAAAAAAAGACTTAACTAGTAATATCATATGAATTACTGAAAATATAAGTAGGTGACTGAACTAGAGTGACTCTTGGTCAAGGGTTGCCAAAAAATGGCCATGGTATTGTTGGTGACATAAATTTAGAAATGTTGTAATTATTCCAATTTAAATGCAAGTCTGTATTTGTGACTTGTTTTCCTTTTGAGAATTTCAGTTTGTGGGTCTTGCAATGTTCTCATATCATTTTCTGTGTTACTATGTGGCATTGCAGTACTTTTTATGGAACTATAACAGATGTCCTTGTACACTGGAAAATCTATTGTATTTATTGCAAACTTTCCAGGAACATGGTTGTTGCATTACCATATTGAAATATTTATGACCTCTTAGTGAATAAATCATTGGTTAGCCTTGTGTGGAATGTATAACTTGCTCTGTCGAATAGTGATCTTACTGACACAAATTTATGCTGGAGAAGAAACAAAAAAGTAATAATTACCCAGAAAATATGAAAAATAAAATAAAAAAACGCGAATCAAACTGAGCCTTTCAAATATAATTTTATTTTTTTTGCAATTGCTCTCTGTTTCTGATAAATGTTGGGATGTATTTTAGTTAACAGTTAAAAACAAAGCTTTCAGATGGAGCATAGATCACACCACATGATGGTTGCTTTTAATAACAATGAGGAAGAAGTGCCACTCAGAACTCTACTGGTACTGCTATCCGTTGTGATTGCAGGAGGTACACTTTGGTTTCTTTTCTTTTACTTAAAAGGACAGGCTAAGCACCCAAATCACTTTGTTATTAAAGTTTTTTATATTGTAGTATAGATGCTGCCCCTGCAATGCTGATGCTTACTAGTGCCAGCAACAAGGTCTGTCTGACAGAAATACACTCAATTATTAAATCTATTTGATGTTTGGCTATGTACCTCTAATTCTCTAGAGAGAATATGATTGGTGGGTCAAGGAGAATGCTGCGCATGTGCCCTAGTTTCCATAATTGGTTACCAGAGCAGTCATAACCACTGCAGCAAAACTGGAGTGTTTGAGATGGTAGAAGTACCCTGGCTCCATTTCCATGTAATGGGGCAAACTTTTTTACAATGGTGTGCCCTCTTTCCTAGTCGTGCCGGATCTGCTCTCCTCTGACACCCAGCTTCTGCAGATCCTTAATGTTGATCCTGCCTCTCATTTATTGGCTGAGAGCAGCAGCTGGCCACTCTCGGCTAATTAATGCATATCGGTGCACCAAATTTTTCACAGAACGAACACCCCATTGAAAAAAAACTGCAAGCCAAGGTGTTAAACTCGATATGTGCATGTATTTCAAGACCACACATACACACTCCAGACACCATGACCACTTCAAATCACTGAAGGTGTCATGGTAAATACACGGATACATGGAATAATACACAAGGACAATGCCTGTGTCAAATACCACAACCAAACATAATTTGGATGTGAAGCCATTCAAAATAAAACCTTATTGGACAATATAAATATTTACAAAGTAAACACTGCATAAGAACAATTCTCTCTATATAAAAATAAAAGTGCATTTGTCCTTGTGTGTTATAAATCTGCCGTTTGTTCTTTGAACTGTTTTTATACCCTTTTATTAAAGAGACAACATACAGATAGGTAAGAGAGTCTGTGTCGTCAAGAGTTTTCGTTAGTGTATCGCATCATGCATTGGATTAACAATAATTTGTCTGGGGACAGCCACATATTGCTGGAGCTCCCGGGGGAAATTTACTTACTAAGCCTCAAATTGTGCACTAATGCCCTACTTTCTGGCTAAAAGCTTGCTACTCAATCCTGGGTACATTCTGCCAACACTTTGGCACGCTCTTGCTTGCACCTGATGGACACCTCTCATGCTCTACTACTGTGTGGTCTGCAGCTGCACTCTAGGTTGGAGATGTTTACAATCGTCAGCCTTGACTTTTGCACTTGTGAGCCATGTGCCCAGTCTCCCCACACTGCCCCTCTCCCGTTTGGACCGATGGAGGATATCCCAGTCCCCACTGGTGCTTTGGAGTGGTCACCCTGTCCGGACTTTCAGCTTGCCAATGAAAGGAAAGTTGATGCTTAATTAAGATGGTCAACCAGTTGGGGCCAGCAGCCGTGAGCAACTCCCCGCAAACTTCAACACTCGTTCAGCCACTACTTCAGGCTTTTAACAGCCTTTTTGAAGCCTTCATAATGAAATTCCATGAATAGGGACTTACCCCCGCTTCTTTATACTGTGCCACAGACCACCGGAGCTGTCCTGTTGATCAATGCCACAAATGTTGGTATTCACCCAAGAGTCTTAGGAAAGATGAGCAGGAAGCCACTGTGACAAGCAACTTGAGGGTTCCGATGACCATGCCAATGAATGACAAGCAGGATCAGAGCCTGTTCATGCAGTGCTTCACTGAAAAAAAATGCTGCACTTACCTAGTTAAAGAGAACGTTACCTGCATTCTGGCCTAAATCCCAATGTACATTTAAACAAAATGGAGGCTCTTTAGTTTTATTCCAATGGCCATTTGATTATATAAGCTCACCTACCACGTCAAGGCAAGCCTCAATAGGTGAGTTCCTACACTAGCCATTAGGTATGCTGATATCAGCCAAGAATCTCCAGTGAGACAGGAAGGGGTATTTTATAAACCCTTTTCACATTGAACCCTTTATAGGGCTTCTACACGTACAATAAACTTTGCTGGTATCAGACGAGGTGTAAATAAGTGTCTTTCTAACAAATTACTTACCCCATAACGGATTAGTAATATAGTGTTAGTCATCTTTAACCCCTTAAGGACCAAACTTCTGGAATAAAAGGGAATCATGACATGTCATACAGGTCATGTGTATGCCAAGTTACCACAACAACTACAGCTATTTGTCCTGGGGAGTATAATCATTCCCTTCAGGCTTTTTGCAGTAAACACTGTTTTTTCAAAGAAAAGGCCATGTTTACATTACAGCCTAGAAATACCTCAACTGGCCACTCCTCAGCACTGCCATTCATTGTCTCCACCCTCGGCATGGCGATGCTGAACTTTCCTCATAGATATGCATTGATTCAATGCATCTGCATGAGGAGATGCTGTTTGGCTTGTGCTGGCTCTGCCCCTGATCTACATTCTTAAGTCTCAGCCAATCCTATGGGAAAGCATTGTGATTAGCTTTTGATCAACACTTCTGATATCAAGTTGTTTTTAAGTGAATATATTGGGTCCGATTCTATGAGAGTGATGTTTAGGTCATTCTTCCATTTACTGTGTAGGTTTCGATCAATTTTTTTGATCTAGCGTTCTTATATTTTTAGCTTTTGGAATCATCCCTTTCTTATTCTGTGCCATAAGGTTAAAGGACCACTATAGGCACCTAGACCACTTAAGCTCAATGTAGTGGGCTGGATGCCAGGTCCATCTAGGGTTAAACCTGCAGCTGTAAACATAGCAGTTTCAGAGAAACTGCTGTGTTTTTAGAATAGGGTTAATCCAGCCTCTAGTGGCTGTCTCATTGACAGCCGCTAGAGGCGCTTCAGAGTTGTTTTCCTGGCACTATAGTGGTCCTTTAACTAGGCAAATTCATTGAGATGTTGTTACCCTGATGGAGAATTTTTACTATGTGGTATGTGAAGATAGCTTTACTTCCAATGTTGTACTCTGATTGTAGTCTAGGGAAAGTTTTTATCTGTGTATACCTCTTTTAATGTCTCTTTTCCTTTTAATTCTCATATATCTAAATCTTGTAGGTTAGTCGTAAGAGCCTGTACTGGGAAACCGTTAAGGATCTTATTTTGTATTTCCATCTGGCGCTTTAAATTATACCAAAAATTGGGTCGATTGTTGGAAATATTTAACACTTTTAGTAAGCCACAAAATGCCTTTTTTCTGATAGATCTTTTAGGTATATTTTAGCAAAGAAAATGTTAACTATCTACAAAAGTGACATACGTATGGAAAAGCCATTTCTCTTCCTCAGAAACTGACAGAACCACTTTAAGTTTCAACACCCTGCATTGTTTGTTAGCTTATGTTATTGATTTGGCCTTGTAACATGTCAAGCATATCTGGTCACAAACATTTCTCATGATATACCTCTGACTGGCTTAAAGGTTATCACATGGGAATTAAGGAACACTAGAGTGGAGGAGGGCCATACATAAGGTTAATATGTTGGTTTTTGGTGGTGGTTTTTTTTTTTTTTTTTTTTATTTTATAAATTGAAAAAACAATCCTGTCTGCATTGATTAAGGAATAATATCATAGTTTAGTACAGTAATTTTTAACCCCTCGGTTAGATTCCCGTTGCCATATTAGTGAGTCCCTAGTGTATAAATTCAACAGACCCAATACAACTGAAACAATAAAGTGATTATTGTAGAAGAGCTGTCATCCACAGTGGATTGCAGAACCCTCTGATAACAGTCTCAGAAAAGTGTTTTTCAGAATTAATTTTATGTTATGTTACATGACTGGTGACGTCATGCTATATTAGAACTGAGGAATGGGTTGTCAACCCCTAATGCCATTTATGTAATTTGGGCCCTTTAAAAAAAAAAAAAAAAGCCTCATAGGATGTGATTATTTTAATGCTGTTAGGCCTGTGGATATCCCTTAGAAAACAGGACCTGGTCTATGTACAAATGTACAATACTTCTAGAACCCAGCGATATACCAGGAGCAACAACAATGAAAGGGACATACGTTTTATGTTTGAGCTATGGCATTGAGAAAGAAGGGACTGTAAATAAAATTGTGCAGTATTTAGCATTGTTGTCCTCTGGGCAGTGATACAAAAAACCCTTTTTTGATCAAGGTGAACAAGGTAGAAAAAGTGATTTGGTCTTTACTCTGAACATCCTTGCAGCATTTTTTCTAGATAGGACAGAGTCATGCAATCTATTCTGAAAGCTTAAAAGAAACACTATAGGGTCAGGAACACACACAAGTATTCCTAACCCTATAGTGTTAAAAACACTATCTAGCCCTCCTTGCCCCCTCTAAACATAGTAAAATATTACCTTGAATCCAGTTTGATGGTGCTGCTTCTGCCCCTGATCTGCCTCCTTGGCTGATATTATCAGAAGTGTGATCTCAGCCAATCACAATTCTTTCACATAGGAAATCATTGGATTGACTGAGATTGTCAATTCTGATGATCTCAGCCAGGGAGGCGGGTGGGGGGCGTTTCACTCTTTTGACACGCAAGAAATCAGAGGGAGGACTTGGTCTTCTAATCTTGGCTTGTTCTACAAGGCAACAATACTTTCACAGGTCTATGAATGGACTCACTCCAATAATGACAAACAGTGGGTTCAATTAGATCGCTCATTTTTCCTAATACCAATGTACACGGTCCCATGGCACTTCAAGTCTGACACTCACCTTACCAGTCTGGTCTCAACCTTATTTAACCTTACCTGTCCCCTTTAAACCCATTAACACAAAACAGTTTTTTCGCGCCAGGTCTCCGTGGGCAAAATTACAGAGCTTATCACTCTACTCCATACCTCTCACTTGGGTCTATCTTGACCCAATCTGGGGTTAGAACACTGACCTGTATATTTCCCAATGAACTCTACACACCCATGCAAAAATTCCGGTATAACCAGATCACACATTTCATACTCTCTATATCTCAGCTTTTATCTGGCAAAAGAGAATTTAAGAAATTTGAACAATACTGCTCATCACACAGCGTAATAAAAAAATAAAAAAAAAGTCTATATAATTCTCAAGGGGACCTTCCTAAATTTACTGCTCAATGGTCCCAAGAGCTACACCTTTCCATCACCCATGACAAATGGAGAGAGATCTTTCTATTTATACACCTCTCTTCACATAATCTCACAACACAAGAAAGTAACTACAAACACTCTCTAGATAGCACTACACGCCTACCTAGTTACACAATGTATTTCCCTCCTCGAATGCCTGTTAGAGATGCCATCAACACAGTGGTACATCTTCTCACATATGGTGGCAGTGCGCTGTCATCCAGAGGTTCTGGACTCCTTTATTGGCATTCATATACACCATCATAGATGTACAACTTCCACCAACTCACACCACAGTGATACTTTTTTCTGTTTCCGCAGTCTTTGCATACATGTAAGGCTTCTTTACTGAAACATCTTTTCACAACTACAACCAGTTTGTACCAACTTCGGAAAAATATGAACCCACCCTCAATAAGAGATTGGATTTAAAAAGTTAAACATATCTGGATTATAGAGGAATTATGACCCTATGACACACAGATATCCTCAAAATGTAAGCACTTGATAAACGTGGATTTCTTTCAGTCAGCGGCAGTCACCCACAAGCCATATTACACACTGACACCCCGTGCTGAATTGTAGCTTTTTTATGTGTTTGTTATAATGTATGGAGACCCCAGGCTGCAAATTGAAGTTCCTATTTGTTTACACTGTTGCATGACCAATGGGATCCCCTCCATATTTTATTGTCTCTGCTATTGATAGTGATCTCCAATTGTGACTACAGACTACAGTGTATCGTGTTACTGGGAAGACACTGCAATTCTTGCATTTTTCTCTTTTGTATTTTCTGCAATGGCTAATTCGTCTATAGTACTCTATATTAAAATGTGATTTTGGAACTCTCTTTGGAATAATAAATGTGATTTCTTCTTTTACACAAGAAACTAAAAAAAAAAAAGTGTTTACAGTTAAATTATGATATATAATGTTAGTATGACCAAGTGTATCCTCAATTGACAATAATTTTCTTTCTGGAGTAAGTACAATTTTTAAGCACTTTTGTTCACAATAAATTATTTTTTTAAATCATAAATAAATGATTACCCTCCCTCTAGCTTTATTGGTCATTAGACTTAATTAGACAAATTGGAAATTTCCAGCTATATGAGAGTGCACACATTATATACATTCATGCAAATATTTTTTGTTTTGTTTCTTTGTAGTGGTTAAAGTGCCACAGAAAACACTCCTAATGGATGCATTAAAGGAAGAATCCGAGATTATTTATGATTTTTGTATGTGCAATCCTCCGTTTTTTGCTAACCAGTTGGAAGCCAAGGTACAGTATTTTCTATTTGTTGATGGAAAACTTGCTACTGCTCTGCCCAATTATATGTAGTAGTCCCACGGGTCCTTTGCTTGCATCTCAGGTTACACTGGCAAACAGTTGGGGACCCAAGGTCCTTCTGATGTGCTCTCAGCTGTTAATTTTTATCCCCAATGTGGTTGTTTATTGATGTGCTAACGTGGAAGTATGAATTTACTCTGTAATGAGTATGGTGGTTAGTGTGCCCATTTAAAGATGTAAAAGAAAAAAACACAAATTACTTAACACATAATCTAATAAATACTGATGTGTTTTAGTCAATCAGCTATCAGAATGAACTATTTGTTGTGGGTTCTCCACACCATTCCTACTTACAGTCTCAAACGTCATGCAGAATAATAGCAGGATAGATATTGTCAGTCCTGCAAACAAAAAAATGCAATGAATATAAAATATATATAAATATTTTATTCCCATCACCAATATATAAACAACTGGTGCGTGGCGATAAATATCAGTTTACCCAAAGGAACCTACAAGTAGATTTCCCATTTGATTCAACACTTCACTATACCAAGTAAATATTGGGAATTAGCTGTTTGTGTGCAGAAAGGATGCCTCCCCAAAAATTTGTAGGTCTAATTTCACTCCTGATATCTCTACTCCGGTTGCTGCAAATGCTGATCTTTAGGCCCCATTTACTAAATATACATTAGTTGATACATAAAGTATGTCAATAAACTATAAGGCTTTTGTAGTTTAGCAGTAAAGATGTAGAAATAAGTTTATGTGGTAAAATAATGTAGCCTTAGGGACTACAGCAGGGTATAGATGTAAAAATGTCTATTTTTTTTTTTTTAAGTAAATTGAAACAAAATAAGGTCTTACGCATTTCCTCTCTCTAGTGATTTCCTCAGGGACTGGATATTAAAAACTATTCCATAAAGTGTGTGTAACAAAGTTATATAGATTGTCCTATAACTCAAACTGAGGCTTTCCCCGACCAGGAGGGAACTGGCAAACAGGTTTAGTACTTATTGGTTTTCCATAGGATAAGAGCCTGTTCTCAACCTTTTATGTTGTGTTTTTGTTTTGTTTTTTTGCAGAGGATACCTGCTTTTCAGTGTGTACATGTTTAACATTAAAGTAACAATCAAGTCACTTGGGTTGCCTTTTTAGTTGGTTAATGAGGGACACTGATTTCAGTGATATTTAAGGGGCAGTCCAAAAGCCATAACCACTGGCGTGACATCCCAAGATCCCAAATCGCTACATCTTAATATGTTTTTTTTGTGGATAGATGCTGTCTTTTTTTCCCGACAATCTAAAACATAGCCATTTTTGAGAAACCACTTTTACTAAATATACATCAGTTGATACATAAGGTATGACAATAAACCATAAGGCTTTTGTAGTTTAGCAGTAAAAATGTAGAAAGAACAGTTGAGGTGGTAAAATAATGTAGCTCTATTTCTTTATATTTTCTTTTATCATCATCATCATTTAAAAATTAAAGTTAAAAATTTCCTGTTCCATTATTTTAGGGAGTGAACTCCCGAAATCCTCATCGTCCACCACCAAGCTCTGTGAACACTGGCGGCATTACAGAGATAATGGCTGAAGGGGGAGAGTTAGAGTTTGTTAAGAGGATCATACACGATAGTCTTCAGCTTAAGAAAAGGTTACGGTGAGTAATGATTTTATTATGCTTGATCAGTTTATTGAAACAATTTTACAAGTTTATAACATTCCCAATGAAACGCATGGGTAAATGCTGCAATGAATTTTTTGGGCATCACTGGTTAGACCAAAGTGCAGCCTTATTCAATGTACGGTAAGTATTAAGAAGGTATACCTAATAAGTGAGGCAAAACCTCAATGTATTCTTATAAAATCCTTAGGCAATATGTGAATCTTCATTTTAGCACAAGGGGAATATATTACCATAGAATAACGGAAATAATATTGCTTAACTTTTTTTTTTTTTTTGCAACTTTTTGAACAGTGCAATCTATATGCTTCCCAACAGATATACCTCCCTTTACACTTGCCCTACATGGAACGGACATGCCCCTTAGGTCTTTCTAACATTGACAAGTATAAACTCACACTAAGATTGTTTTAGCTTATACTGTAAAATGGGAATGTTTGTTAAACTGTGTCATTTTATGACTGATCTATGTGAACTAACTGTATTTATCAATGTATTTTGTACATGCTTTTTCAGTATGTTACTAGTAAACCTGAATAAATGATCTTACTATGAGAAATGTAATTATGTAGAGGGTCCAGAGTATAATGCTTGATACATCATTTTATATCCCTTTTGATATAATAGAATGTGATAGGTGAACCAACAGTCCATTACCCAATTCTATGTTTTGAATTTTAGCTTGAACAGATGCATAATTTCATTGCCTCCTGCAAATGCCACACCGTCGCTTACAGTGCACAGGTTATTGGAAAAACCAACAGTATCCACCCCACCTTCGCTAACATTGTCCCTGAAATTTAGCTTTCATAATCACTTTATTTCTCTCTCTGCATTTACGTCCTTCCTCCTCTTCTTTCTGCAGTTATTGGGCATATACTTTGACACTTCCTACGACAATCTCCAAGTGCACTGTAGTTGTTCTCCTCTTTCCTGGTCTGTGTGGGTTGTTAAATGTAACAGTGTAAGATCCCAAACCACTGCATCTTAATGTAATGGTTTTTGTGGTCATTAGTCCTTAAAGTTTACAGAAGCTTCCACATTAGTTGTTGTAGCATGAAACACCAGAAAATTATTTCAGATAACTGAAAATATTAAAATCACATTTTTAAAAAAGTTTTGATATTTCAAAATAAGGGAAACAGAATAAAGAAAGGGAGGTACACAATACAAAAATTATTTTAACCGTGCATCAAGAGAGGCAAGTCACTTAGGTTTAATGGAGAGTGCATAGGTGTATGCAATATGAACGTCAATATATATCCAAGTTACAAACGGATCAGGAGACTGGAAGGTATAGTACACCTAATACTGGATACAATAGCCTCATTGATATATTGACAAAAAAGGTACATAAAATGTGGGAGATGTGGTGGCTGCTACTGGCGATAAAAAAAATATTACCATCTCTTAATGATAAACAGAAAAGGAAAAAAAGAAGAAGAAATGCAAGCCCATAGTGGTGGGGATCCTATCTTTAGGCCATCACCCTACCAAAATTATACCTTTGGTGAGAGGATCCCCTCCTCAATAATGGTCGCATAAATCAGTGCAAAGGGGATATGCCCCTTGAACCTGAGAAACAAGGGATTGGGAGAACAGAAGGCCAAGTAGAAAGAAGCAGAGGGATGAGTAATCAATAGCATGAAGAGGAAAGAGAAGAGGAAAAGAAAAAAAAGTATTAGTCACAGAAACCAAAAATCCCAGAAAGGGGAGGTAGGGTGGTGGGGCTGGGGGGTCAGGCAAGGTGGTGAGCGGGTAGGAGTGGGGTGTCGGCGCCACCTCAATAGTGTTGTGAGCTGAAATGGGCTGAGATGCCACCTCAATAGTGTTGTGTACGCCTATGTCTTACGATTTAAGCAAACGGAGATCGTAGCAGTAGCCCCACAGATGGCCACCCAGTCCCGCGGGTCCGCTATAGGACCCAAATCCCTCTCCCAAGTCGACATATGACAAATAGTCCTCCTGCTTGGTGTGAGTGAGAAGGAAGTAGATGGTGGAAATTTGACCTTTTGGGATAGGGCATTGGACACACGCTTTTTCAAAAGGTGTCGGTGCTGCCGTAAAAGCTTTACTTAGTTACATTGCTTAAAAGAGACTTGCGTCCTTCAAGTTCAGCCTTGCTCACGTATGTTTTTGCTGTTGATCCAAAAGAAAGCAAAAACCTAGTCTGAAGCGCTTCCAATTTTGCAACAAACTAGGGGAAAAAAATCCTTCTTGACCCCAAAATAGCAGTCAGATGTCTCCTTGGATCAAGCAGCTATTACCCCTCTAATTAGAAATTATATCCCTGTATGTTATGTTTTTGCAAGTATTTATTCAATAGCAGTTTAAACATCTGTATGGACTCTGACAAAACAACCTCTTCAGGCAGAGAATTCCATACCCTTATTGCTCTTACTGTAAAAAAAACGTTTCTTTGCCTTAGTTGAAAGCTTGTTTGTTAACAGGCGTGCTAAGGAAGCTCTTTATCTGGATGTGGCTTAAAATCACATTTTTGTTACTGCTATAATACAGTATGTTCTTTTATGGAATGGAAAGTCATATCCATTTGATAGAATGCTAATTTAATTATAATGTAACATACTATTGTATCAAAAATTGTTTTCATAAAAATGAATGCATTGGATATCCAGCTGTGTCCTGACAGTTTTTCTTGGACTACAATTACCAAACACTTCTAGCTGGCAAAGAATTATAAGAGTTGTAGTACAGCAGCTTGAGTAGTGGCACAATTTGAGTCCCTAAGGTTCTACACAACAGGCTATCAAGAACAAGCATCTCATGTTGAATGCCATATTGTGCTTGGTTTAAATGTAATATATTGTCTGTCTAGCTGTGTGACAGTATGTAGTATTTTTACTTAATTACAAATGGAAATGTACATTTTTACAGCAGAAATAGCCCAACCACTGTGACAATTTCCTCTGCTCGCTGCTAATTCTTAAAGCTATTTTTTTTGTAATCACCAAGTGTCTTGCAGGTTTTTAACAGTTATGTGTCATATTAAGCAAAAATTGGGGACACAGTATTGTTTCTGACACCGGGATTGCAATGACAGTGAGCAAAACATAATCTGATGTTGTCATTAGTAAACAGATGGAATCTCTGCCTTTAATCCTGAGCATGACTGCATTTATAAAGCTATCCCCAAGGGGTCTGTGTTCCCAGGAACAGCCTGGCAAGTACTGCTAGGTAATAGTACATTGAGCTGTCAAAAGCTTGATCGAGGGAAACTGATATTGAAAACCATTTTCTGAGAGGGGCTAAAGAGATCTGGTTTTGAAGGCTAATTATTTAGAACTGCTTAGCTGTGACGAGGCACTCAAGAATTACACATTATAAGAAAACCATACCTTTGGTCTTGCGTCAGAACCATGCATTCTGCACATGTAAGAGCACTTCACAGTTTGCATGTGGTTTGAGAGAATGTTATTAGTAGGACAGTATACAGAAACTAGATGCATCAAATGACACGTGGAAATAGCTGTAAAGTACGCAATATGTCACAACTATGTGTTGGCTGTACGGATTTTAAAATTTTACCAGATGTTTTTGTTTTTTTATATATCTTTAATTATAAGCACCCAAATAACTTTACCTTAAAGGAGTAGTTTTGATCTGTAGATCATGTCTCCACAGTCTTACTGCTCCACGATCTGTCATTCAGGAGTAAATTCACTTTGTTTATGCAGCCCCAGTCACTACCCAGCAGCTAAATTTCTGTCAAATGGTCTCACATCTTTTTTGCGCAGCGAGGCGTTCTGCCACACATGCACACTACCTTTCAAGTGGTTTACTATTGGAAAGCATTGAATGGTTAAGATTATTGATCAGGATAATCTCAGACATGAAGGCCAGACAAACCAGAGAGCACCACAGCATGGGAAAAAAGCAAAGTTGACTACCTTTTCATGCACTGGGGGGGTCACCTTAAGGACACTATAGCGTTACGAATACACATTTGTATTTCTAACGCTTTTGTGTTCCTTTAACCCCTTAAGGACTGAGCCAAATGTACATGTTGTGATCAAAACTAAACGTAAACAAAAACTTGAACTTGCGCTATATGTCTGTTCAGGCGTAATTCGCCTCTTTCATATTATGTGTACCCACACTTATTATATATCATTTTATTCAGGGGAAACATGGCTTTCATTCAACATCAAATATTTAGGTATGAAACATAATTTAATGTGAATAAAATATAAAAAAAATGGGAGAAAATAAGAATTAAATTTTTTTTTGATCTACGTGACATTCTATTTATGAATGTCATAATACTGTTTGCTTTTACTACAATAAAATACACATATTCGTATTCAGCGATATCTCACGTGTAAAATAGTACCCCCTATATACAGGTTTTATGGTGTTTTGGGAAGTTACAGGGTCAAATATAGCATGTTACATTTTTCAGTTTTTTCACATTGAAATTTGCTAGATTGGTTACGTTGCTTTTGAGACCGTATGGTAGCCCAGGAATAAGAATTACCCCCATGATGGCATACCATTTGCAAAAGAAGACAACCCAAGTTATTGCAAATGGGGTATATTCAGTATTTTTTAGTAGCCACTTAGTCAAACACTGGCCAAAGTTAGTGTTAATATTTGTTTGCGTGTGAAAAATGCAAAAAACAAATTTGAACGCCAATTTTGTCCAGTGTTTGTGACTAAGTGGGTACTAAAAAAGACTGAACATACCCCATTTGCAATATCTTGGGTTGTCTACTATTGAAAATGGTATGCCATCATGGGGGTAATTTTCATTCCTGTGCTACCGTATGGTCTCACAGGCAACATAACCAACCTGGCGAATTTCAATGTGAAAAAACTGAAATGCAAGCCTTATATTTGACTCTGTAACTTTTGAAAATACCATAAAATCTGTACATGAGGGGTACTGTTATACTCGGGAGACTTCGCTTAACACACATATTTTTTTTGTTCAAAACTGTAAAACGTATCACAACAATATCGTCTGTGTAATTGCCATTTGTGTGTGAAAAATGCAAAAAAAATTCACTTTCACTGACAATATCGTCGTCGTAATTCATTTTACTATTTTGAAACACTAATATTTGTGTTCAGCGAAGTCTTCCGAGTAAAACAGTACCCCCCCGTGTACAGGTTTTATGGTGTCTTGGAAAGTTACAGGGTTATAGTGCTAGCAAATTAAATTCCCTGAACTTTTTGCCTGGGTTGTCAGGCAGGTCCCGCTAATTGTAATTAATAAAAATGACCTAATTATGTAAAATTATTACATAAATATATATGTATGTGTGTGTGTATAAATATATATATTTCGTTTGTGTATTTTGATATCAATATATAAAAATACAGTTAAAACAAAATTACACATATATATTTTTTATTTTTTAACGTATTTACATATTTATTTTATATTATATATAAATATATATATTTAATCAGTATCATTGTACATGTATTTTGATATTATATATTTATAATTATATATGTATTAATATTAAAATACACTTAGACAGTGTATATATGTGTGTATGTATGTATATATGTGTATATATATATATATATATATATATACTTAGATCATATATATATATATAATAAATATATATATATATATATATGATCTAAGTATATATTTTATTTTAAACTGTTATTAACTTTATTTTTTTACTATTTTCAGACAGCAGGGGGAGTAGCTGTCATTACTCCCCCTGCTGGCTATGCCGTCCATGTGATCGTGAGGTCCTCGCAAGGACCTCACGATCACATGGCCTGGGTGGGGGAGGGGGAATCCCTGGGCTCCCAGGTAAGTCCCCATACCGCGATCGTCGGCGTTTAGAGCTGGTTCCCTAAGGACGGCATAGAACGCCCGCCGTCCCTAAGGGGTTAACAGAACAGGAGATTTTTTTAAAAAACTCTAAATTAAACACAGGGTGCAGATTAAAGATCATTAAAAAAAAAAAAAAAAACATATTTTTTTTTGTTGGCTGTGTATGTCACAGCCAGGGGAGGTGTGACTGGGGCAGCATACACAAACACAACACAAACACAAAGAAAATTTATTTAACTTCTAAATGACAGACAATGGAGCAGTGATGTATACACCAGAACTGCTTCATTAAGTTGCTTTGATACTTGTAGTATGCCTTTAATGGATACATTTTAAAAAAGCAGAAAAAAAAACTAATTGATTATTTCACTTAATTTGTTTTTATTGTATTACTTTTTGTAGCATAGATAAGAGATTGGTCCCGGTCTTGTTTTAATAGAACACATAAAGCCAGAAAATACAGACAGTAACATGAATGCTAAGAGTACAAGTGAAATTACTGAAGCTCTTTATAGCACTCAATTTGTCTGCAAACACTACCCTCTGTAATGTGTTTGTTCAGAAGCAACAACCTTTTCTATACAAAGATTAGTTCTACTGCACAGTTTATGAAATACAAAGTTAGATCATGTGCAGTTCGTGTGTGTATTGATATATTCAGTGCATCTGTTTGTTCAATGTACATATCTTGCTTATTATTTGAGACTGCTGCCAATGTTTCACTGAGCTAGGGTAAGCATATGTTTCTGTCACCAGATTTCTTCCTTAAGATTGCGTGTGCAAGATTTACATAATGTGAAACTTAAACAAGTACTGTTCATGTCTTGAGATTACAACTTTTTATAAATCATTGAAAATAACCTACCAGAAAAGAAAGATGTGACTCCAACTAGTTGGCAAGGGCAGTTGGACAGATTGCATCCTCCTGGATAGGGGGTTAAACCCTTGAAAATATCCAGTGCACTTCTTGCTGTGTATTGGAAGGCAGAACTGAGTTCAGAACATAGTTTTCTTGGTACAAGGAAAATAAATGGATGGCATTTATCAAAGTGCTTTGAATATTCATCTTTTCGTAGGGAAGTGTGGGCCTAGTCTAAGTAGTATGGATTGATTAGATGGATGAAGACGTGGGTAAATGTGGAAGACGAAAGCTGGAGTGTGTAGTAGTGCCTTAGCCCCCAGGATATGTCTCTGTCAATCTTCCATTTGTATTATTTCAAATAACTGTAGATATATTCCATAGTTCCAATATGTTTGTGTAGGTTGCATCTAGAATATCTTCAGTTTAAATGAGGAAAATTCAGCATCCCCATGCAGAGTGTTGAGAAGCTAAACAGCAGTGCTGCCTACTGTGCAGCACTGCCCCAGGAAGCACCTCCAGTGGCCATCTGAGGAGTGGCCACTTGGAGGTGTCCCTAGGGGGCAGTGTAACGACTGCATTTTCTGGGAAAATGCAGTGTTTGCATTAAAATGCCTACAGGGAATGATTATACTCAACAGAACAACAACATTAAGCTGTAGTTCTGGTGACTGTAGGGTCCCTTTAAAGATCTGAAAACATAATGTTAAAAGTCTTGGGAAATTTAACCATTTCAAAGTCTATATTCAATCGTAAAAGGTTGTTCAATCTAGATTCTAATATTAATGTTTATCAGTAATAGTGTTTATAACATAACCTTTTCAGGTCAAAGATCAGATGCTATGGTAAGGAGTACCTCAAAACCTCTTTAAGACCTAGCAAGATTTTCTTTATGTAATTTTTTGATGTGTAACATAGATATATTAATAAGATATGCCAATCACAGAAATTGTAGAGTGTCTGCTGCCATGTTCAATGTGTGACTGTTGCAGCTCACCTTATTTCTGAACGATATTTTCTTGAAAACTAAATGGAGCACCATGGGACATGTTGCCCACAAAAATCTGCAGTGACAAGGTTTGCCATCGCTATTGTATAAGCTGCTGAAAGTGGGGCTCTCCAGACACAAAGAGGTGTATAAGTTCACTTGTTCTTTTTTGATTATTTTTGTTTTATGTAGAATCCTGATTTGTTTTTTGTTTTCTTGCTCTAAATTTCTAAGCTTGAATTAAAACAAAAAAAATTGCAATCAGTTTTATCATGCTGATTTCAACACTCCAAGGACTATAGTGCCATGTTAGAATGATCCAAAACTGATTAATTAATGCAAATTACTAGTTCTGTTTTCCATGTTCATGCTGTTGCAGTAAAAAATGTCAAGATGTCTGAACCAGTAACTCATATTTTATTCATAATGTAGTGACTGCTGAGCTACCCTTGGCTAATATGTTGTCCTATAGTGAATTAAAACTCAACAATTATATATTTTATTCTAGGTGGTACAGTTGCATGCTGGGTAAGAAGTGCAGTTTGGCACCTTTGAAGGAAGAGCTACGAATTCACGGGGTATGTTGTGGTTCTATATTTTCTGTAAAAGCTGAAAATTTTCATTTTGTAAAAATCTGTATAGATTTAAACTCTTTTCCCCCCACCACCATCACCAGAAAAAAATCACTATTTAGTAGAGTGGCATATCTAAAACCCATTGCAAAAACTGCAGGTCTCTTGTCTGCAACCTTTGCAAGCTCTCTTGTGCTGCGTAACACTCCAACTGGAGTGGCTTCTCTTTGAAACCCTAGTTAACAGAACCTTATTGTGACAGTTACATGTTACCACATAGGTTTGTGGTTTTTCATAGGGAAATATTAATGCAGAATATATGTTCTAAAACAGGGAAGTCTAATTTCATCCACGCAATTGGTTTTGGACTTCAATCCAACAATTCTATGCAAGCCTTCATCCAGTGAAGTTAATAATTTACAAAATAATATATTGTCCCCCAAATAGTTTGTTAAAATATATATATACAGCATACACATTAAAATGCCTATTTTTACACCCTAGGTCCCTAAAGTTGCCTATACAGAATTCTATCAAGGGCGAACAATGCGTTGGGCTCTGGCATGGAGCTTTTATGATGATGTTGTCATTCCAGTAAGTTTTGTTTTTTTCCCTATACTTAAGGCTGGTCAATCTAAGATTATGATTGTTTTGTGTGCAAGTATGTTTTAAAGGGACTTATTTTTCTTTGGAAAATACCTCCAAAATGGAGGACACTGCATTTTTATTAGTTTTAACAAAGAGTTGTTCAAAATTCATTCAGTATATAGTTTTATAGTTCCTTTAACCTATGCATGTCAGAATGACTCGCCCCTCCAGCTTAGTCAAAAATAAAAATCATAGTTTCAGATTTTGCAGCTACATGTTTTTTGCTGTTTTCTAAACTAACAGAATGTGTATTGCTGATGCAATAAAATATGTGCAGTCAAAAAAATTGATCATTTGTGTATGAATGTATGATCATAGGCTAATGTTTCCCAGGCAACAGTTAAGGGTTGTGCACAGATGTAGGGCTTACTCTGTACAACATACAGTTATAATCAAAATTATTCAACCCCCATTGAAAATCAGGTTTTGTCAAAAAATTATAGACTTTTAGCTGTTTGCAATGAACAAATCAAACAAAAGCAATTGAAATAGCTCAACACAACAAATGCTTAAAGTGGTTTCCCCAAATTCAACTGAAAATGTAACTTACAATGACTTCTCCAGTCTCAAAATTGCCTGAGGCCAACAAGTCTTGCTGCAAGTCGTGTGCAGTTATTTGAGGGGTTTCCACAACCTGGCTACAGAAATATGGTTGTAGCCATTGATAGCTTCCCTTTTCTGCCCTCTCTATGTAGTGTAACCACTGTTTCTTCAACTTTGAACTTGCAATCTATTCTTCCAGTGGTGTCTCTAGGAACATTCAGTGCTTCTGCTTTCTTTTTGTATCCTGTTCCTTGCTTGTGAAGGACAATGATCTATTTTCTTAACTTTGTGGACCATACTTTTGACTTAGCCGTATTTCTAACATGCAGTCAAATGTGACACTCCACAAACCCAGTTCAAATATTTTAAGTGTTCCAGCTCAAGCACACCTGGTGCAACTAATGAAGACCTTGATTAGTTGCATCACGTGCGCTTGAGACAACACTGCTTTTGCATATTTGTCCTGTTGTGAGGGTTTCTGTTCAGACAGTGGAGTAATTCCTTATAAGTTGCATTTTCAGTTGAATTTGGGTAAACCACGTAAAGCATTTATTGTGTTGAGCTATTTCAATTGCTTTTGTTCATTGCGAACAGCTGAAAGTCTGTAAATTATGACCATAAACCTGATTTTCAATGGGGGTTGCATCATTTTGATTGCATCTATAATTTAATTTAAATTTGTGGTAGTGTATTGTAAGCAGGGCCAGCCTGTCCATAGGTCCCGTTGGGACTACGGCTCCAGGCTGCACTCTTACAGGGGCAACATTTTCCCGCCCCTGTTATCTTATAAAATATCTTAATTTGTCCCCTATTAGCCCATCCGACGGAGCGGGCTCTAAGGCTGCCCAACATTTTTAAAAATTAGGGATTTCGGGAGGTGGAGGCTGGCCGGGTACTCTGTTTTAGAAACGTTCAACCCTTAAGTAAAGGCGCTCGCATATACAGTGCGAACCGGAGCTTTAGTGCTCAGTGTACCTGCACCAGGGCTGCGCCTGTTGCTGTGAGCTGGCTCAAGGTAGGAGCGGCACGCTATTGAGCCTTCTGACGCAGGAGCCAGCAAACAGAAGTCAGCGGTGGGAGCCGCTGATACAAGGGTAAGTTTCTGTGTCTGTACCTGCCACATTTTCTCACAAATTCCTTCCTAGTCTGTCATGTACTCTCCACAAACTACCTCATACCCTTCCCAATCCTTCTCCAAACTGCAACCTAAACATCCTCATTCCCCCAAGACCTGACAAGTTCCCTAATCCCTTTCCAGATTGCCACTTATCCTCCCTAATCCCTCCCAAAACTGCCCTCTTATCTCTCTATTCCTTCCCCAGTGTGCCATCTCAATTGCTTAATTTGTATCCAGTTTGTCACCTAACCTCTGTAACAGTGATGGCGAACCTATGGCACACGTGCCACAGGTGGCACGCTGGGCCTTTTCTGTGGGCATGTGGCCATAGATTCGCCATCAATGCAGAGTAGGCACCTGCCTGCCCAAAACGGCAGGCGCCTACTCTGCTTCCGTGTCGGGACGCAGGGGGAGAGATCTGTGAAGCAGCTCCCCTGTCCTCCCGCGAGCAAGCTGTGTGAAGCGTTGCCGTGCGTTACCATGGCAACGCTCCACACAGCCTCGCGCGGGAGGACAGGGGAGCTGCTTCACAGATCCCTCCCCCTGCCTCCCGACACGGAAGCAGTGCTTGCCACCACTGGACCACCAGGCATGGCTGTGTTCTCCCCCCCCTCCTTCATTAAAGGTAAGGAGGGAGGGAGTGGGGGATACTGATTTAGCATACTTTTTTAAATATAAACACCAGTACTCCTACCCCCACACAGCACCCCTCCCTCCACAGCAGCATCCCTCCCTATCCCTACCCCCACTCACACAGCAGCCCTACCCCCACACACACAGCAGCCCTACCCCCCACGCACAGCCTATTCCCACACAGCACCCTTACCCCCCACACAGCACCCACCCCCCACACAGCACCCTTACCCCCACACACAGCAGCACCCCCCCCCCACAGCACCCCCCCCCACACAGCACCCTACCCCCACACAGCACCCTTACCACCCCCCACACATAGCACCCCCACAACACACACAGCACCCTTACTCCCAGCACCCCTCATACACACACACACACACACACACAGCACCCCTCATACACACACACACACAGCACCCCTCATACACACACACACAGCACCCCTCATACACACACACATACACACACACAGCACCCCTCATACACACACACATACACACACACAGCACCCCTCATACACACACACATACACACACACACAGCACCCCTCATATACACACACACACACACACCACCCCTCATGCACACACACACAGCAACCCTCACATACACTACACCCCTCAATGCAGTATGTGTGTGTGCGTGTATTCAGCACCCCTCATACACACACACAGCACACCACACCACACACAAGCACATACAGTACACCCCTCAATGCAGTATGTGCGTGTATTCAGCAGGAAGGTTTGCAGCCTCCTTCTATTAGCTCCCCTGAGCTAACAGAAATGGCAGGCGCCCTCTACTGCAGTGCGCCTGCCTCCTCCCTCATAGACCAACGATCACCTCCTCCAGGCCACATCAGACAGCCGGACGTGCACGAGACTGCGCATGTGCACGAAGGTACCATTTAAAAAAAATAAAAATTAATAATTTTCATTTATATGTATAAAGCACCAACAAATTCCGTAGCACTGTACAATGGGTGGACTAACAGACACATAGTTGTAACCAGACAAGTTTCACGGGCAGGGACAGGTTGGCCCTTTTCAGTGAGTTTACATGCTAGAGGGTGTGGGGTATAGTGTGACATAAAGGGGCAGATTAGAGGTAGATATGTAGGCTGCTAGAAAAGTATTCACTGAAGGCTCAGTGTGCGAGGTGGAAAAGCTGTTAACGGTTTAATTGATACGCGTTCCTGAAGAAATGAGTTTTAATGATTTCTTGAAGGAATGGAGACTGGGTGAAAGTTTAACGGCGAAGGGAGGGGAGTTCCAAAAGGAATGGTGCAGCCCTGGAGAAGTCTTGAAGGCAAGCATCAGAGGTGGGAGTATGGAGAGGATAGACCTAGGTCTTCAGCAGAGCGCAGTGGCCTAGATTGGACATACTTGTGTATTAGGGAAGATAAGAATGTTGGAGCAGCATTGTGTAGAGACTTGTAAGTAAGCACCAGAATCTTAAATTGAGACTTTTCAATGAGAAGCCTCTGATTGGGTATTTACTTGTAAAGTTACTTCAGGGGGGAAAAGGGGAGGGCTTGCTAAGGCTGCAGTACATAAGATCTGCAGCCTTTGCAAGCTCTTTTAAGATTTACTCCCAATGAAAATATGCATGAAAAATGCATGCATGTATGAATTGAGAGTAGATCTATTAAACAGTGATTTTCCAATGTTTTGGGCAGTAGAGTGTCCCTTTAAGCAAGACAGTCACAACTTAAGGATCTTTAGTTCTACAGGAAACTTATTATAAATTAATATGGCACAGATACTTAGGTAAACAAATAGGTCTAACTGTCATACTCGTTGCCTTTCTTTTGGTTTATAACAACTCTGGAAACACCCACACTACCAGAGAAGCTTGCTCACTATCATTACTACCCTTAAAGTGGCTCTGTCACCTTGTGGGGTCTTTGCAAAGACACTCAATGGTGGCATTGCCACTTGCTGTGCCGAGGACAAGTAGTTCAGGTGAAGAGTAGGTATTACTTGCCTGAAACTGTCTCTCCTGGCTGCTGCCATCTACATCTGTGGGATCTTGTCCAGGTCCTAGGGCTCAAATCCTAGGAGGCCCAATAAGTGCTGGACTCTCTCACATGTATGAGAATATAACACGGTCTATGGAGGATCTTGCGAGACTGCCCTTTTCCTCATTTGCATCAGATCAACATTAAGTCCTCCATTCTGCTTCCTGCTCCTTACTTTTCATCCCTGACCTCAAAAAGAATTGTTGAGCAGCTTTCTCTTTTAGATCCTTGTTTACTTGAAATAACCTTCTGGAGAATATAAAATCTGCCACCAATGTGAAGTCCCTAAAAACTTCTGCATCCATATATCTTCAATCGAAACTGCTCTCACTCATAATTTTATTGTATATGTCTATGGTATGTGTAACAAAGTATTTATAATTGTGCTTTGTCACATGTTAAATATGCTCCCCAGAATAAGTCTTTGAAAATAAGAGAAATATCAATGCATTGTTCCTGGTAAAATTATTATAAATAAGACCAAAGTGAGAAAAGGTAAAGGTAGCAAGAATTTGCAGGTGGGAGTTTGGACCTAGACAAGGAAGTATTACAATAGCGGTGGTTAACAGCTTAGAACATATTTATTTTGTTTTCTAAACTGTGACCTTAAAATCTTTCAGTTGAAGTTAAATAATTGATCAGATACCTCACACACTAAACTAACACGTGTGAAATTCCAGTCTAATATTTCTGCTTTGCTATACCTTGCTATAATGTAAGATGGAACAGGATCAAGGAATGACAATCATATGTAGTGTTTATGGCTTCTATTTGGTTTTGTTTTTTTCCCTCATTCTTTCTTTCCCTGTGGCAGAGGTGAGTTATTCCCCTGAGCAGCTTCTGAAGCTGCTCAGGGAAATGTTTTACCTTGGGGAAAAGCTTTTGCACATCTAAATGCCAATTTGCTGAAAGCAAAGAAACAGTTCTTTACAAAACATATTCATCAAGTGGTAATTTTCAGTGATTTTATTGATTTTAAAGTTTTTTTTTTTTCTTTTTGAAGTATGTTTTTTTTTTTCTGTATAGGTGTTTATTATGTTATGGAGAACACATATACCATATTGCTCTATAATCGATGTGATATGTACATATCACATCAATTAAACAGCACTGTGGTATATGTTGGTGTTCTCCATTAAATAGTAAAAAACCTATACAGAAAAAAACGCATTATACTATACTTTTCATCCAGTGTAACCTAAATATGCTTTCTATGCCACTTCCGTAAATTAATCTGTAGATTTTAATCAGTATCACATGTACAAAATGTTTTGACAAAAGGTGTTCAAATACATAGCAGTAGCTTTTAAATGCTAAATATTTTAACAACAAAAGGACTAGTAATAAATTATATCTGGGATGTAGGAATTGTTAATTCCATTCATTCATTTATTTTATTAAGGGGTTCACATTAGAGGGCAGTAGCAGAATTGGAAAATTAAAAAAATGTTGTGTTTCTGTTTTGAGTTCTTCACAATTTCTGGTTTTATAAATTCCTTGGTTACTCGTTCTCACAAAATGTTCCCATATAGAAGAGAAGATGTCCATGTGATTGACATGTGGTCGTTGGATTATTTTTTACTATCTCATGATATATCTAGTGTTTTAGCAGCTGTTATTTTTATTTTTTTTATAATGAAAGTGTTTATTGGATAAGACATTTTACAAGCTATGTAGTCATTAGATACACATTCAATGACATACTATTAGTCTCTGGACTATGGACCACAGGTAAGTGGATTCAGTTTATGGTCTATAATGCTGAAGCTATGGAGAGACAGAAGAGCAGATGGTTTGTAGTTTAGCAGGTTATAAAAAGTGGCCTCTTTCCACATTCCTTCTATGGTATTTGTATTGTCATTTTTAAATTATTTGTGTATTGACTGCAGGTAATAAGAGGAGACTGTACATTCAAGGCAACAGTCGATTGGTACATCATAAGTGATGACATCATGTTCATGTTGCTAACAATTGTTTTAAGTTATGACACAAGCAATGAGGTTCTGGGTTTGTTCGAAGCGAGTAGTTAAGCATCAAGTGTGCCGCAAGGCCCTCATTTGAGTACCCACTTTTAGCTGTTATTTTTTTTAAAGAGACACTACTGGCACCAATAAATGTTTTGCAGAATGCTGCACCACAAGCCTGGCTCAATAGCCACACCACCTTGTCCTAGAAAGCATTCCTTATCAAAGGTATGCACACCGTCTCAGCCCCTCACATCACCGAATGAGCTGTGTTAAAATCACAACCTGGCTGCAGAAAGTCAGAGAAACTACAAACACGTAGTTGATATCCTTTCTATATGTCTTCTTGGGTGTCATCTCAATCTAATGCAGGTTGCTTTGTAGTTCATATCATTCAGTACTGTCAGTTGCTCAGCTGTGTGCATGCCTATTTGATAAATTATTTTTCTGGAATGAGGGGGTGGAACTGAAGAGACAGGTTTATGGTGCAGCATTCTGTAAAACATTTTTTAGTGCCTGGAGTGTTCCTTAAGTGAGTTTTAACAAGATAAAAATAATGATTCCTAGGAATACTGTGGAAATCCTACATAACAAGAACATATTGTAATCAATACATTCTGCTTGCAAAAGTAACAGGAATTGGAGATGTTTTTTGTTGTTGCACATTTACAGTTCAGCGAGACACCCGTTAACTCATGTGCATTTCACAATGCTTGTTGCTCAAACCCAGATTCCTGCCTGGCAACCAAATTGCTAGAAAGTGTATTAATACAACTTTATTTCATATGGAATATACTAGAAGACTGATAAAACTGCACACGTGGTAAATTGCAGTGCAGTTTTAGAAATTTAGCATAATGAATGTTTGTCATTTTAATGTTGATATTATAAAGTTCCACAGTGCAGATTTTGTAAGACAGTAGCCATATATTGGGCACCATTTTTGTATGTTTATGTAATGTTTGTTTACTATCAGACCTATCACAGCAGTCAAGAACATATGGATGTAGGATACATATTACCAGATTGGCCAAGCTTAGTATAGAAATCTTAGTTGAGGTAAAATACAAGAAATTCTCTAAGGGAAAATTGTAGTCCACAACAACTCCAGGGTCTGGATGCAAGAAATGATCAGAAGCCAAAAAGCTAGCCTGGGTCAGAAATACCAAAACAGATAGCCGTATGAGCCAGGACATAACAAAACACCAATACACTAAAGTGCCAACAACACTGTAAAATGCTGACCATCATCTGACTGACTAATTATCTTTACTGTGTGTGGAAGATGGTGGCTACAATTGGGTACTCAAATAGCATTCACAACATTTTGGATCTTTGAAGAGACGCCGTGGAAGACTGCTGCTTGAAGTAAGTCCTGACTGCATGGCTCAAGATTTCCACACATGACTTGCCATTGGACAAGGATAAATTCACCCCTGGTAAATATGCAGTGGCGAGTAAGGCTTGGCTAGTAGCATAGGACTTCAAGTTTTAATCCCTGCTGACTGGATTCTCTCTAATACACAATAACTGTAATCTCACTTGTCATAGCTTTGGTTAGGTCTTTTTCTCTGCTTATTGAAGTATTTTGCCAGTTGCTCTCTTAAAAGAAGCAATCTGATACAACCTGGAAATATCTTCATCTAGAGGAGACATTTTAGCTGTGTAAGAGCTTTGGGTCCGATTTACTTATACATAGCCTGTGGGGGAGTAGTGCTTTACCTTTTGTACAACCTACATGTGACAGACTGGTCTACTAATGACCATTTGTCTGGAGGATTAGACACGCATACTGGTTTTTCTGGGCTTAACAAATTAAAAAGGCATTAGCTGAAAGATTCTATCACACTATAAGCATATTCATTGCTTGGGACGAGAGAATGGAAAGTAAGATCACATCTTGGGCTAAATGTCAGTTGCTGAAGGTTTTGGTTTTTTTTTTCTTTTTTTTTTTTTTTCTCCTTTTTTCTCCTCATATATAAAAATGAAATGGCCTTTTCAGCTTAAATTAGAGGGATCTTTCATAAAAAAAATAAATAATAATTTTATCGATTTCATGTTTTCTTTTTGTTCTTACTAGTTGGGGGTTAACTGCAGATGTCTAGTCTCGCAATTACAATGCACAGGCTTGGCATTAAATAGGTATGATTGGAAGAAGCTAGTGAAAGGTCTTAAAGGATGACTAACTGTGATTTCAAGCCGAGCGTGGCTTGATAGAATTGATTGTTTTTTTTGCAATGTTTCGACACTTAAAGCTGCAGCTCTCACATTCTGTGCTTTTCAGTGACTTGCAGTATTAATCTGCACTAAACATTAAATACATTTTTAAAAGCAATAGAGGATTCAAAAAGTAAGCAAGTGCACATATTCAGCTACAAAAATATATGCATATTTTTATTAAAATTTGTATTTAGCTGTGCTTACCGCGTGTACATTAAAGTGTGTGTGTATGTTTGTATATATATATATATATATATATATATATATATATATTTTAAATTTATTTATTTTTTATCATTAAATTTTTTATTTTTTTGCTTTGATTGTATTAGGGCCAAATCACACAGCTCATCATTAAAAGTCGCCAATACCGACACAATAGGGCAGCCCGTGACTCTCCCCCATGCTGGTTTAGTAAAGAAGCAAAGCGATATTACATTAGATTGTTAGAATAATTTGGGTGTTGAAAACGGCCGCTAATTATACCACAGTCAAGAATTATGTGCTCTGATTAAAAAAAAAAAAAAAAAGCAATTTTTAAGAAGCTGGTGTGTGTGTGTGTGTGTATGTATCTATATATTTACATATGTACACAGGCTAAAAAAGAGCTAAACTTAAAAGATCTCAATATATTAATATATTATTACATTTATTTTAATCTTATGAATAAAAAAAAACAATAAAAATTATGTTTGACAGAATTAATATGGATTTTCATACATGTTTCATAGAGTTTTAAATAATTCCATAAGTACACAGTCTGAAATATGTTGCACACAGCTATGGTCAGAGCAAGTTTTAGATTTATCACAGTTTTGTTGTTGAAAGGGGGGAGATTGTTTGAAGGAAAATAAGTTGGTCATTTTGTAGGATTCTGTTCCAAAAGAACAATTGACTGAAAATATTGACCTTTTCAGGGCTGCGTGACCTCTCTAGCATATTTTAAACTGTATTTGCCTTTTTAAACTTAGGGCTATTTTTTTGTTAGTATAACCCAATACTGCTTTATAATGTGTTCTGTTGTCTTGTGTCTGTTTCAAACTCATGTAGTCTATTTGGTAACTTTTATTTTCTTTGTAATGTTGAACACACAGTAAGCAAAAACATTTTGAAATGCACATTAATATTGCATGGCTGTGGTAAATTCAAAGATATATTTTTCTGTTGTTTCTATTTATGCAGCCCTGGCTGTTACTCATACATATATTACAACATTGATATCGCATTAAGTGGGATGTTGGTCTTCGGGGAAAAGGGGGAGCTGGCCAGTCAATCAACAGAGCGGGTGATACGAAATTCTATAATTCAACGAACTTTGTTTAGACTAAAATATTACATTTTTATTTTTTCAGGACGTACATGGGGAGGCTGTGTGAAATTTAGACAGGGGAGGTATGGCTAGAGCTGCATAAACAAAGTTTGCGCCTTTTTCAATGGTTTTCCTATGTTGTTTCTGTACACTACTGTTAAAAGCCCCAGTGGTTTACGAACAAGCAGTACTGGACTTTACATTTTTGTTATATATATATGTGTGTAACTTCTTTATAAGATATATATATTTGTGGTTGTATACAATAAGCAGAGTTATAGTAATGGTGGTGTAAGTCGGTTGTGGTGTGCCGGAACCGACGTTCGGGTAGGCCTGTAAAAGAGGGGCCCACCAAGATGAATGGTTTAATAAAGTGAGTGGCGGGTAGGCTGAACCAGCCAGTCTCAGCCCAGAAGAAGGGTAGGTCAGTGTATTTATAGGCCGGGTAACTCCTCTCACAACTCAAGGCTTTGCATAACGGCTCAACCTTTTTATATATATATATATATATATATATATATATATATATATATATATAAAATCTCAAAATACACTTAGAATTATAAAATATATAGTGTGTGTGCTATTTTATTTTATCATTTTTACATTATAATTAATAAAATCACATAATTATTTAAGGGACCTGCCTGACGACCTAGAAATAGAGATGTCCCGAACTGTTCGCGAACTGTCCGCCGGCAAACAATAGCGTGGGCGAACATATCCGTTTTCCGGTCCGCCCCCTATACGTCATCATTGAGTAAACTTTGACCCGGAACCACACAGTCAGCAGACACAGCAGAATGTGTCTGCTGGCTGTGAGGTTCCGGGTCAAAGTTTACTCAATGATGACCCAATCAGCAGCAGATCATTGAGTAAACTTTGACCCGGAACCTCACAGCCAGCAGACACATTCCACCCAATCAGCAGCAGACCCTCCCTCCCAGGAAGTGTCTGCTGACTGTGTGGTTCCGGGTCAAAGTTTACTCAATGATGACGTATGGGGGGCGGACCGGAAATCGGATATGTTCGCCCAACGCGAACACACTATTGTTCGCCGGCGGACAGTTCGCGACATCTCTACCTAGAAAGTCCAGAGAATTTAATTTGCAATCCCTATATTTAACCCTGTGACTTATGAAAACACCATGAAACCTGTACATATTGGGCTTCTGTTGTACTTGTGAGACTTCGCTGAACAGAGCTATTAGTGTTCTAAACACTAAAACTTGTAATTTTGATGATCTCATCAGGAAAAATTCAGTTTTTGTGTGAAAAAAAAATAAATAAAATATAAACACTATTTTTGGCTAGGATTTGTGACTAAGTGGCTACTAAAAAAGATTGGACATACCCCATTCTGAATACCCTGGGTAGTCTACTTTAGCAAATGGTATCATGATGGAGGTAATTCTCATTCCTGGGCTGCCATGTGGTCTCAAAGGCAACATAGGCTCAGCAAAGACATTTGGCAAACTAAAACGGGAAAGCCCTATATTGTAACTCCCCCCTGTTTTACTTATCTTTTTCTCCCTCAAAGCACCAGTCTCCCCGCTGCTGTCCTGACTTCATGACTGAGATCATCAAGATTGATGACCTCTGCGAATCCAGTTCTTTCCAATTGTGTGGCAAAACACAGCGCCGTGGCAAGTTTCATTCCGCTATTTCAATGAAAGCTTCCCTAGTGGCTCTTAGTTCAATGTTTTACATTGCAGGTTTAAAATGGCCTACAGAATATTGGATAACATACCACCCCAACCACTAAACGGAGATGAAGTAGTTTGACCATTTAAATGCAGACCTCTTGTCTTTTGCTTGGTCCTGTTAATGAAAAGGCTGCAGGATCCATTTTGTAGCCTGTCTCTTGCACTTTCCAGTTTTTTGATGTTCAATTCTCAAAACTGGTGCCAAAGACTTTCAATATGGGGTAGTTAATGTGTTCACATTATGTATGTAATCTGGTGTGTTTTTAAAAAATTTTTATTATTAAATATTTCATATCTTTGTACAGTGGATCTTTTCCTTATGTCAACCAGTGTTGCACAAGTTGAAGTCTACCAGTAGAAAGCTGATTAAGGCTATTTAAAACCCAAGTACAAATAATCATATATGCTTTCATCATGTTACTCTAATATCTACCCTTGGCTAACATTTAATTTGAACACCTGCAGTGTCTGCACTTATGCATTGCAAGCAAATCCTGTTCAAAGCACACATTTTCAACCAGATGTTATGTTTCTCAAAATCTTTGGGGGGGTTTTCACCCCGAATGTTTGACCGCCTTATTAAATGAAATGTGTGCTATACTGCTGCATTACAATTATAAAGCTCATTTAATGTGCCCCAGCAGACACCCTTATGAATGCTGAGTCTATATAAATGATTCAAGTTTGTTTAATTCTTCTCTAACCGTGAAAATGATATATGCGATTTAAGCTAATTACAAAAACCACATGTATGCACTTTAGCATTGAGTGACATATAAAACATATCTGTGTTTAGACTGCCTTTTTGTCCTTCATTTCCATCTTTGTATTTGCTAAAATACTGACAGTAGTTTCCTCTAGTTCATCAAAATTCAAACTATATTCCAAGGAGCAAGCCTATTTTGCAGCAGAAATGTGCAGAGTTGGCTAAATCCATTCCAGCAGAACGAATTGTTGATCAAGACTAGAATCCATATAGAATGTTGATTAACATGTAAGCAAATTCACTGGTGAGATATGTCAATAGTCCATAAACCTTTGGCAAGAAAAGTGTGTTTAAACTGCATTAACCTCTGAAGGTCCCCTCCCCGTAACTTGACAATGGCAGTCTACAATGTAGATATAAAAATAATATATGTAAAGAGCAAACAAACAAGCATGTGTGCGCTCTTGTATGTGATGTGTGCAAAATCTGTATAAGATGCATGCTATGTGTTATAGTGTGTGTGTATGTATATATATATATATGTATATATATATGTGTGTATATATATATATATATATATATATATATATATAATGTGTGTGTGTGTGCGCGCCTTAACTATAAGTTAAAGTACGAATGTGCAGCTCACAATATAAAATTAGGAATAGCGACTTTGTTTATCTTAGTTAGCTTCCCTTTAACATTACATAATGTCAACGATATCAATTGAAGGAACACCCTAATTTGTTATATACAATAATATTGTATAAAAAAATATAAAAAAAACAACTATTAGTAGCCTTATATGTAACTAATAAGCATAAAAAAGTATATATATGCAGCACACAGTAAAACAGTACAGGTGGTCCTTGGTTTACGACCTACCTGTTTTACGATGGCTTGCACTTACAACCAGCTCTCTAGCGTAGGGATTCAAGGGGTTCCCACGTCAGAGAGTTGGTTTACGTTCAGGGAATTTTCCCCGGATATAGATTAGAGGGATTCCCTGCTCTGGTGCGTATGTCTACATTCGGGTAAAATTTTCCCGCACCGAGCAGGGACTCCCTCTAATCTATGTTCTGGGAAATTTCCCCGAATATAGAAAAACATAGCAGAGCAGGGAATTCATCTAATGTATGTTCGGGGAACGTTCCCCGAACATAGATTTGAAGGATTCCCTGCTCTGCTGTGCTTGTCTATGTTCGGAGAAATCTCCCCGAACATAGACCTGCACAGGTACGCATGCTGTGTAGCACATCCTCACTACCAACCAATTAGTTTTACGACCGAGTTGTAAGAACGGAACCCGATCGGTAAGTGAGGAGTATCTGTATTAGACAATCTAAAAGGAGCTTAATATATACAATCTTAAAGCGGCACTGTTACCGTTTGGGGACTTTACAAACTTGTGTTCCTAGCACTATAGCTCCCTATATTGCCCTTCCACGCCACTTCCACTTGCAGTGCATTTCCCCTTTTGTCACTTAACTGAATCCAGCGCCGATGTCCCTCAGCGCTGGTTCAGGCTTCGCCTTGGGTCCTCTGACGTCGGGGACCAAATGCGCATGGCGGCGAGCAAGGTTTTGGGTGACGCTGTGTGAGGACATCCAGCGTCAGGCCACCAAAATTTGCTTAACGACCCAGAAGTCCCTCTAGTGGTTGTGTCCAGAGCTGGAGTTAACCCTGGGTAGTAATTATTGCACTTCAATGAGCTGAAGTCTGGGTGCCTATAGTGTCCCTTTAACGAAGAATTGGATTTCCATGTCTTGTAGGTCTCCATGCTAGAGAGAACTAAATACACCATCCATATTCAGGAAAAGTTTTTTTTATATATATTGGCGCTGGATTCAGTTAAGTGACAAAAGGGTTTTGCACTGCGGGTGGAAGCATTTGTCTGGCTACAATTACGTGACTGTTACTGTTTGTTACCCATTGTACAGCGCTATGGAATTTGCTGGCGCAATATAAATAATATAATAATAATATGATTTTAACTCTTTTTCTTAAGGCCTTAATTTAATATTATTGGATAAGCTTTCCAAATAACCTAAAAGTTGGATAAACTATTTTTTTATATAATGATATATTTATATTTTCTTAATAAAATGTTGAAATATTTTAAAAGTTAATATTAAATCATTTAGAAAGCTTATACATGAATATTAAATCAGTTTTGTTTAGCATGTAAGGATTATCAGGTAAGGACATTTGAGTAGGATCTTTTTTAATTCCTGCTCCTGTATGTCTGCCTTGCCTTTTTGCAACTGCTTGTTTGTTAGTCCACCTCTTTATAACACTACAGAATATATTTGTGCTTACAATTAATAAGTCACTACTTTTCTGTGATTATAAAATCAGCGCAGTACGTTTTCCTTGAATGCTTCTTGTAGTAGTTTCTGTCTCCATCTAGTGGTTTGTGAGTAAAAATAAAAATGTTCAATCATGTGAGATTCCCAGCAACCGCCTACATAAACTATTTTGTGGAATACGGGCTGCAAGTGAAAATTCTTTGACTGCAGTTTGTGCATGTGAATCAAGATAACCAAATTTTCTGTGTCTCTTGAGGGGAAAATAAGTGTGAAGTTGAGATTTGTCCATCCTGTATTAAAGGAACACTCTAAAAAAATAAGAAAAATATTTTTTTTTCTTGAGTGGTAGCATCTAGATTAGTGTCCTATTAAAATTGGCAATAAAACTCTTCTTTATTCCAGTGATATATCCGTCTCTATATAGCAGCTGCTCCATCGCTCATCTGGCGAACTCATTTGTAATGAGGACTTCTGTCCAGTCCAAAGCCTTTTCTCTGAAACAACAAGAAAAGACAACATTTATGCACCAGAAGCTCTTCATTGAGACAAAGTGATTTGGGCACTTTGAGAGTTTATTTAAATGCGTGCCTTTTGGAAGTCTTAAAGTTTATCTGTCTTCTGCTTTTGAAATATTCCTTACTTGAAGTTTAAGTGCTAATCACATTTTTCCCATTTTTTTTTTATTTTTTCCATTTGATTTCAGAACCCTCCTAAAAAACGGAAGCTTGAGAAGCCACGTAAACCCATGGTGTTCACAGTACTAAATTCAACTGTAAAAATGCTGCAGGCTAAATCTTCCAAATGCACAGAGGTCATAGGAAACGTTGGAGTGGTTTCTGAATGGTTGAAGAAGATCTTGACTGAACTGAAGGTAGGACATCTTTGACAGCTATAATGTCCGTTTTAGAGGATTCTACAAATGGTTATAAATGCCATGAAAATTGGACAACACATCCATTAGATATTAATTAGTTTTGGTTTTACCCATTGATGTTATGTACGAGGGATCCTATTCTAATTGCCATGACCAGTAATGTTTTCACAGTACAAAAATTTTAATTCTGGCTAATCCACAAAAAATATTCACAGCTGTGTTTCTTAAAGTGTTACTCCAAGCATCATAATTGCCACAGCCCACTGTAGTGGTTATAATCCTTAAAGTACCCTGGCCTGTTTACCCAGTAATTGGCCATACTGTTTAGTAATAGTTAGCCATCTTACCTGGATTCCATCGAGGCTTCCTGCTGCTGAGGTGTTGATGTACTTCTGGCTTCTGCAGAGCTGGAGAAGATGGAAGCCAATGCCAGTCGACCTTTATGGGCTGAGAGTATTACACTTTGCACACACAAAAAATGCACAGAATTGACATTAGCCAGCCTGGAACTCTAGTATTCAGGCTGCTGAAGACATCCCATGATGCTGCCAGAGATAGAAGTTATACCTCCTGCATAATTTTTGCACAGTCTTACAGTGAAACACTGCACATAGACTCCAAGCACCATGACCATAACCACTTCAAATCAATTAAGTGGTTATGGTGCTTAGTGGTAACCGTAAAAACATGACTTTACAAACAATCTGTGTTTCATTGTGTTTTTATTCAGAGCTTACTGAATAACCTGGAGTGTGTTGACTTCTTTTCCCTGAAGTCTCTCTGTTGTCCCCATGGTGTTGTGTAAAACAGGAGGTAGGTGTAGCGCCTAAATAGTCCTTATCAGGGAGTATGTAACGATACTTACATACCACACTATCGTTTTCTACTCCCTGATAAGGAATATTTAGGCACTACACCTACCTCCTGTTTTACCCTGCATCTTACCGGAAACTGGTGTTTTAGCTGCCATTGGACTGTTATCATCTTACTTAAGCGCTGAATTATAGTTGCTGGTATGCTATTCTATAGTGTGTGCTGGCTGTTTGCAATATGTGTAGTAAGCCAGCTTTTTGTAATGTGTGTTGTATTTGCTTTGCCGCTGCCCTCTCCCCATCTTGTATAATTTCTGCAGGGAGGAGAAGTTATCAACCCTGGTGGATCAGTAGAGAAGCAACAGAAGTAGACTACAGGAATTACTCCCTCACAGTCCTGGGACTCAGTGTGTTGGAGCACAGATTGAGAATAAGTGGTTGTGCTGTGACTCCATTAGTGTGCTCTGGACTGTGAGTGATTACTGAGGTCTGCACCTGCACTATAACTCCCTGTAGCAGTCCTGCCATTTGCCTATGGCAGAGCTCAAAGCAGAAAAAGACTGCCTTTCCAACGTCAACATCAACCAATAGGATTGCCCCACCCCTGTATGTGCTCTTGATATGAACCTTGTTTTTCATTTGCTTTATTAGTAGTTATAACATGAATATGCACAAAATTCTGAAACCTGGGGCACACACCACTCAACATTGTAAGAACAAGTGCAGGGACAATTTTCATTTACAGATTGTCTCTTGTAAGTCTACAGTTCCTTATTTACTATACAGCAAAAGGTGAGGACGTTTGCACCAATAAAATTGTAATAAAAGATATTGCCAATGGGAGATAAATACAGAATAATAAAAACCAACAGTAAAAAAAAAAAAAAAGGCTAAATATAACCAATAAAATGTGCAAAACTGCAAGGAGAACAGCCAAAGCTTGTAGGAAAGTATCTTCTCTACGGAGTTGCCAGATCAAAAAATGTTTGGGATCCATATCAAAATACAAAAAAGAGGAAAATACAATAGTGGTGTATATCACGACACTATATGACACTAATAATTCATAGATCTTACGGAGTCCTACTTAAGTTTTCTAGAGCTAGAACCAGCTCTAGATTTTTTTTATTTTTTTTTATTTTATTTTTTTTATTCTATTCTATTGCTTTTTATTCTTCTGTATCTATTTCCCATTGGGAATATCCTTTGTTATAATTTTATTGGGGCAACCTTCCTCTCATTTTGCTGTATTGTCCTGTTCTTTTTGGGGTTCGTGAGGGAGACCCTTCCTTTAGGTGAACTGCCTTTTCCTTATAATTTGGTTTGGTCGAATAGCGCTCATCCGTTGTTTTTCTTTTTCTGTGTTCCTTATTTACTATAGGTGCAGATTATCACGGTAATGTCAGACCTATATGCCTTCATTAAACGTACTTATTTTGCATACTTTACATTTGTGAACATTTTGTTTAACAGGTTCAGCATAAATATGTCACATGTGGAGATAAAGAAGAGAGCTTGTTCCTTACAACGATAGAAAACTCCTGGGTTCACATACGCAGAAAAAAAAGAGAGAGCACGAGGCAACTGAGAGAATTACCCAGAGCTCCTGATGACTTAATGAAGATGGAGGCAAGCCCAGTAAAAAAAGAGGCTTTAAAAGAAGACTATCAAATACCAGAGGCAGCACCAATTACATGTAAAATTGACTCTACATCTTCAAACACCAGTTCCATTGTACCTTTACCTTCAAATTCTGATAGCTTTACCCATGTTGCTCCATTCCTTACTAATGATCCTAATCTGAAATCGGAGGAAAAGGAACAAATGACCACGAAACCAGATGAAGCATCACTTAGTGAACACCTTGTAGAGAATGAGCATGACTCAACCGAAGAAATTATTCAGTCTGCTGGCGAAAGCACGCCAAAAACCCAAAGCATTGGTATTCCTTTTCTTTTTAAGTGTTTAATGAACATTAAAGAAGAGTCCAATGATGTACTGGTTGAGATGCACTGGGTTGAAGGCCAGAACCGGGACTTGATGAATCAGCTCTGCACGTACCTGCGCAATCAAATCTGCAGGATTTCAACTAGCTAGCTTACTTAGAAATTATCAATAGTTAATTAGAAGTTGGCTATATTTTTCACAAGTGTGTATGTTTTTTTTTTTGTTTTTTGTTTTGTTTTTTATACAATTAACCCTTTTAAATGACAGCCCTACCTACTACTACTTCCTAAAGCATAACTTTTTAATAACTTTTTTAGTTTTATTATGACATTTATTTCTGACAAAATTGGCGGTGGTAGTGGGACCTCAATAGGAATAAAAATACATCAGTACAATGTTATTCATCCTCGAATCCATATATGAATTGTCTCATTGAAAGCTAAAGCGGTTTCAAATTCTTTAAGTATTCTTCCGTATGCTTTTGCATTCTCAAAAACGAGACAATAATGAAATATAAACTTGGCCAATAAGGCAGGTAAACCACACTAGAGTGTCAAGACTTTGCAATTTTATGTAAATACATTGTATTTTTTAAGTGATTGTCATTGTGTGCTTTTTCTTTCATTACAAATAGACAATATTTCCTACTTAAAGCACCAAATTGTGAAATATGCGGTGGTGCGCCAATTCTCCAAATCATCTCTACCAGGATTAGAAGACCACTATTGACTCTTCTAATCTACTTTGAATATATATATTTTTAAATATGTTTGTTTATCAGCCATCAGCAATATTCCATTGTACTTATATTTTTCTGTTATTCTTTTGGAGTATATTTTCTTATTTGCCATTCTTTTAATTAAACATTTCACATTCATAAACCAGACTCTCTATGCAGTTCAATAATGATAAATCCGTGCACTCCAACATTTTGTATAAACATCCAATAATACTTTTTCAATGGGGGAGAGACCAGGGCTGAAGCCCCAAGTGGAACCCTGAAAAGCCTTGAGTTAAAATTCTCCCTTTTATTATAAACCCCAAATCAGAGATCCTGCCAATGGGGCTTTTCCAAAGTCCCACTAGCCTGCCCTTAGTGTGCCGATCTCTAGTGCAGCATGCTGCTGGTGGGTGGCTGGAAGGAAACCAGCACAGGCTCCAGGAGCAGAAATTAACGTAGCCGCTCATAGTATGCTTGCTGCCTGTAGCATTGACCATGCAAAAAGGATGGGGCTAGGAAAGCAACCAATGGCATATAAAATGGCATCATAAACCCTGCAAAAAAAACTGTTAAAATGTCTGGGAAGAGTCTACTACCATGTTAACGACACAAACCTGGAAATGGTTATTCACGTGTGTAACACGCTGTTTTACAGCTTCCCAATAAGGCAGAGTCAAAGTACCAACTGCCAGAACAGGAAAAAAAAAAATTGGGGGAAACGCCAGACCACTATATCCTGAGCTCCCAGCCCTGCACACTGCAGAAACTTGTTTTCTCAAGGGTCAAGCAGGTACCTAAATGGATTTAAAATTATTTATAGTAGCACACCACAGTAATGATCTAATGTTCAGAAGTTGATTTGAGAGACGAGAGATGCACAATATTATCCAAGGAAGAGCGTACTCACTTGCCTTTCTAATGCAGCAATATTTTATTTTTTAAAAAGTCACCTTTTTGTGAATTTTTAAAAAATAAATTATTGCTACATCGGAATGAGCCGCAAGTGATCTATTTTTTTGGATTATATTTATTGGCTGGTGGTGCAGTGTGGCAAAAAAAAAGTTTGGTAAAATGGAGTGCAGTAGTCTGGATATATACATAGATATTACCCTACCCTACACAAACCTTTCTGAACATTTATAGAACAAAGCTTTTGAGACTTGTTGGACAGACATAACTTCTTATACACATATTAGTATCACAATTGTCATATATAATTTATTTACTTCTGGCTTTTGTTTTTGTTCTATTTTATTTATTTTTTTACTTGAGGCATTAATTTGGCTGTTGTGGTTTATGGCTAGAACAAATTACGTTATGCATCAAGTTACAATAATACTGCATTTTGCCCCTGTATTTTCTTATTTGGATTTTTGGTCCATCAAGTTCAGCCCTGAAAGTCATTATTTTATGCTGCTGATCTAAAAGAAGGCAAAAAGAAACACAGTTGTAACCATTTCCAATTATGCCACAAAGTTAAAAAAAAAAAAAAAATCTTCTTGATGCCATAATGGCAATCTGATTTCTCCTTAGATCAACAATATGTTCATATACAGATCAATTATATCCTTGAATATTCTGTTTTTGCAAAAACATCCAGGCCTTTTATAAAAAGAATTGGATAAGGCAGCCTCTTTAGGTTCAGAATTTCACATCTTTATTGTGTTACTGTAAAGAACCATTTTTCTGCTGTAGGAGAAAATACTTTTCTTCCAGTCTGAATGGGTGACCTCTTGTCTTTTGTACATTCCCACCAATGAATAGGTTAAGTCATAGTTGTTTGTACAGACCCTATATATATTTGTACAGTGGTATATCATATCTCTTCTGCATTTGTTTCTTAAAGAAAACAAATGCAGTTGCCCTAGCTTTTCTTCATAAATAAATGTCACGTATTCATCCGCACATAAACAAGTGGTTAATGGCATTTACCATCCTGACAGGAAAAGTTGTATCGAGCAACATTACCGTCCTGATAGAAAAAGTTGTCTCGAGCAGCAATCATGCACATGGAAACCTGATTGCTTTTGGGGTCAAAGGCTGGTTACGGCCAATCAGATTCACGGGAGGGGTATTTAAACCCAATTCTCCTTTTGCTCATTGCCCTGTCGTGGTTTCATCCTGATCTTGTTTTTCTGGTATTTGACTTTAGCTTAGTTTTGACTTCCCTGAATTCTGGTATCCTTGACTTTTGGCTTTTCTTCATCGTTGTGTCTGAGTCTGTGTTCCTGACCTCGGCAAGTATTTTGACTATTCTTGGCTAGGTTAAGTCCGGCCATTCTAAGGTCCGATTATACGTTATACTTAGTCCTAGGTGTGACACAGTTCTGCGTGCTGGATCAACTTGTAATCCTTACACTAAAAGAGTAGTTGTAAATGGAACATTTTAACCTCTTAAGGACACATGACATGTCATGATTCCCTTTTATTCCAGACGTTTGGTCCTTAAGGGGTTTAATTTGGCAAAAGTGGTAAGTGGGCCTCTGGGTTCTGTCAGGGGCCCAATTCTCTTTAATTTGTTTGTAAATTATATTTGAAAGTCATTTGTGTTTCCACATGTCACAAAACTAGGTAAGATAATACAGTCTGAACATGATATAATTTCTCTACGGAGCGGTTTGCATAAATTTGGTGAAATGAGCAGGTGAGTGGCAGATAAGATGCAATACAGATGAATTCAAAGTCATGCATTTTGAAATAAGGAACACACAAGCCACATACATTAGATGGGGTTGACTTTGGGATAACATTAAATGAAAATGACTTGGGAGAAATTCTAGATAATAAAACAGGCTAAGGCAAGGATTTTTGGCTACAAAGGCAAAGATGTATTTTGCCCTGTCCCCAAATGCTTCAAGTATAAAACCTAAAAAAAAACCCCTCAAACTAGATTTACCTATCAGTCCTGATTTTTAAATACCTCATATGTCTAGTAAGTGCCAGCCCTACATCAACCCTAAATTAAAATACAGTGCAGGGTACCACAATCACAAACGTGAGGCACATAATAGTTACCACTTGGAAGAGGAGAATGCAACCTCACATGAAAGATAAAACATAAAGAGAATAATAGTGCAAACCAGGGGGAAAGGAGGATATTTTAATAAATTTCTCCCAAGTGGGAGTTAACCCCTTGTGAATTTCTTCACCAAAAATACAAAAGTAGAGAGCAGGCAGGAGAAAAGTAGGAATAAGTAAATTAATCTGGAACTAAATAAAAAACAAACTTCAGCAAGTATTGTTGAGCTGATTTAACAGTTTGGAGTATTCACCGCATTTTAATCATGCAGTCATACTAAACTGCATTATTGTTATGAGCACACTACTGTTGGCAATAGTACATTCACTGTACAGCATTGTAGCCTATAGCTGCCGTTCTTTAACACATTAAGTTTGGTGGGTTACCTTACTAACCGTTATTTTCTTTTTTATTTAGTTCCAGATTAAAAGCTAAATTTTATAATCTTGGGAAATTGGGAATTAGTTACTATATTCTTCCCATTCTGTTTCTCTCCTGAGAGAGGGAAACTCACTCTATTAGGATAATTTACTTATTCCTACTTTTCTCCTGCCTGCTCTCTACTTTTGAATAATAGTGCAAACTTTAATTAAAATTTTGAATAAAAACCGATACAATGGAACACTTAAAAAATTATTGGCACAATTAAAAACATAATTTGTGCAAAAACGCTTTTCTGCCTACAATTAAGCCAAGTCCCCAAGAATTTCAGTTTACAATCTGTACCTCTGGATACCAAACAAAGTTCCTCTGCAGATAAGAAGCAGTAGGAGAATCCAAGAGGCCGCTGTACAAATGTCCTTTCAGGGGTTTGACTTGCTTGATATGCTCAACACATTTCGTCCTTTGCGACTTCCTCAGGAGAGCGATGGTCACTCTTCAGTGTCCGGAGCTTAAATGAGCCGGTTGGTGTCCAAGGACTAAACACATTGAGCATATCAAGAAAGTCATGTAGGTATAGGCTTCTGTCTACTGTGCTGCTCAAATGTTGAGATATGCATTTATCCTTCTTACACTTCATTTTGGCTTCATTGTACCTATGACCTGAACCAAAAATAAAGAATGTAAAATAAAAAAAGGAAAACCGTAATGATAAAAAGTAAAGTTCCACAACACCTGGAGGCCGCACTTGGCTCATTCTTTTATTTCCAAATTTTGTATATCAGGAATAACACTGAGTTATTCATCGTATTGTTCCCAGAGGTTCCATACTTTTTGAAAAACTTGTTTCGGACCCGTGAGGCTAATTTATCCATCAAGTAATTGTCTTTAATTTTGGCAATGACTCTGGGGAGATTTGAGTTATCTGTGGTCTTAGGGCTAGACCACCATATGTGGATATATTCTCCCCACAGAGGTGCCAACAAGTATCAGTGGGACGTAGTCTCATATGGTATTAACAGGGGTAGTATAGTACCTAAATGGAGACTTTAGCACCAGCATCCCAAATGTCCTGCCAATCTGTACCCTTCAGCACCTTCTCTAAGTCGGCCTCCCATCGCTCCGTGTATTGAAGCGTATCTGAGTCACCAGAGTCAGCATTCATATAGTAAAGTGATTAATTTAGTTTGGGAAGTTTTCTCGAAGAAAGTAATCGATTTGTCACCTTTTTCACGAACCTTTGCGTTCCGTACAATCATGTATCAGATGATATCTAAAGTAATCTCTCAACTGGAGTGGAGTAAGGGAGCGCAGATGGTAGTAAGTGACAATGACCTTGTTAAAATAGAGGTGGACATATCTTTGAGGTCCTGTGGCCTGTATTCCTTTGTAGTCACATGCCCTCATTCCAGGTGAGGAAACTTCTATTACGGAGTACAGGTATCATTGGGGGTGGAAGGTTAACTAGATCATATCTCTGCCTAGTTCGATCCAATATTTGGAGAGAGTTAAGTTTAGCTGGACAGGAGTGGTCTTTGATTTTTAGGGATCCACACGAGAAACTGGGGGAGATCTGTACCAGTCATTAAAGATTCTATGTCAACCCATTGCTGTTTGTCTGGAGGGGAGTTCCAATGTATAATTTGGGTTAGTTGATCTGAGACAATAAAAGTGTAAACTGGTTAATCCCAGCCCTCCCATGGATTTTGGTTGGTACAACAGTTTACTGACTAGTTGTCGTCACTTTTTTGCCAAATAAACTTGTCAATTGCATTCTGTATGCCTGCTAGGTCTTCCCTGGCTACCCTTATGGATAGGGCTTGGAATAAAAATCGCAATCTAAGGAGGACCTTCATTGATATCATATGTAAAGCCAAGCCCAGCCAAGAAATAGGTTTACCCATCCAGTGTTCTAACACTCTAGTAATGGTGTTAAATAGGGGGATGTAGTTACGTTGGAACAGTAAGGTAGTGTCGGCAGTCAATCATATTCCTAGTTAAGTAAAGTCCTCTGCTGTGATTTTTATATGGTACCGATGTCGAATAGGAGCCGTGTCCGGGGCAGAAAGATGAAACTGCATCGCAATAGAGTTGGTCAAATTGACTTTGTAGCTGGATAGTTCCTCATATCGTTCTAAAAGTGTTGTTAAATGGCTTAGTGATAGACTGCTTCCCTACGCCCAGGCCCCCACCCATGAGCAGTGGGTGGGGGCCCAAAATGACAATAGGGGGCCTACTGCCTTCAGCCCCCGCCCATGAGCAGTGGGTGGGGGCCCAAACTGAAAATAGGGGGTGATCTATTGTCTCCCCAAGCCCCCACCCATAGGCGGCGGGTGGGGGCTAAATGTAAAAGTAAGCCCCCATTACCCCTCAAATAAAACTCCTTCCTACCCTCCTCACTCTAAAAATAGTGAGCAGGGAATAAAAAGCTAAATACCTGTAAATTTTAAAAATTCATACTTGCCATTAGATGTCTTTCTTTTTTTTTTTCTCAGCCTCAAAAAAGGCCAAATAAAAATCCATAATATCCATCGAACTTGTAAAATAAATTTAAAAAAACCTGAGTGCAAAAGAAAAAACACGTTGATACATAATAAACCCCAACGCTAAAAAATTAATAAAGCTTCACCCAGCGAGGGCACCGCACAGACTGAGCTCCGCAGGGCGGGGAAAGGCTTATAAAGCCTTCCCACACCCTGCAATTTGACTCAGTGTGCTCTGATTGGTTGGTTTAAGCCAACCAGTAAGAGTGCTCTGATAGGTAATTCTTGAGCCTTGCAAGTAACCAGTCAGTTACCTATTTATCGCTGTCTCCTGGCATCGTGGAAAAGAACCATTGATAAAATATAAAAGTTAAAACTGTAACAAAAAAAATTAAAAGGAAATACTAGAAGATACAATTCTGAATGTTGAGCAAAATAGAGAAAGATTATATGGTGCGTATGTGCCATCCATCACTATGTTTGGCAGGCTTTCCCACTACTATCGGTGAGGTTGCCAAGGCGAAGGGAGAGCTCCCTGTGACTGGAGGAGATACCCTTTATGATCCCTGAGTCCCTTCATGCCTTGGAGGTAGTTAGTGATAAACAACGGGAGGGTTTTGACTAAAGAAATTAAGCATCGAGGGGGTGATCTTTATGGATCTCATGTGGCATCACTGCCAGCCGGACTGTAGCGGCATACCTCTAATCAGCTCATTAGGCCTAGGAAGAGTTGGTGCCAAAATGCAGTAGTATCATTGTGTAAATTGTTCAACATATACCCTCTGTGATTATCCTTTGAAGGGCATTGTAATGTTCAATGTGCGGGGTATGGTAATGTCTATGGTGAAGTGTATATATACAGTTTTATAAACTTAAAAAACAAAGTTAAACAAACTAATGGTCGGATGTGTATGTCCCACAAGTTAGGGCTTCAATACAACTGCCTTTATTAATTTAAGACTTGCACCTCCCTGCCTCCGTAACCTTAATTATCTCCACTTCACATACCCCATACACTGCCCCTACCCAGAAAGGCTTCAGTGTAGTATGTGGCTGTAGATGGTATTAGATAACAAATAGTTCTGCTGCAATTGAGACCTGATCAGGTAAGTGTTTCCATGTTCTTGCCTGTGGTATACCAGTCCCAAGGGAAGGAGGTGAGGAGTGGGTATTTAGATCCAGGTAAGGCAAAGTCCAGTGGGGGCACGATGGCCAGATGACAGAAGAAGGTAGCAGGATCAGTGCCCTGCAATATGGTGTGGGTAAGGCTCGCTGTGAAGGCTATGATCTTAAAGAGATGTCCCCATGTGAAACTGACCCGTGTTTTCAAAGTAGATCTGCTAGCTCTTTATAGAGGGAGAGAGTGGAATTTTGGTATGTAAATTCGTGATCTGTCATATTTTAGTATTGCTGCTTTGGTCGAGAAGAAATGGAAGCGGATGATTATATCACGTGGGACTGGGCTTTCATTCTGTCGGGCTCTATGGGCTCTATCAATCACCTACTTCTCCTCTGGGATTTCAGGAAGCAGTTGTTGGAAGCATTCCACCATCTTTAGTGTTAAGGGGCCTTCGTTTGGTGCCTCCGGTAAACCTCTGACATGTAGATTGTTGCGCCTTGAGCATTTGGATAGGCCTTCCACCATCATCTCGAGGTCATCCAGTTGTTTCATGGATAAGGAGTGTTATATGATGGTATTGTAAGAATTGACCATTGTTTTAAACCTGGTTTCTAAGTCTGATGTGCGTACACCTAGGGCTTGTATCTCGGCCTTCACCTCTCTGGAGTTGCGGGAGATCTCTTTCGATAAATAGTTGTGTACCTCTGATAGTTTAGCTAGTATTTGGGAAGTTCATCCAAGCTTTGGTTCGGATGTTTTGCTATATTTCGAGACCAGAGATAGTAAGCCAAGCAGGCTTGTGCGGAGCCATCTTGGGTGGCCTATGTGGGCCGCAAGGCAGCAAACATGTCAGCCACAGTTAAATTGGAATCTTGCCCTTCTTCTAATTTCTTCCGTGGTGGCTTTGCTCCTGAGTGGGAGTGTGACATTTAGGTACTTATAACTGCAGTTTGTATGCAGCGATGCTTCTGGCAAGTGCTTGATTGAGAATGGATTAGCAGGAGCTCTCAGGCTATGCGGCCATCAATGTCGGCAGTCAGACCACGCAACCTCCCCCACACCCCCTGATCAGTATGTAATTTTAATGTGTTTCTAAAGTTGTATTTTAAAATATTTAGTTGTTTGTTTGTTTTGTTTTTTCATTTAAATGGTTTTGTTTATTCAAATTTTTATGGTACAAAATCTGCTGTAAAAAACAGTGTTGTAGTTTCTACATCATACACAGCATAAACAAGGGTATTCAACATAGTTAGAAAGTAACAGAATTATATTTTGGCTTATTTTATCATCTTCTATACACACTTGGTTATTCCAAAAATAAGACACCGAATGTGTGAACACAGTGATTGTATTCCGGTTGCAATCCTGACAATGCTCATGTTTAGCAGTGTGGAAAATAACATCACATATTAACAGTGGGTTGGCAAATACCCCCCACCCTCCTATCAACACCTGTGTAGTGCAGGTGACTAGTCTTGTTGCAAGAACAGAGGGGGAGGCAGGACGGTGTGATAGGACGGTATGCCAGTGTGGAGCATTGCAATATGTGTCATATCCAGGCTCTAGGGGTCATTAAGCACGGAGAGGTGTGTGCGGCTGCCAGTACCTTTTGAATCGGTACCACTTTTGATGTGCCTTTTCTTTTTCTTGGTGCCTCATGTAATTTCTAGGCCTACTGTACGTTTCGATTCGTGTCACGGCTGTGTGGGAGTTTGCTGTGGTTCGTATGTTGGGAAGGAGGGGGGGGAGATGTAGGGGCATGGGAATGGGCCGGTGTACGAGATCTGCACCCCTACGCCTCGCCGGCACCTGGGCTCTCCTCAGGTCTGGGCTGGTGCGGGTTCATAGAGTTTCCTCTTCGGTCGGCCAGTCCTTAGCCATCAGGGCCTTGAAAGCCTTTTCTTCTGGCTGGCGTGTAGTAGTCTCCTTGTCGACAAGATGGTTTTTATGCCCTCATCTCTCAATATCCAGTCCTTTGTGAGTGGTTCCATGGGTTCTATCTAGTCGTTAGCCAATGAATCCAGTGAAGCCATATCTTCTGATACGTTCCGTCCTTTTGCTGTCAGGATCAGTTCCTCTATGGACCTCATTTCTTCGACCCTTGTTATCCAGTCTGTCCTAGATGGGGTTGTGGTGTTCTTCCAAAACATTGGGATCAGGCTGCGTGCCGCATTCACCAAGTACGGGGTAATTGTCTTTTTGTAGGTAGCCAACTACAGGGGTGTCAATTGTAGCAGGTAGTTTTCTGGCGTGAACTTGACTGCGCCGTCCGTGAGTGTTGTGATCGCTTGATGTATCTCCCTCTAGAAGGGTTGGATCCTGGGGGAATCTCCACCAAATGTGGTATTGCATGCCCAGTTCGATTCTGCATCTCCAGCATTCCAGTGCGCTCATGTTGTATATGATTGCAAGTTTCTCTGGCGTTTTGTACCAATGTGATATCATTTTGTACCCTGATTCTTGGTATTTGGTGCTAATAGAGGCTTTGTGTGTCATCGTGAATGCCATGGTCCATTGGTCTTGGTCAGTGGGTGTCCGAGGTCTCTTTCCCACTACCTGACGGAGTAAGGGAATTGTGAGTCTCCTTGTGGTGAATTTAGCAGTCGTTACAGGAGTGAGATGGCATGTGGTGTTGGTGCTGGTTGGGTGCCGATGTTCTCGAATTAGGTTAAAGGACCACTCTAGGCACCCAGACCACTTCAGCTTAATGAAGTGGTCTGGGTGCCAGGTCCAGCTAGGTTTAACCCATTTTTTAATAAACATAGCAGTTTAAGAGAAACTGCTATGTTTATTAATGGGTTAAGCCTTCCCCTATTTCCTCTAGTGGCTGTCTCATTGACAGCCACTAGAGGCGCTATGCGTTTCTCACTGTGATTTTCACAGTGAGAGCACGCTAGCGTCCATAGGAAAGCATTGTAAATGCTTTCCTATGGCTGAATGCACGCGCAGCTCTTGCCATGCGTGCATTCAGCCCGGCGGAACGGAGGAGGAGAGGAGGCAGAGAGCTCTCCGCCCAGCGCTGGAAAAGGTACGTTTAAACCCCTTTCCCCTTTCCAGAGCCGGGCGGGAGGGGGTCCCTGAGGGTGGGGGCACCCTCAGGGCACTATAGTGCCAGGAAAACGAGTATGTTTTCCTGGCACTATAGTGGTCCTTTAATGGTCGTGCCGCTGAAAGTAGGTTGGGTATCTGCCTCAGTGCACTTACTAGCTGGTGGTATCTGAATTTAGTCATCAGGTCAGGGGGGTTAGGTGTGGGTAGGTCTCATTATTAGGGGAATATTTCCGTCACTAGGACGTGTTGTAGCCTGCATGGAGTTGGCAAGCCTAAGCTGGTCATTATCGGGCGCTGTCGACCATGTGGAACTTTATGTTGCCCGTAATCTGGTATAGGGGAGACACTGAAGGGGTGAGGTCTGGTGTGTTTGATATGCTGTTCCAGGTGAGCCATATGCCTAGATATTTGAGCGCGTCTTTACACCAGTGGAACTGGAATCGTGCTTTTAGGGTCGCGATCATGGCATGTTCGCAGCCCAAGTGTAGGATCTCTGATTTTGTATAGTTGATGCAGAGGTTGGAGAGTGCACCATATTCTTCGAATTCCTGCATGATGGCGGGAAGCGATGTTTGTGGGTCTCGGACTGTGAACAGTAGATCATCTGCGTAAGCAGATAATTTGCTTTTCCCCCCATTTTCCTTGTATGCCTCTGATGTCCGGTCGTCCACCTACCACATTTAGAAAAGGCTCCAGGCTTACTACAAATAGTAGAGGCAAAAGGGGGCATCCCTGGCGGGTGCCATTATATATCTGGAACAGGCGAGACAGTGTGCTATTCACGTAGACATGTGCAGACGGTCCATTGTAGAGAGCCCCTATCCATCTCCTCATGTTGGGGCCGAATCCTAGATGTTGTAATGTTGCAAAGAGGAAGGTCCAGTCTACCCTGTCAAACGCCTTTTCCGCATCGGTGGAGATTAGGAGTGCGGGGGTTGGTCCGTTCCTGGCCGCTTGTATCAGGTTGATTACTTTGGTGGTGTTATCCCTGGCCTCTCTATTGCTAATAAATCCCACATGGTCCAGATGTATCAGTTTCGGGAGGACGGGCTGGATTCAGAGTGCCAGTACCTTCGTGAATAATTTCAGGTCGTGGTTGAACAGGGAGATCGGCCTGTAACTTGGACGCGCTGCGGGGTCCTTGCCTTCCTTGGGTAGCACCACTATATGTGCTTTCAGGGTGTTCTTGTCGAGGGTCCCCCCGTCTTTGAGCGCATTAAGCATGCCAAGTAGGTACGGAGTTAGCGTTTCCAGTATGTTCTGTAGTATTTGATGGTGAAGCCATCAGGGCCAGAGACAGTTCCTCAGATGTGATTGGTTCTTCCATAGCTTGAACCCCTTCCGCTCCCACCTTGGTAGTGAGGTGTTTGGTTAGGTATGTGTTTTGTCTGTTGGTCCTGTTTGTGTCCGGGTCTTTCGATGTGTCGTCCCAGCCTCGGAGGTTGTATAGGGATTAATAGTATAGCCGGAATCCTTCCGCTATCGATTTCGGTGTGTTGTGGGTGGTTCCACCGTGCTTAATCTCGAAGATAAAGAAATTTTGCCTGGCTTTCCTCAGGGCTCTTGTCAGCAGTTTGCCACTTTTATTTCCCTATTCGTAGAAGGTCTTCTTGGCTTGTCTGAATTGGAAGGCGATCTTTTAGGAGAGGTGGGAGTTCAGTTCCGCCTTGGCAGCGTCTAATTGCGAGTATGTGTCGTCGTTCAGTGTGGACTTGTGTTGTTTCTCTAGGTCCGCTACCTTCCGTGAGAGTTCTGCTGTTTCCTGTGTGCGTTGTCTTTTGCGCTTTGCACCATGTCTTGTCAGGATTACACATTTGTGTGCCTCCCAGATCTTGTCTGGGGCGGTGTCCGGTGTGCTGTTCATTTGGAAGAACTGATCTATGTGAGTTTTCACCTCCTTTTGCATCAGAGGGTCCTCTATCAGTGATTCGTTGAGTCTCCAGTTCCAGTGTTTTTGGAAGGGTGTAGGTGAGGCAATTGTGATGATGACCGGGGCATGGCTCGACCAGGACATGGGGGCTATCGTGGCTGAAAGGAGGTCGTCCAAGTGACGGTGGTGAAGGAATACGTAGTCGATTTGTGAGTAAGAGTTATGAGGAGGGGAGAAGAACGTATAGTCTTTCTCGGTACCACTTTTGATGTGCCTTTTCTTTTTCTTGGTGCCTCATGTAATTTCTAGGCCTACTGTACGTTTCGATTCGTGTCACGGCTGTGTGGGAGTTTGCTGTGGTTCGTATGTTGGGAAGGAGGGGGGGGAGATGTGGGGGCATGGGAATGGGCCGGTGTACGAGATCTGCACCCCTACGCCTCGCCGGCACCTGGGCTCTCCTCAGGTCTGGGCTGGTGCGGGTTCGTAGAGTTTCCTCTTCGGTCGGCCAGTCCTTAGCCATCAGGGCCTTGAAAGCCTTTTCTTCTGGCTGGCGTGTAGTAGTCTCCTTGTCGACAAGATGGTTTTCATGCCCTCATCCCTCAGTATCCAGTCCTTTGTGAGTGGTTCCATGGGTTCTATCTAGTCGTTAGCCAATGAATCCAGTGAAACCATATCTTCTGATACGTTCCGTCCTTTTGCTGTCAGGATCAGTTCCTCTATGGACCTCATTTCTTCGACCCTTGTTATCCAGTCTGTCCTAGATGGGGTTGTGGTGTTCTTCCAAAACATTGGGATCAGGCTGCGTGCCGCATTCACCAAGTACGGGGTAATTGTCCTTTTGTAGGTAGCCAACTACAGGGGTGTCAATTGTAGCAGGTAGTTTTCTGGCGTGAACTTGACTGCGCCGTCCGTGAGTGTTGTGATCGCTTGATGTATCTCCCTCTAGAAGGGTTGGATCCTGGGGGAATCTCCACCAAATGTGGTATTGCATGCCCAGTTCGATTCTGCATCTCCAGCATTCCAGTGCGCTCATGTTGTATATGATTGCAAGTTTCTCTGGTGTTTTGTACCAATGTGATATCATTTTGTACCCTGATTCTTGGTATTTGGTGCTAATAGAGGCTTTGTGTGTCATCGTGAATGCCATGGTCCATTGGTCTTGGTCAGTGGGTGTCCGAGGTCTCTTTCCCACTACCTGACGGAGTAAGGGAATTGTGAGTCTCCTTGTGGTGAATTTAGCAGTCGTTACAGGAGTGAGATGGCATGTGGTGTTGGTGCTGGTTGGGTGCCGATGTTCTCGAATTAGGTTAAAGGACCACTCTAGGCACCCAGACCACTTCAGCTTAATGAAGTGGTCTGGGTGCCAGGTCCAGCTAGGTTTAACCCATTTTTTAATAAACATAGCAGTTTAAGAGAAACTGCTATGTTTATTAATGGGTTAAGCCTTCCCCTATTTCCTCTAGTGGCTGTCTCATTGACAGCCACTAGAGGCGCTTGCGTGCTTCTCACTGTGATTTTCACAGTGAGAGCACGCCAGCGTCCATAGGAAAGCATTGTAAATGTTTTCCTATGCGACCGGCTGAATGCGCGCGCAGCTCTTGCCGCGCGCGCGCATTCAGCCGACGGGGCGGAACGGAGGAGGAGAGGAGGAGAGGAGGCAAAGAGCTCTCCGCCCAGCGCTGGAAAAAGGTAAGTTTGAACCCCTTTCCCCTTTCCAGGCTTACTACAAATAGTAGAGGCAAAAGGGGGCATCCCTGGCGGGTGCCATTATATATCTGGAACAGGCGAGACAGTGTGCTATTCACGTAGACATGTGCAGACGGTCCATTGTAGAGAGCCCCTATCCATCTCCTCATGTTGGGGCCGAATCCTAGATGTTGTAATGTTGCAAAGAGGAAGGTCCAGTGTACCCTGTCAAACGCCTTTTCCGCATCGGTGGAGATTAGGAGTGCGGGGGTTGGTCCATTCCTGGCCGCTTGTATCAGGTTGATTACTTTGGTGGTGTTATCCCTGGCCTCTCTATTGCTAATAAATCCCACATGGTCCAGATGTATCAGTTTCGGGAGGACGGGCTGGATTCAGAGTGCCAGTACCTTCGTGAATAATTTCAGGTCGTGGTTGAACAGGGAGATCGGCCTGTAACTTGGACGCGCTGCGGGGTCCTTGCCTTCCTTGGGTAGCACCACTATATGTGCTTTCAGGGTGTTCTTGTCGAGGGTCCCCCCGTCTTTGAGCGCATTAAGCATGCCAAGTAGGTACGGAGTTAGCGTTTCCGGTATGTTCTGTAGTATTTGATGGTGAAGCCATCAGGGCCTGGGCCCGTTTTTGGCCAGTTTCAGGGCTAGAGACAGTTCCTCAGATGTGATTGGTTCTTCCATAGCTTGAACCCCTTCCGCTCCCACCTTGGTAGTGAGGTGTTTGGTTAGGTATGTGTTTTGTCTGTTGGTCCTGTTTGTGTCCGGGTCTTTCGATGTGTCGTCCCAGCCTCGGAGGTTGTATAGGGATTAATAGTATAGCCGGAATCCTTCCGCTATCGATTTCGGTGTGTTGTGGGTGGTTCCACCGTGCTTAATCTCGAAGATAAAGAAATTTTGCCTGGCTTTCCTCAGGGCTCTTGTCAGCAGTTTGCCACTTTTATTTCCCTATTCGTAGAAGGTCTTCTTGGCTTGTCTGAATTGGAAGGCGATCTTTTAGGAGAGGTGGGAGTTCAGTTCCGCCTTGGCAGCGTCTAATTGCGAGTATGTGTCGTCGTTCAGTGTGGACTTGTGTTGTTTCTCTAGGTCCGCTACCTTCCGTGAGAGTTCTGCTGTTTTCTGTGTGCGTTGTCTTTTGCGCTTTGCACCATGTCTGGTCAGGATTACACATTTGTGTGCCTCCCAGATCTTGTCTGGGGCGGTGTCCGGTGTGCTGTTCATTTGGAAGAACTGATCTATGTGAGTTTTCACCTCCTTTTGCATCAGAGGGTCCTCTATCAGTGATTCGTTGAGTCTCCAGTTCCAGTGTTTTTGGAAGGGTGTAGGTGAGGCAATTGTGATGATGACCGGGGCATGGTTCGACCAGGACATGGGGGCTATCGTGGCTGAAAGGAGGTCGTCCAAGTGACGGTGGTGAAGGAATACGTAGTCGATTTGTGAGTAAGAGTTATGAGGAGGGGAGAAGAACGTATAGTCTTTCTCCGAGTGGTGTAGGGCACGCCAGCAGTCTGACTTCATGAAGGGTGGCTTTCATGCTCTGAAGTACATGGCCTGGTAGGGTTGAGTGGCCTGTTGATGTGTCTAGTCTTGGTTCCAGCGTGTTGAAGTCTCCGCCGAGGATCAATTTACCTTCGTTGAAGGAGTCCAGCAGTGCGAGCGTCTTCTTAAGGAAGGGTTTTTGTCCTTTGTTCGGGAGGTACAGGTTGGCGAAGGTAAACTGCGTGTTGTGTATTGTGCCCTTCAGGAAGAGGTACCTACCACTGGGGTCCGGGAGCTCCCCTTCCATGTGGAATGGGGTATCTGCGGAGAAGAGTATTGTTACTCCTTTGGTTTTTGATTCTGGGTTGGAGGCAGAGTAGCTCATCGGGTAGTGTTTATTTGAGAATCTAGGTTGTTTGTCTGTTTGGAAGTGCGTTTCTTGCAAGAATGCGACGGATACGTGTAGGGTTTTCAGTTCTCTCAGTGCTCTCGCTCGCTTCTGTGGGGAGTTGAGTCCCTTGGCATTGAGCGTGTAGATTTGAGTGCCGGAAGGGATTGTCTCCGAAGTCTGGAAGGAGGGCTGAGCCTAGGGGCCGCCATGTCGGTGCAGGTGGGCGCATAGGGTGGTCTTGGCGCCATGTGTCCGAAGACCGGTAGGGTAAGATAAGCGTGGGAGAGATGGGACACTGGGAAAAAAAGGTAAGGTGGAAGGTCACCCGTGGAGCGATGTAGGTAAAGGCGGTGTCGTAGTGTGGGTAAGATGTATGTGTTTGGCGTGTGTGATGATGTTATGGTGTAGGAGCAGTCTAAATCCCCATTGTCTAGTGTGTGTCGACTCTCTTCGTCTGCCTCCCCCTACTTTAGTAGGGGGTAGGCCGTAGAGACAGAGGAAAGGGGTGATCTGCCTCTGGGTTGTAGGCACACTTGGGAGATGTGCTTCCAGTGAGCTTGCCCAGTGGGATGGCAGTGGTGGGTGGTGGACCTTTGCTTCCTGGCAAAGTCCGTGGGTTGATCTGCTCTTGCAGGTGGTGGGGACGTCCAAGTCCTGCTGTCAGAGCACATACATCTGTTGGTGAGACCTTTAGATATAGTGCAGTGAAACAACATTTGCATGCAATATTTACATTCAACAAGTTATAACCATTATCAAGTTGTAGTTTAAACTGTTAGAGACATATACATTCTGTGGAGATCACCAGCTATACCAACTATACCAGCTTTGAGTCCCCCGTTTCCGTAGTTTGAGTCATTACGGGTCCGCAGAGCACTGGTAGGCCTGGGTCTGTAGAGTCAAATCTTAGGGCAGAGTCTCGGGGTGAATGCGAGTGGAGTGTCAGGGTGAGTGCGGGAGGTCGAGCTCCTGGTAATGGTCGGAAGGTTGGAGTCGTCTGTGCCACGAGAGATGCTATCGTGGGAATGTGTGGGTGTGTCGCCCAGTCCGTTGGTCAGTTTGTTGTCCTTGGTTGCTGGTATCCCCGTCTCTTTGGGCGTTTGTGTAGTGTGGGCGAGGGGTACGCTTAATGCCTGTGGGAGAAAATTCTGGGGACATATGGGTGTCATTTGGTGGCAGCTGCCATAGTGGTTGGTGTTTACCTATGGCCAGAGGGTATGCGAGTCTGTTGCCCATTTTATCTCCAAAAGAGGGGCACCGCTATGGGTACTAGGTTTGCCCCAAGCTACGCTAATCTGTTCATGGCAGACTGGGAATCCGAAGCTATCTGGGGCAACCATGCTTGGCGGGCAAACCTGGTCTCATATTTTAGATATATAGATGATCTTTTTTTTATTTGGGAAGGACCAGAAGAAGACCTAATTGTTTTTATAAATTATCTTAATACTAATGATAGGGGCATTATTTTAACACATGAATATAGCAAAGAATCTATTAATTTTTTGGACCTTAATATTTTTATTAAAGAAGGCCAACTCCACACAAAAACTTTTTTCAAAAAGGTGTGTGTTAATACAGCCATCGACAAAACTAGTTGTCACTACAAGCCTTGGCTTGAGAGTGCTCCAAAGAGCCAGTTCCTACGTCTTCGTAGGAACTGTTCAGAAATAACAGATTTTAACGAACAAGCTAATATCCTAAAAAATAAATTTATGGAAAAAAGATATTTAGAATCAGAGCTCAATAACACAATTAATACAGTTAAACAAAAAGAACGAAAAGATCTTCTGATTTATAAGAATAAAGAAAAGGATGAATCTATATCTCTTCCTATTATTTTTAACTTCAATAGCAAAAGTAATAATGTCAAAAAAATTATAAAAAAACATTGGCATATACTTAAAGAAGACGATATTTTAAACTCAATTTTACCCAACCAGCCAAATATCGTGTTTAGAGGGGCACCAAATTTTAAATCCATTTTAACCACCAATTTTACTCGAGAATCACCAGTTAGGGGTTTCTCCTTCTTCCCACAAACAAAAGGCTTTTATAAATGCAAACAATGTATAGTATGTAGAACTACAGATCCATCTACCCCATCTAAAATTACTCAGTTTATGTCCAATAAGACTAAAAAAATGTATAATATTTATGATTTTATTGGCTGCAATACTAAAAATGTTATTTATTTGCTCGAATGCCCATGTGGTCTCCAATATGTGGGGATGACCACAAGGTGCTTAAAAATAAGATTGAGCGAACATTGTAGAAATATTAAAAATGGATACTTAAATCATACAGTATCCAAACATTTTATTATGCATAACAAAGATCCTAAACTTCTAAAATGTATTGGTATAAAAAAATGTTCTACCCCCTGGCGAGGAGGAGACATAAAAAAACTACTTGGGAAAATAGAAATGGAATGGGTGTATAACCTTAAGACCCCTATACCCCATGGCCTCAATGCAGACTTTGACCTATATAATTTTTTGTAATACAAAAGTATTTTACATGTCTGTTTTACACCAATGCCTTTTACTTAGCTCAACTGTATTTTTTATCTATTATTTTCTGTTTTAATATATTGTTTTATTATCTCTTAATTCAATTTATTATATTTATATATATGTGCCCTTTTAGTATATGGCCCCATAAATCATATGTCCCTTTTATTTTGCCTTTTTTATATATAGCTCCCTTTTGGGAACTTTTTTTTTTTTTTTTCTTCATGTCCCTTTAATTTGAACGAGCTTATCTTCAGCCGACTACATTTCCCATTAAGCATAGCGGCATTTTGTCCGAATACCGGAAGTGCCGTAAGTCACATGCTTAATTTCGTTTGCTTAATTTATGCTTCCAATACTTTTATTTTTACTAGCAGAGTGTCTAATGCATTTCAGATTTTGCCCTCTAGTTGGGCTTTCATTTCTATGTCCCCCAATATGTGGCAGCGCCTATATTATACTCCTAGCCGCCATTCGCGGCTTACTGACTACATTTCCCATAAAGCATAGCGGCATATAGTCCGAAAACCGGAAGTGACGCACGTGCGCATTTTTAATCACTTAATTTATGCTCTTTAAAACTTCGTTTTGGTTATTAAAGTAAATTATGAGTGTTCTTAGACCCTATATTTTGGTTTTATTGCTGTATTTTAAAGTTTTTATACTGCCAAATGTAACTTAAGTTTGATTGGATGGACCATTTTTGGCGCCAAATTTAAACTCCTATATAACACTACTAGCCAGGTAATGTTTGCTATTCCATTTGATAAAGTCTGTTGACGAAACGCGTTATGGATATTTTATATTGTGTATTGTAATATTAAAGCAATTTTTGGTAATTTATTTGTGCCAACTATTCTTTTTTATAGTTTTATATACACATTACTCTTTTTATACCTGGCTTTTTAGTATATTTTAGTATATTTTTAGCATTTTACTATTATATACCAACACTGACTTCGGAAGTCTCCTGCACTCCAAGAAATCCTAAAGGTGGGGATTAATCCACCTATGCTGATACACAAGAGCAGTTGGTCTGCTCCTCATTTGTAAGTACGTTTTCATCTACTTATAATAAGACTACTAAAATAGTGAGCACTATTGGTTGTCTCTCTTTTTTCTTGTTTGAGAATTGGACACCACTGACGGAGAGAAACCCACAGCACATCCCACAAGCGGGGATTATACCGCTGTATGCGCTTCTATCCTAGAGCTGGACATAAGCTCTATTAAATGTGAGTTCTTTAATATTATCTTTCCATACGTCACTTTTGGAATAATACAATATTGCACTACTGGTCGTCCTTCTCTCTCCCCTTTTGTCTTTTATATGAGTGGAACCTATACAGCTTATGAAGACTTCACTGCTGCAATACTTACTATAAAGACTATCCGCAAGGACACTTAAGTTGAACTTTTATTTCTATTTTGATTTTTATCTATTACGTTGGACATTTTTTCTTAGTCACTTTATTTTACTCTCTTATTGGCGCAGCCTTTTATTATTGTTTTTACTGAGTCTGTTGCCCTAGTCTGCTGTCGTCAGTGTCGAACTCTATATGTGTGGTCTCCCTCCCTCCTCCCCGCCCCGGTGGTTGTCCCAAAAGTAGTCCCCCAGACAGTGGCCTAGGCCATTTAGGACATGTAGAGACATGGCATTACAAGCATACAACACCAGGTCATTGGGGATTGATGTTACGTGGCTCTCTGCCGTGATCGGTGTGAGGTGATCCTGTCAGTCCCGATAGATAAAAGTTCGATAGTCCAGATCCACGTTGCAGTCCCAGGTGTATGGGATGAGCTTTAGAGCTTTATGAGGAGAGAGGGAGAGAAAAAATAAAATAGAAAGTCCAACAGCTTCCAAAATCACACTTGTCAGTAAATTAACGGTTCTGTATGTCCCATTTGTGTGTGGCACCACGCACAATCGGTGGTGGTACCGTGTGGTCAAGGGGGGGGCTTGGATTAAAATTTCCTTGTTTCCGCTCCTTCTCTCTGGGGTAGAAGCACACAAAGTGTAGGGGGCAGTCCATGGTGGAGTCCTCGTGGGTATCTGGTAGTCAGTGCTGTGTGGGTCTTTCTGGTCATAGTAAGTCTTGCTGTCATTTCTCTGGTTCAAGTTGCGCATGCTAGGGTGTGGGGTTCTTTTAATGCTGTGTTGCTTGTTGGCTCTCCACTGACTTCTTCGTGAGCGGTTTGATGGGGTGGGATTGTGTCCCTGTCCAGTCCTTCTGCTCCGAGTGGACGGGTTACTGGTCTGCCTAGATTCCTTTCGTTGAGGGGGCAGTCTATCCAGTCCCTCACCGGGGTGGCCGGCAGTTCCAAGGTGTCTATGAAGGTAGGGACATCTGCCGGGAGCCGGATTGTGGCCTCTGTTATCCTTACACGCTGTGAGCGCGAATGGGAAATGCCACCAGTACCTTATCTGATGTTCTTGAAGCACAGCAGTGACCGGTCGGAGGGCTCGGCGTGTTTGCAGGTCATTATACAACTCCACGTTCTGGCCTTTATACCTCCATGATCTCTCTGTCCATGCCCCCCTCATTATGTCTTCCTTGAGCTGAACATCTTGGATGTAGCAAATGACATCTCGCAGTGGGGCCCTTGGAGGTGGTTTCAGGAGAGTGTGGTGTGCTCTCTCTATGTACAAGCGTGCTTCAGGGGGCCTGTTCAAAATTAAATTAAAAAGTGGGATCAGTGTCTCCCTTAAATTTTGCTCTGTCTATGTACAAGCGTGCTTCAGGGGGCCTGTTCAAAATCAAATTAAAAAGTGGGATCAGTGTCTCCCTTAAATTTTCAGTGCCCAGTGGATTCATGGAGCCCTCTCACCCTAATATTGTTCCTGCGGCTCCTGTTGTCTAAATCTTCAAAATGGAGCCGCAGGTCTGTGAATTGCCAGTCATAAGAGTGTGTGGTCTGCAGTGCCGGGCCTGCGGATTCTAGCGCTGTTACTTTCCCCTCTAACTCTTGCAGGGAGGTGCGCAGGGAGGCAATCTCCGTCCGGAGAGTGGTTTTTACTTCCTGTATTATGGACTGGAGGTCCTCCTTTTTTGTCAGGGACGTGAAAAGGGCATACCAGTCCGGTGAGGGTCTTTCCCTGTCCCTGGAGCCGGCGGCGGTAAGCAGGCTGTCCTCCGATACTGTGGAGGGCGCCATGTTGGATGCCTCGTGTTGTGAGGTGAGGATCACTGGGGTGTGAATGTAGCTTCGAATGGACGCAGACGGTCCTTCCCCTTGTGTCCTCAGTGTTGATGGGGTCATCAGTGCTCGTTTCGTATTTAATTTAACACTGTTTTTTTCCCATCATATTTTCTTTTATATAGTGAGTCTTTTTCTTTCCATTTTTTTTCTTTTTTTGTTTTTAAACTTGCAATCTTTCTATATTATCAAAGTATTATGAAATCATTCATTTTGTTGCATTACTTCAGATGACTAAGCTGCTGGTTTACTTAATTTCCACTCCAGTCCGATGCTTCTCATACAAGAGCATAAGGGGCCTACAATTGCTCCTCGCCGAACCAATGCTTCTCATTGAGGTTTCAGTTCCAGTGCTTCTATATGAAAAGCATTGCCTTCCACTTTGAACAAATGTGAGGCAGGAAAACTTCCCAAGTGCAACTAATAGCTTTTGTAAAAGTACAGATTTTACTTGAAATCAGCACAGAGGGACCTTTGCATTACACTTAAACTCTTCCATTCACTTAAAATTCTATACCATCCTAACACCTCACATTTCAAATTAGTTTTAGTCATAGTCTTTTGACTAAAAAGCCATTTTAGTTTTAGTCGTATTTTAGTCATCTGAATTGTTTTAGTTTTAGTCCGTTAAATCTCCAGCAGATTTTAGTCAACACAACTAAAATCTAATGGGTTTAGTTAAATCCTCTATCTGTGTCTTTGCCCCCACTCTCTTCCAAGTCCTTCAGGGTGTCTCCCCCCCAAGCCCCTGTCTGTCTCTTTTGCCGCTTCCCCAGCCCCTCTGTGGCTTTTTGCCCCTCCAAGCCCCTCTGTTTGTCTCTTTCTCTCCATAGCTCCATTTGTGTGTATCTTCCCCCCAGCACCTTGTCTCTTTCTCCCTCAGCCCCTCTATGTCGCTATGTGTTCCCACCAGACTCTCCATGCATCTCATCTCCACATGTGTCTCATTCCACCAGCCCCCTCATATGTCTCATTCTCTCAGCCCCCGATGCGTCTCATTTCCTCTCCTCCCTCCCCCATGTGTCTTACCCATCAGTGTAAATTTCAATTTCGTTTTAGTCAGTCTGTTGACTAAAAAGCCGTTGTATTCATCTGAATTGTTTTAGTTTTAGTCGACCAAATTTCAAACATTTTAGTCGACTAAAATTGTTAGTCGACAAGATTAAAACTGCATTGACATTGTTCTGTATTTCTTGATATTCTACATTTCCTATTTATTTACACTATATAATGTCTTGTTTAGGCTTTGTCATTCAGTATTTGATTTTTTATTTTTTTTGTTATAAATCTCTTCATATTTACATTCTACAGATATTATGTTTTATTTATGACATCCATTATGTTATCATTTTAAAAAAAAAACAAACAGAACACTAGCACTAACTATTTGTTTTCTTTCTATTTGTGATTTCATGCGTTTACGTTTTTTTGCACAAATACATACATTTAAATTCATATTGTGCGATGTACTGATTTCCTTTACAAAACATATACAACACATGTTAACTTTTTCATTATCATGCCACAAACCTTGTTGATGTTTTGACAGGTGTCCTTTGCCAGGTATTTTCTTGAGCATGTATGAACCTTTTATTTTTTTAAATAGAGAACATCATTCTACATTCTACAAGAAATTTACTTCAATTGCTGTCATGCTGGAAAATTCAGTTCCGACTTATCTTTAAAAGTCACGATTGTTGACATCTCAGAATAGAGAAAAGAACAGACTGGTGGACCTCTTTGGTCAAAGTATAGCTGATCTTGTGCAAATTGCCAACTCCAGAATATACAAATCATTCCCACCCTTAAATATTTCCTGAACCACATTGGATTGTAGGTGTTACCATCTCATGCAGCTTTCTCCTCACATTAACTGCGTGTTTACAACTTAAAATTTAAGATTTTTATTTGCGTGTTGACCAAAGATTTGTTTTGTTTTAAATATGTTTATTTGTTTCATAACATATTCCAATGCAAACGTATAACGTGTTAAAGCGGGTTAGTGCCTGCGCAGAGGCCTGGTTTTCATTGCATGAATGGATATATAAATCGGGCTCATCAATCATATCTATTGTTCTACAGCGTTTAATATAATATCACATTTGAGCGTGTTTTTGTTGTCTTTCTTATCTGTCTATATATCAAATTAGAACAGTCAAAGCCTAGTGTGACGGAAAGGTTATAGTTTGTGAACGGGAGTAACATAACAAAGGTTGGGCAAATGTCATTTTACACATCCGGTCCAACATTAGTAATAATAAGCCATTCTCCGTATCCTATTTTGCAGTCGGCATATGTTAGCAGTAAAATTTTCAGCTGAATCTGAACCGAAGTATATGCACTGTTGTCTACGCTGAATTATAACAGGTCAAGCTAAAGCAAGTTAATTAACGTTTTGTGGCTGTTCTTGACTTTGTTTGACTAAGCAATGCGCCGAAACCCAATAGTAAGTCCACATCTGTTGGCAGGGGGGAGTTAAACTATGGCATAATAAAAGGGCACACCATTAAACTATGACTGAACAGAAGGGAATACCACAGTGCAGTATTTGATAACTGAGCCTAGCTAAAGAAGTAGATTTCAGCTCAGTATGGCTCCTATTAAATGTATGGTCGGCCTTTACAGCAGTTTAACCCCTAGTGATTGCTGTCAATAAAGCAAAGTCCTAACTATATGGCGTACTGTTAAGCGCATGCGGCATGAATGGAATTTAGTAATCAGGCAGTGTAAGTCAGCGATAAATCTGAGCTATTGGCATTATAACAGCGCCTAATAAGACTCTGGCATGTAGGTATGTAACATATCACATGTTTGGCTCTGCCCTGGTTAAGCCTCATCAAACACATAAAATAAAAATAAAGTAGAAAATAAATTAAATAAAAGTAGACCTTAATACGCATCTGAAAGTTTTTTTTGTTTTTTTTTTATAGCAAATATAAGAGATAAGGTTAATCTTTCGCTTTTAGATATTAAATTGTCATTTTGGCTTGTGTTTAAGTAAGCGGACTTTAAATATATCATGGAATAATTAAATAATATAGGAAATAATGTGTGGCATATAGATGTTTCTTTTTGTAGCCTGCTGCATAGTTGCTGAGGGATGAGTAGAATATTGACAATTTTAAGTGTTGATGGTCTTTTTGGCGCCAGGTATTTACAGTCCCTTCACTGTTGGCTGCACATAGATGGTGGCCATCACAGGCAAACATACGGCTTTCAATTGGTTTGTTGGACTTGGGGAAGTTAATTTCTCTCACTGGTTTCATGTTCCATGCACTCCATGACAGGTGCAGGGCATTTCTCAATAGCTGTCCAATGAGAGCCTCTTTTGGTTCGGCCTCGGTGGGTCTCCCAAGTTGCCAAGTCAGCCCATCACCTGAGTCATCCGTAGCGCTGTGGGCACTCGGGGGTTGAAGCAGACCACTCGACCCCCACACCTAGAGTCTGTGGGCCACCCACACCCTGCACCTCCCCATCGCCACCTCAGACCCAGTAAAGCTCGTGTCCTTGTGTCTCTCCTGGTGCCGGCCACATACTTAGGGCTGGTGCGTGCCGCCACCGGTCTGCCGGAAGGACCGCGCTGTCCCGCCCCACCGGGCTCGCAGCAGCAGGGACATAACTCTCTGGGGACCCCACAGACCCAGAGGCTAGGGCACTCACTTTTCCTGCTAGCCGGTATTCATCGCGGGGGGTCCATCGGGCACCCTGCAACACCAGGTTCTGCTCGGGCTTTCCAGGTCGGCTCCCCATGGTGAGTAATCTTCACAGGGCCCCTTGCTCTGACCTTTCAAAAACATCTCCGTCCCTGTCAGGGTGCCCTCTCATATGTAGTTTTCCTCTCCCCAGTTTCAGTGTTCATTTCAGCTGGCTGGCTGGCTGTCGGTGCGGGGGCTCCCACTGCGGCCCATGTCACCTCCATGTGGCCGGAATAACCCCCGCCGGCCAAGGGGGGGGGGCAGGGCCGCGCCCCCCCACACCTGAAGTGCTTGTCTTGTGGAGGGGTACCCCAATGATGCGCCTTTCCACGTTGCCATGCTGCTGGTAACGGACGCCGATGTTCAGGAGCCGCATGTAGGCCGGGCTCGGTTCTCTCCGCCTGCTCTTGGGCAGTTAGGTACGTGCGGGTGACAGGCGTGTACCGGAGCCTCTCCTCCGTCAGGGACGATAAGGATTTCATTTTTTAATCAGTCTGGGGCCGTGTGAAGGGCTTTTTCTGGAGGTTTAATTGCGGAGCCCATGTAGATGGCGACCAGTCGGCCCGGCCCCGCCCCTTGACCAAAGATTTGTACGGCTTTCCGCGGTACAATTTCTGCATTAATTAGCACATGCTGAATGTATACAGTTGCAATTCAAAATTTTCAACCACCATTGGGGGAAAAAAAGGTTTATTGTCCAAAATGTATAGGCGTTCAGCTGTTTGCAATGAACAAATCAAACAAAAGAATTTAAAATAGTTCAACACAACTAATTCTTCAAGTGGTTTCCCAAAATTAAACTGAAAATGCAACTTATAAGGACTTCTCTAGCCTCAAAATATTCCATCCCCTGAATAGAATCCCTCACAACAGGACAAATATACAAAACAGGTGTTTCCTCCAGCACACCCGATGCAACTAATCAAGGGCTTCGATAGTTCGATAATTTTGATTGCAACTGTAGAGGACATTCCTTCTTCAACTGGGCTTGGATTGTTGACAACGATTTTCTTCTTTCCATAATGCTTTATATACTGCTCTGATGAATTTGCACTTTAGGTATTGCTGTGGATGAAAATTATTTTGTTTTACAAAACCTCTTAAGTATTCAACTTTGCTGACGTTTTTCCCTTGGTAGGTTTTTCAGCCTTCTGGAGAACAGCTTGTCCTTGAATTCCTTTACTAAGCTCCTTTGACATGATTATGAAAGTTATTTCAACGAACGTCATTCTTCACGTACAGGAGCATTAGTAGAAACACTAGCAAAACAGTACAAATATGATTAATCAAGTGTTAATGGTTAAAAGTCCAATATGTTATGTGCTTGGATGTTACCATTTTCATGAAACTCAATTTTGAATTAGACTCTGGTTTGTCATTGAAGTTCAATTAACAGAGCAGAAAATAAGAACTTTTAAAGTAAGCACACTGGTTTGTAAAATCTGACTGAAAATTAAACTATTTTTCCAAAAAAGGCAAGGCTGGATTTACATCATGCATGCCTATAAGCCCCAAGCACCCCATATCTCCCCTTCCAAACTAACAATCAAAACGTGACCATTTCAAGGTGATAACAATATTATATAACACACTGCACCTTGGGTAAGTCAATAGCATAGTTTATTTTACCTATATATACACAGAATATATGTTGTTGTTATAATTGTGATCCTGAAGAAAGTCCCTCAAAGGGACTGAAACATCAATCTTTCTTTTAATGAAGTTGAAATTAAATTTGGATTTTATTAAGGACTGAGAGTGCAGCCATCTTCATATAACAATTGGATACTGGAGCCCTGGTAATATTGCACCTGCCTGTGCATTTGTATATAGCCTGAGTGCAAGGATCTACAGCCTTTTATATATATATATATATAATAAACAAGATCCAGCGCACTCACCTATCCACTAAACAGCAACTTCAATGCTGACAGATTTTATTAGTTGGTTTTTTTTTTTTGAACACCTAATCTAGGCAAAAATAATGGGGGTTTAGTTACATTATATGATCATACATTGCATAAGCCTGCCACAACGTCAATGTACCCCATCTTTGGCAGGTCCTACACTAACAGCCTAATGTCTGCTCTTATGAGATTAACCCATTTACTTGGGGGAAAAATTCCATCTGGGGCTCTCTGCAGTACAAGGCTAAATAGGGTCCTGGGATGAAGCACCTGTGACATATATGAAACCAGGGGGCTGCGCTCACCTGAACATACATAAATGGGGTGCAGCTGGGGGCCAATTTATACAATACACAAGATCCTGATGAAAGTCCTATGATGGACTGAAACGTCAAATTGTTGTAACCTGTGTGTTATGAATAAAGATTATTTTCTTCAAAAAGTGTGCCTTTCTTCGTGGAGATATATATAAAAATATCACTATATCAAGAAATATTAAAATATTACAAAATTAAAATAATGTTCATAATAAATTATTTTAAAACTAAAAAATTAAATAGTTTCACAAGCTTATCCAACAATATTAATTTGAAGCCTTAATTAGCTAAATTGGATGCATCCTGCTAAAAGACTGCAGGACACAGTTGTCTTCCTGCACAGTGAGTCTTTTAGGCACCTTTTAGCAGACTGCAGGACGCAGTTGTCTAAGTCCTGCACAGTGAGTCCACCCTCAGCCAATGCCAGTTCTCAGAGGTCGGTAGGGACACCCGTGGAGTGTTGCCACCTCCTGCTCCAGGCCATGATGAGGGGTTGCATCGTGGTTCCACCGACTTGGGACCTTATGGCAGAGTCCAGGGCCTTCCCGTAATGAGAGTAGCCACCCCTCCTGGTGTTACTTGGCCGCCTGCGGCGTTGGGGCTTCAGCCTCTGTGGGTGATGCTGGGGGGGTGCTCCCTGTTTGTCTCTCAGCCTGGATGGGCCTTTGAAGGTCGTCATACGCTTGTGCTTATTCGGTGTGCCCGGAAGGGGTCTGCTCACACCCTGTTCTTCTCCACCATGCTCTTTCCCTCTGCTCCAAGCCGGCTCCACCAGAAGGTGAGTCTCTAGTTGCGCCCAGAAGCGGTCGAAGGCTGCATCGATGTGTTGTGTGGGGCTGTCTGTTGTGTGCAGGTGGGCTGGTGCAGGCTGCGGGAGCCTGCGCTCAGTGTGCTTGGTGGCCATTATGGAACTTGTGCTGCAGTTGGGACTCGTACTGAGCAGGCTGCTGGTAGCCAAGCAGGGCACAAGGTGTGTATCAGTGGGGACCGGGATAACCCCCGCCAGTCCGTAGGGGGGGGAGGTAGCGGTAGATGGGGATCACCCGATTGTCTTGTGAGCCAGGAGAGTGGCCGTGTCCCCATGGCTCTCACACGAGAAGGCCACAAGCCTCATGGCGGGATCTTAATTTAACCTAGTGGAAGAATAGTGGCATTAATAAACTGTATATGCCATGTGATGAATACGGGATTACATCTTTCTCTATATAACAAACACTTTGTTCTTTGCCATCTAGAGAGTTCACTTATATGAGGATTAAAAACATAATTTTATCTAATAATATTACAAAACCTAATATGGCAGCAAATAACTGTTTTGGCAAATATTGTTTAAACCCTAAAATGACTGATTAAACTCTTTCTCTATGTTATACTTCACTTAATGATCTTAATAGAGATGAGAAGTTTCCATATATGATTTTATGGGAAATGGATCTAGGCGAAACCAAGCTATATACTACACTAAAGGCTCGTCCCATTGCTTATCCCATAGGTAATCTTATAGTAAGTTGTTTATGCGTTGGTATATGGTTCTGTCAAAAATCTCACATATGTATGCTAATGCATCTGATTTATGTTGGAGATGCCAACGAACTAAAGGTTCATGTTACATGTTTTTTGGGAATGTTCCGTATTGAAACAGTTTTAGAAGGCAGTTCAACAGATTATTAATGTTTTAATAGGAACATCTATACCAACTCGCATAGCATTTGACCTTTTACATATCCATCATCATTGGCACATAATACCAAATAAAACCGTAATCGTGCAGCTGCTTTTAGCTGCTAAGACTAGCATTGCTTACAATTGGAAAAAAACGTTACCACCAGATTTAACAGATGTATTAGAAAGAGTGGATAAGGTATGTCATTATGAAAAACTTGCTTATAAATTAGAGGGCAAGGAAAATAGACATGAACAAAAGTGGCATAAATGGTTGCAGTATAGGAAAGAAGTAGTACCCAATAGAACTTTAAGAGTATTATGCACGCACCCACACTAATGATCCAAAATACATTTGTTGAGCTTTTTTTTTGTTATGTTGGATTAAGGTTTAAGTAGGGAATTTTGGATATAATTGCGGAGCATATGAAGAATATATAGCAATAAAGAGTATATATAAGAAGGATTAAATCCGCAGAGAGGCACTCTACCCCCTATATATAAATGAATAGTAGCGTTGATTATAATATTTTCGAAAATATTTTGAGATTATGGGGTAGGTGCCTAGGTGGTATAAAATAGCAGTTATACCGAAATATCCAATTTAGGCAGTAATTTGAATTGAAAGAATTGTGCAAAGTAGTGTATGTAGCTAAAGGATATAATTTGAATATATGCTATATATGATATATAAATAATAATGTTAAAAAATAATTGTTCTGACTAGTATATTTGATAATTATGATTATGCATTTATGGGTATTTTGTTTTTGGGTTTTATTTTTTTTAGACTTGATTGATAATGTTTTAACAAAAAAAATTGAAACAAAAAAAAAATTATATATTGGAAAAAAAAAAAAAAAGATTTAAGGGATGATTTGGTGAATAAACATCAGGGTGGTCTACTACTGATGCATAACCAAATGTTCCTAAATATCTAACTTACCACTCTTATCCACCATTGGTAAAATAAATATCTAAATATACCACTGTATACCATCATGACGGAGGTTATCTGTAATCACATATCCTCCCTTGCATCAACATACCATATCAGAAGCAAAGGAACGTCACAGTCTACATGAAAGTAAAATTTCAAACTTTATTGATATATACAAAGTCATAAAAAATACCATCATAAGGGAGCAGAGAAAAACACGTTTTGAACTTAGACATTCTTACTTATATCCTCCAAAACATATTTAATGGTATCCATCTGGTTTATAACCCCACTTCCTACACCCATACACCCACCATCAGCACAAAAATATTGCTGAAATCACAGACAAGAAAACTATACACGAGTGCACCCCTACATTCACAGATATACATGGGCAAGCTACACAAATACTGTACTCAGAATTCACATTTGTACCCTCTGCACAACTGCATTCTTGTATTCAGAGACAAGGACACATTTACACATGTACTCACAGACAAGAACACTGCACACAAATACCCCCCTGCTTTCCAACATACTTCTATTTCATGCCATGGCTACGCACAGATAAACAGAACGTGATGCAGCATCTTGATGTAATAGCAATATAAGTAGCGTCAACACTCTGTTTTCAAAAGCATTCTATTTCACTAGTTTCAGTACCTGGCAGTATGTTACTGTTAGTGTAGCAAGTTTTGATGAGTCGCTAGGCAAATAACAAAAAAGGCACCGGTAATACATTTAGACAACAAGTTAGGTAAAGTATGTGTTTAGAACATTTCCAATCCAAGCCACAAGGTGGCAACATTTAGCGTCTAACATACCGTATTTTCACAGACTTTCAAAGTGATTGGCCTGCTATAGCTTTGTTCTTCACCCAATTTGCATTGTATATGAATTCTTATTAAATATTATGATCTTCTCCAATCACATGTTGTTTTGAATACATTTTCCATTTTCTTAAAGATTCTTCCGAATTCTTCAAAACACAAACACATATCATGTTACCGGGACAGTAAACAAAATAATTATTTAATTACTAGATTATATATAATCCACTAGATTGTATAGATACATATAAGCATATCGTCACATTTTAGGAGTCCAGTTCTAGTTTCTAAATTTTAATTAATTTAGAAAATTACACATAAAGGGGCTCTAAAATGCATAAGGCTTAAAACAGAAAATACCACAAACCACTAAATGTCAATGAAGTGGTCTGGGACTGGGTGCAGTGGTCCTAGAGCTTTTTTATTTTTATTTTTTACATCATTCAGCTTTTATTTAAATTGCAAGGTGATATAGAAATAAAGAAGTAAAAATAAAAACTGTGTTGTTCTGCATTCATTTGACATATATATATATATATATATATATATATACACCACATTTTTCCATGAATAAGACTGTTTTTTTCGAACATTTTTTTAGTCTAAAATTGTGGGTCGTCTTATACACGGAATGTCACTGCACGGAAAAAACAATTGTGTGCGGGGGTTAAGATGTCGCCTGCCGCATTTCAGTGTACCATGGCCCACACACCTGGCCTCCCTCCGGCGGATCCACTTCTGAATGCTTTGGGGTCCCTTTATGCGTGGGAGCTGCAGCAGACATCAGCACTTACCCCCTACGGAGCTCTAGAGACATGCCACACCTTAAAAGGAGCAGCCATATTAAGGTTTGCTCCACCTCAGGTAGGTTTTGCTTTCTGATTTATATTTATGGGGGAGGAAATGGGGATCAGAGAGCAGAGGGAATACTCCTGTGGTGTCCCAGCATGCCCTCACACCACCTGCTGTATTGTGGAAGCTGTAGTCTCTCAGCATGCACTATAGAGCCATTAACTCCACAGAGTACCGTAGCACAGAGGAGGCATGAGAATCAGAAGTGTGTTCTCCTCAGAAGTCACCTCTACAATATCAAAGTTGTTCTATTTGATGTTTAAAATATTGATTTCTTAATTTTGGGCTAAAAAAATAGGGGTCGTCTTATACACGGGGGCGTCTTATACACGGAAAAATATGGTATACATAATCGTGAGGTATTTAAATCATATTAACAATGACTGATGGTAAACAAGGATAGGTTGACATAAAATGAAACAAATTTAACAGGAATTACAGTCCAGGAACGAGGACCTTCATGGAGTATAAATCACCAGTCGGTCGTGCAGAACTTTCAGTACCACGAGGAAAGTAGTCAGAACGAGCAGCGAAAAAATGCCAGTATAAACAAAAATAAGCAGGAGAGAAAGTGCTACATGGTATAGAGTAAGGAAGGGTGAGGGGGCAGTGGAGGGGAGGTAGGGGCTAGAGAGGGGAGTAAAGCTGAGCGTAAGAAACATAGGGGAGAGAGTAAGATGGGAGAGGGAGGTGGCAAATGAGTCCAAATGAACATAGAGCCCAGGTCCAAGGAAAAGGTAATGTAGAGTACGCAAAGGGGTGGGGTCAATGCCTGTGCAATGAAACCATGTGTCGGTATAGCGTTGGCAAATGTCAGCAGAGCAAATTTTCTTCACTGTAAGAATCCAATTCCGCATAGATGGAGGTTCTCTCTGCTTCCAATAAGGGGGTATTAAACTACGGCAGCGTTAATCATGTGACGCTAATCATCTCGTATATGATTTTACTGTGATGGGGTTTAGATGTAACAGGTAGGTCTCCTTTGTGTAAGGATGCAAGAAGTCGACTAATTGGGAAATGACTGCATGGAAGGTCCACCAAATGGGACAAATCTCAGAACAGTTCTACCAAATGTGGATGAGGATGCAAAGTTCCCTTCCGCAGTGTTAGCACGCTGGATCTACTGTGGAGTATATATGGGCAAAATTATTGACTGTGTGATACCAGTGAGTATGGAGATTTTAGCCCGACTCATAATATTATGTGCTAATATAGGACTTGTGGGTCAGATTGAATACTCGCTCCGACTGAGAGTTATCTAAGGATCTGCAGAGGTCACGCTTAGCCATGTAAAATAGGGGAGCAGTGAATCCAATGAAGAGCTCATCAACAGAGTTGCAATGTACAGTGCTGTAGGGGTTTGGTTCTTTAAAGGGAAGAAGGTTACAGGAAACATCCCCTGCACAAAGGTGCGTGGAAACGAAGCGTAAGAGTTGAAAAATATCAAAAGCAAGCTATAGTGTGGGATGTGGGTCCACCAAAGACTCCAAGTAGGGTAAGTCCCCAGATTCAAGAAGGTCTCTTACTCTGGTTCAAGAGGCCCAAAGAGGGGAGAAATTAAGGATTTTGCGCTGGAGTGAAAAGTGGATTATCTAAGGGAAGAGAATGAAGAGGGATTTAGGAAAAGCATTTTCAGTAAAAAGCTTCCAAGGGTGGACCACACGAGAACTCTTTGCAGATAGATCGCTTCATGGTAGAGAGACAGCTCCGGGTGTCCTAGTTTCCCCTAAGATTTAGGTTTAGCGAAGAGAGACATACTCTGCGGCCCATCCAAAAGTAGTACAGGAAGAGAGTTTTAACAGCAGAGAAAAATGAATAGGGGATGATTACCAGGAGTATGGTAAGTAAATAAAGGAACCTAGGCAGCAGAATCATCTTAAGAACTCCCACCCCACCAAGCCAGGTAACGTGGAAGGGGCCAACGAAGAAGTTCAGCACATACCTTAGCCTAAAAAGATGGAAAATATAGTGAGAAAACATGAGAGATGTCTAAAGGCATTCAGGTTCCCAAATATCTCAGTACTACTTCACATCAGAATGGGAAGGAAGCTTGAAGAGATCATGTCAGTGATGGTGAGAGACAAACCCCCAGAATCTCAGATTTATTATAGTTGATTTTAATGTTGGAAAAACGTCTATAAGTTTCAAATTCGGACATCACAGATGGTAGTGAAGTAGCCGTCAGATACAGTAAAACAGTAAACTGCTAACTTGATGCCTACTATTTCTGTGTTTGCTCTGACACCACTAAGACACAGTTCTATGCTCAGGGCAAACAGGATGGATGAGAGAAGGCATCACTGTCCTTTCCCATTCCATATGTTGAAGTGAGAGGACAAGAGCCGTTTAAAATAACTTGCGCTAATGGAGTAAAGCATAGGGAAGAAAACCAGGTGAGGATATACAGACCTACACCCATCATCATAAGTGAAGCTGTGTCAGGATTACTGTATATGCCCAACACGCAGAACTTAAGAAGATATAAAGTAAATACCTAAGATGTATTACCGGGCCTTAGAATGGCCGGATTTAACGTATAAAGGCAAAAGACAAAGGTTTAACGCAAATGATAAACAAGCCAAAGGTCAAGGAATGGAGATATCAGAATAGTCGAGAGCCAAGCCAAAAGTCAAGGAATACAGAGATCGGATAGTCAATAAGAGGAAGCCAAGGTCAGATACACAAGAAATCAATACAAGGAACGTGCTCTTGAATAACCAACTGGAAGCCACGACAGGGCACAGAGAAATGGACAAACTGGGTTTAAATAGCTAAAGGCGTTTCCTGATAGGCTGTAGGGAAACGTGATCAAGCTTATGTGTGTAAGACACCCATATTAAATTAATTTTAGCCTTTAAGGGCTAAACAGGAAACCCTTTATTATTCACAGCTGCAGCGGGCGGCGTCCTTAATGATACAGACCCGGCTGCTGAGAGAGGAGAGGTCACCTCTTGTGAGTGTTTGGCAGTATTCCCTTTAGTTTGTGGGAATACCGCCATAGCGATACGCGCCCGCCGGGACCCATGCTGCCCTCTGAAAGGAGGCGGCATGACAAGCTGAGAGAAACAACCAGTCAACCCTGTCAAATGCTTTCCCTCATCGCTAGACAGGAAGATAGAAGGGCTCACGGAAATCTTTGCAGCATGGATCAGGTTCAACGCCCTAATGATGTTGTCCCTCGCCTCCCATCCTCTAACAAACCCCACCTGGTCAAAACGGACCAAAATATGGATGTGGGAGGGAAGCCTCATGGCCAAGACCTTTACAAGTAATTTCAAGTCTACGTTCAGTAAGGATATGCAAGCTACAGGCCCATATCCTTACTGATCGTAGACTTGATCTTGGATCTTTTCCTTCTTTGAGGATGACTGCAATGTGGGAGCGGAGTGTCTGGGAAGGCAGAGGAGAGCCCTCCGGGATGGAATGTACTGACAACAGACAATTAGGGCCTAGGATATTAAGAAAGGTTTAATAGTATTTTAGCTTTAGACTGTCGGGGCATGGGCTTTTACCAGGTTTTGATTTTCCAAGAGCTGCCGAGAGTTCATCCAATGTGAGGGAGATCTCCAAGTGTTGGACTTCCTCTGGAGAACGTGTTCCATGAATGTTTACCAATGGGTATTCAACTATTCCAAGGGACAGTGTCAAAGTTGACATGGGGCCATCATTATGTCTGATGTTATATAGAAAGGTATAATAATCTTTTAAAGCGGTAGCTTTGGAAGTAGGGGGGGAGTAGATGTGACCATCTAAGTGTATCTTGCTTTTTGTCAACGATCCAGAAGTGTCCAGGTGAGCATCTTACCACTCTTATTCGCAAACTCATAGAAAGATTTCTGTGTGAGTTTGAGTTGTAGTTGAACTCGTAAATTAAGGAGGCTTCAGTTCTGCACGTAAGAAGGGTAAGCGGTAGCAGTCTGCTTCAGTTAAGTTACCCTAATGAGTAGCCCAGAGAGCTGCAATTTTATTGGTTTTATGTGCCCCTTACTGTAGCAGGATGGTAGCAGGATGTTTTTTTTGGAAGTATTGGGTAAGCCAGGCTTTGACTTCAGTGACGAGGAAGGGATCATCTCATCTTATGGGGGGCTATCTGTTGGTGTGCCCTGGTGAGCATCTTACCACTCTTATTCGCAAACTCATAGAAAGATTTCTGTGTGAGTTTGAGTTGTAGTTGAACTCGTAAATTAAGGAGGCTTCAGTTCTGCACGTAAGAAGGGTAAGCGGTAGCAGTCTGCTTCAGTTAAGTTACCCTAATGAGTAGCCCAGAGAGCTGCAATTTTATTGGTTTTATGTGCCCCTTACTGTAGCAGGATGATAGCAGGATGTTTTTTTTGGAAGTATTGGGTAAGCCAGGCTTTGACTTCAGTGACGAGGAAGGGATCATCTCATCTCAGATTTGTTCAATTGCCAGGTGAAGGTTTTAGGTGTAGACAGTGGCGTCTCTTGGATTCATTTTTAGGGGGGGGGGGGCACATGGTGGGCCAGGGACTAAAGTAGGGGGGCACATTTAATCCCGCCCTCACCGCAGTTTGACCCCGCCCCTGCCACATGTTAAGCCCGCCCCCGACACAATGTGTTTTTTGTTTTTTTTTAATAATCCCTGGTGGAGAATTCATTATTTTATTATTATTAAAAATCAAACACATATCCCTTGATACAGTCCATACACACACACACAAACTGCTGAGTCCTTACACACAGAGACACACAGACTTGTGACCATACACACACACACACACACACACACAGAGACTGCTGAGTCCATACACACACATCGACACACAGACTGCTGAGTCCATACAAACACAGACACATAGACTGCTGAGTCCACACACACACAGACTTCTGAGTCCATACACACACACAGACTTCTAAGTCCATACACACAGACTGCTGAGTTCATACACACACACACACAGACTGCTGAGTCCATACACACACATACACAGACTGCTGAGTCCATACACACACACACACACACACACACAGACTGCTGAGTCCTTACACACACACAGACTGCTGAGTTCATACAAACACAGACACATAGACTGCTGAATCCATACACATACACACACAGACTGCTGAGTCCATACACACACACACACACACACAGACTGCTGAGTCCAAACACACACAGAGACTGCTGAGTCCATACACACACACACAGACTGCTGAGTCCTTACCCACACACAGACTGTTGAGTCCATACAAACACAGGCACATAGACTGCTGAGTCCATACACACACAGACTGCTGAGTCCATACACACACACACACACACACACACACAGAGACTGCTGAGTCCATACATACACACACACAGACTGCTGAGTCCACACACACACATACACAGACTGCTGAGTCCATACACACACACACACACACAGGGAGAGACTGCTGAGTCCCACACACACACACACACACACACACAGAGACTGCTGACTCCAAACACACACACACAGACTGCTGAGTCCATACACACACACACACACAGACTGCTGAGTCCATACACACACATACATAGACTGCTGAGTCCATACACACACACAGACACACAGAGACTGCTGAGTCCTTACACACACACAGACTGCTGAGTCCATACAAACACAGACACATAGACTGCTGAATCCATACACATACACACACAGACTGCTGAGTCCATACACACACACACACACACACACACAGACTGCTGAGTCCAAACACACACAGAGACTGCTGAGTCCATACACACACACACAGACTGCTGAGTCCTTACCCACACACAGACTGTTGAGTCCATACAAACACAGGCACATAGACTGCTGAGTCCATACACACACAGACTGCTGAGTCCATACACACACACACACACACACACACACACAGAGACTGCTGAGTCCATACATACACACACACAGACTGCTGAGTCCACACACACACACATACACAGACTGCTGAGTCCATACACACACACACACACACACACACACAGGGAGAGACTGCTGAGTCCTTACACACACACACACAGAGACTGCTGACTCCAAACACACACACACAGACTGCTGAGTCCATACACACACACACACACACAGACTGCTGAGTCCACACACACACACAGACTGCTGAGTCCATACACACACATAAACAGACTGCTGAGTCAATACACACACACACACACACACACACAGAGACTGCTGAGTCCTTACACACACACAGACTGCTGAGTCCATACAAACACAGACACATAGACTGCTGAGTCCATACACATACACACACAGGGGGATGCAATGGTCAAGAGCACTGGTGCGTGGTCTGACCATGTCACTGAGCCAATAGTACAGATACGAAGGAGGGCTATCTGTTGGTGTGGCAAAAGAAAATAGTCATCCACAAATTCACTATAGGCTCGTTCAGTATGGATGGGGGTCTTAGCTGGGAATCCCAAGATCTGATTAAAAAAGGCTGTAAGGGATTCTTTTAGATCTTCCTGGCCTTCCACCATCCCAAAGCCTCTTACATAGAAACATAGAATGTGGTGGCAAATAAGAACCATTCGGCCCATCTAGTCTGCCCAAATTTTTAAATACTTCCATTAGTCCTTGGCCTTATCTTAAGTCTAGGATAGCCTTATGCCTATCCCATGCATGCTTAAACTCCCTCGCTTTGTTAACCTATACCACTTCAGCTGGAAGGTTATTCCATGCGTTCACTACCTTCTCTGTAAAGTAATTCTTCCTGAAATTATTTTTAAACCCTTGCCCCTATAAATTTAAGACTATGTCCTCTTTTTGTGGCAGTTTTTGAGTGTTGATGAGTTGACGAGTGGAATAGCATGCTCCATTACACTAATGGTCCTGGATATGGTGGGAAAAGCCTTATTTGTGACTTCTGTGAAAAGTCTACATAAAGCACAGCAACTAGGGCATAACTGCACGTACATAAATGCTTCAGGCCATCCCAGTGCATGAGCAAGCTGTCAGAAATAAACACTTTTATTTACCTTTTTTATCTTCCTTGCTGAGATCATAAAGCTAGATCTATGGTTCCCAACCCAGTCCTCAAGTACCCCCAAGCAGTCCAGGATATAGGGATTACCCACTTGTGTCTAAGGTGTTTTTAAAAAGAAAGGGAAAAAAAGCACTTTAGATAAAACAGAGTAAACAGTACTTGAGGACTAGGTTGGGAACCCCTGAGCTAAATGATCTCAGCCAATTCTATGATTTCCCATAAGGAAGGAGTGGGAGACTAGTGAACAAATCGCTGTGCTGCACATAGCAACTCGCGGCAACGCTCTCACGGATCGCAAGAACAGAGGACCTGCTGCTGCTGCTGGATGGGAAAGAATTGTGCAGAGTTCTGGGCCCCTCTTCACCTCCCATCTATGCTGTGCCACCGGACCATCAGGAACAATCCCCTCCCTGGACACAGATAAGAGTGGGAGGGGGCAAACAATGCACACTGCTCACCTGTCATACCCTTGTCCTATTAATTTGACCATAATCTAAGGACCTTCCAATACCTTCCCTGGTACCAAGTGGAAAAAAATAAACTTAATAAAATCAAAATGCAGGGCTTCCCATTGATAGATTATTTATATTCCATTAGCTCCAGACGTGACTTTTCAATATTGTGATTGGGTCGCTTGAACTGAAACGAATCATAGAGCTTCACTTAGCATTGTTTGTTTACCTAATGGTTCAGAAAGTTACAACATAGTTTAAGCATAAGTACCACTAATGGCTAAGTTTTAATTAGCTGTTAGAATGTTCCATTACCTTCAAAGGTCTTTTTCAATCATCTTCCAACATTCCACAAAGTAACAACACCTGTCCATTAACTTCATAAACAACAACAGTGAAGAAGTGGAACACTAATATGCATTTATCCAACAAGCACACAAAATCCTTCATTTCTTAGTACAGGAAGTATTTGTTATACACCAGCATGTTCTTTGCTGTGACCTAGTTTTGCTTTCTGCGAGGTGTGAGTCATAAAGTCTATTTTATGCGTCAGACACTAAGCCTGGGACTACACAAATTTCAAGAGTGCCTCCCAAAATAAAACCACAGTGGGACATCACAAGAAATCTGATGTGATATATCCTACTGTTATCTTCCGATGGCGAGACACTTTATCATTTACATATATATATATATTTCTTATATTTTTAAAAATGACTTATCTTATAAAGTCAGTTATACGAACTGAGGCCTTTATTTCCCTTACACAATGAATTTGAAACAGGATGTTTGGATATTAAACTTTTTGATTATGCACGTCACTTATAATTGTAGTGTAGGTTCACATAGGGCAAACCAAATTGGACTCCACAGTGCTACTCTCATTTTTCAACAGCAGACGTAATTGGTCAACCATGAAATGTGCCAGATGGCACATCACTGATTATGCCATTAATCTATGGAAATGTGTCCCTTTTGATACATTGTTTAAAATGAACACTCCAATCACCAAAGCTACTCCAGACCTCTGTAATGGTAATGGTGGAATGGAATTCTCTGGAACTCCATATAAATATGTCTAACCATTTAAGAATAGTTTGGAAATTTACTTGGGCCCTGCTGGTAACCTCCACTGAGCTAAGCAAAGCTCACTGGAAGTCTCATTGGCTAAGATTGTCAACTGAGCTCTCTGTGGCAGTGAGTGAATTCCTGTTCTGGACCTGCTTTAATCCAATGACGACATCCAACTTCTACAGCAGATATATCCAGGTGAGGGTCGGGTGCCAGGAGATCCAGGTAAGTTACCAGGGCTCGACTGGCACCATAAGTACTACAGCAGGCTTTAGTGGTTATGGTGCTTCGAGTGTTCCTGTAACCTGATGCATGCAGTACCGGGAATGGCATGCTTGAGGGAGAATCTGGGAACACGCATCCCTCTCAATCCTATTATGGGATCATGAGGACCACCAAAAATTTTATTAGTCCCCATCCAACAATGTAGAAACATTTAGCCCTATATTTAGCCATGCAAAAAATCACATTTTACTTCCTATTTTGGGGGGTAAATACATTTTTACCCAGTCCTACATGCACATTGCACATGCTATTACTTATAACCACCAACCTTCTCTGTGTGTCAGACAGCAAATCTGCCGCTCTCAAAGGTTAAGAATGTTGAGAGATATCAACAGCAGATGGAGAAATAGGAGTCAGCTAAGATCTGCAGCAGCCTGATGATTGATACCATGTATCAATGTTTGTAATTACATAAAATGTTTTAGACTCCATATTATGCTTTACTAAGGTTTATATCCATAGATGTCTACAAAAACAAACTCATTATTAGAACAGGTATTTGTTTTTTTGCTGTTCTATATAAAGTATTTTTGGTGTTTTATCCTTCTTTGTTGCCATGTTACCATCCATTTATTATTGCCCTATAATCCATCATTATTATGGCAGCTTGTACACTTAATTGGCCAAAGCCATATTTAGTTTGCAGCAAGACTTTTTAGAAATTGGTTTCTGAATTTGCAAAAAAAATACAATAAACAAAGTATTCCAACTGGTAGTTAGGTAGAACAGATTCTCTAATCTTGAATACAGAAACCACGAAACATTCAGACATAAAATATATTGTAATAAATTGTTTTTCTAGTACATTTCACTAAGACATAGCTAAAAGATTTGACATCCAGCTTCCCACATTTATAATGGATATCATATTCGATAATTGCATGGTATAATAGGACTTAGAGAATGTGATAATAATAATTTGCAATTTTTATAGTGCTTTTCTCCCTGTGAGACTCAAAGCACTTTACAAGTATACAAACATAAAGACATAAAAGTTAGGAGTTCCTGAAGGTCAGATGAGCGGACTGAATGCCTGATGGAAGAGCTTTTTTCTAAGTCTGTAAGGACGGTGCCTCTCTGATTGAGCATGATAAAGAGTTCCAGAAGGTAGGGGCAGTGTGGCTGAATACCCTGGAACCAGGGATGTATCTTCTGCGAGGCAAACAAGGCATCTGCCTTGGGTGGCACTTTGCAGGTGACGGCAAGAAAAGCCGCCCAAAACGCCCAGGCAGATCCCTTGTTTGCCTCGTGTCCTGGCGGGGCTCAAGAGTTGGCCAGCTGGCCACTTTTGAGCCCCCCGAGGTGGGCAGCGGGCAGCGAGGGAGAATGCTCACCTGAGCTCTTCCTGCTCAGCTCCCTCGCGCCCCTTAATGAAGCCGGGAGCCAGAATATGACGTCACTCCGTCTCCCGGCATCACTAAGCAGCGCGCGAAGGACCTGAGCAGGGAGATTTAAGCTCCCCCGATGCCTACTTAGCCTGTCCGCCCCCTGCCTGCCCACGCAGGAGCCCCACTGGACCACAGGTTAGTAATCCACTCCAGCTCTCCCAGGGTGGCTGAGTGGATTTAAAATAAAATTTTAAAAATAATAATTTGTGAGTGTTGGTGGAAATGTGTGTGTGTGTGTCTGTGAGTGAATGTGTGTGTGTAAGTGTGTGTGTCGGTCAGTGAATGTGTGTGTGTGTGTGTCGGTCAGTGAGTGTGTATGTGTCGGTCAGTGAGTGCGTGCGTGTCGGTCAGTGAGAGCGTGCATCTGTCAATGAGTGCATGCGTGCATCTGTCAGTGAGAGTGTGCGTCTGTCAGTGAGTGTCAGTGTGTGTCAGAGTAATACTGTGTGTCTGTCTATCAGTGTGTCAAGTCAGTGAGTGTGTGTATGTCATTGTTTGTCAGTGTATACGAGAGTGTGTGTCTGTCAATGAATGTATGCATCTATCAGTGAGTGTGTGTGTCGGTCAGTGAGTGTGTATGATCAGTGAGTGCGTGCGTGTCGGTCAGTGAGTGCGTGCCTCTGTCAGTGAGAGTGTGTGTATGTCAATGTGAGTGTGCATCTGTTAGTGAGTGTGAATGTCAGTGTGTGTCCGAGTAATAGTGTCTGTCTTTCTATCAGTGTGTCAAATCAGTGTGTGTCTGTGTATGCATCTATCAGTGAGTGTGTGCGTCTGTCAGTGAGTGAGCGTCTGTCAGTCAAAGTGCAGCCTTGATAGGAAGGGGCAGGGAAAATTTTAATTAGGGGGTTGCCCGAGCACCGTCCTGCTTAGGGCAGCACAAATCCTAAATACACCACTGTTTGGAATCTGAGTTTGTCTTTATTCTTGGCACGGACAGGAGGGATTTGCTGGCTGACCGAAGTGATCGAGATGGAATGTAGGGTGTCAGGAGCTCTTTCAGGTACTGTGGGCCTTGATTGTTTAAGGCTTTGAAGGTTAGCAGGCCAATTTTAAAATATGTTCACCATTTAATTGGACGTGAATGCAGGGAGTGGAGAACAGGTGTTCTGTGGCAGGAGCGAGTTTGATTGGTCAGTAGTCTGGCTGCTGCATTTTGTACAGTCTGAAGGCTATGGAGTTCTTTTTCTGGGAGGCCCAAGTAAAGTACATTGCAGTAATCTAGCCGAGAGGATACAATGCATGGATTAATGTTGGCATATCATCCGGTGGATTTAATTGTTGTATCCTGGCTATGTTTTTCAGATAAAAGTAGGCAGATTTTATTATGGAGGGAATCTGCTGTTTAAATTATAGTCCACAGTCAATCAACACTCAGGGGTTTTGTACCTTTGATGAACTGATGAGTTCAGAGCCTTTATGCTCCAGGCCAGTTGGGTGATCATGGGATATTTTTGCTGCCCGGGGTCCCCTCACCAAGAGTAACCCTATTTTGTCCTGATTCTCTTTATGCCAACTAGCGTTCATCCATTCTATGAGGTATGCTAAGCAACTGTTGATGCAGCATGTTGGGTCTGTAGTATCTGGAGCAAAGGAGATGTAGAGTGTGTGTCATCAGCGTAACAATGATACCTTAGGCCATGTCGCCTAATGATGTCCCCCAGTGGTAGCAAGTAAATTGAGAAAGTAACTATCAAAATGCATTGAACACACTTGCAGTCTTAAAGTATTGGCAATGGTTTGTATTGAATGGTAATTAGCATATCAGTTCTGCCAACATATATGCTATCCCACCTCTCTCTTGAGTGGTATTTGAGTTAAAATGTCAATTCCTAGGAAAATCCCTCTCTTCATGCAGCTCTTTAAATCTGCATTTAAATGCCTATAGAGAGATTGATGTATGAACAGGTTTAATACTTGCTCATACCATTAACTCAAAGTATCAATGGATACCTGGGGCTCCTGTTAGTCAGCTGGGGCCATTTTTAGTGGCCCCAGACTGACTGATGAATTCTGTCCAGAGCTGGTAGTAAGCGCTGTACAGAGCCTTTAACTCTATTCATAAAACCGCAGCTAAACCATAGTTTTTTTCTTGGCTGCAGGCTGCTTGTGAAACTCTACAGGGCCTGAACAGACCCTTCCAGGGTCTCCCAACCTGTCCTCGATTTGCCAGCTTCCCAGCACCGATCTCAGTATAATTGGCTGGGAAACAGCCTTTATTTATAATTACACTAAGTGTAATTATGAAAACGGTCAGTAGATGGCGGTTGAAGACCACTATCTACTGTGTTAAATATTAATAGCAATAGATTTCCTTAGGGTGAGAGTAAAGGTAGGCTTAGAGTTAGTGTTAAGGTAGGGTTAAGGTTAGCCGAAGGGTTAGGGTTAATTCTGGGTATAGGTCAATGCTGTTTTAGGGTTAGGAATGGTGTAGGGCTAAAGTTAATGATAAGATTAGGGTAGGCACATGGTTAGAGTTAGTGTAAGCACTGGGTAAGGGGTATGATTGGAATAACGCTAGTGTTGTAGTTGGTATAAGGTATAGCTATTAAAAATTAATTTAGATAATAGACATATTAGGTATTTAACAATCTGGATGGATATATGAATCTATTTTGAGTTCTTTTTATTTAGTTTCAGTGGATGTGTAAAAATTATTATAAAAAAAATTATAGTGTTGAAGTGTTCCGGAGGAAGGCAGATGTGGTTCCTATATTCAAATAGGGTTCAAAATCCTTGCCTGGAAATTATAGACCTGTGAGCTTAACTTCTGTGGCTGGGAAAGTGTTTGAAAGGTTATTAAGGGATAATATTCAAGAATTCCTTAAGAAGAACATGATTATCAGCCAAAATTTGCATGGTTTTATGAAGCACAGGTCATGTCAAACTAACTTGATTGCATTGTACGAAGAAGTAAGTAGAAGTATTGATCAGGGTGTTGCAATGGATGTGATCTATTTGGATCTATTTGCCAAGGCATTTGATACAGTTCCACACAATACACCATGTTCCAAATTATTATGCAAATTCTATTTAAGTGTTTTGTTTTAAATATTTTGTTTTTCAGTTTAACTCATGGATGACATTGTGTCTCGGGGTTCTTTTGATCACTGAAAACAATCTCGGACACCTGTGATAATTAGATTGCCAGGTGAGCCCAATTTAAGGAAAAACTACTAAAGGAGGGTGTTCCACATTATTAAGCATAGCACCATTTTCATGCAACATGGGGAAGAAAAATTATCTCTCTGCTGCCAAAAAGAGTGAAATAGTTCAATGCCTTGGACGAGGTATGAAAACATAAGATATTTCACGAAAACGTAAGCATGATCATCGCACTATTAAGAGATTTGTGGCTGATTCAGAGCACAGATGGGTTCGTGCAGATAAAGGCACATTGAGGAAGATTTCTGCCAGATCCATGCATCGAATCAAGAGAGCAGCTGCTAAAATACCATTACACAGCAGCAAACAGATATTTGAAGCTGCTGGTGCCTCTGGAGTCCCACAGACATCATGGTGTAGAGTCAGGGCCAGTGCAAGGATTTTTTCTGCCCTAGGCAAAAAAGATTTTGCCGCCCCCCCCCCCACCCATATGTCCTGCCCACCATGTGACATCACAATGCCCCGCCCATATGCTCTGCCATATGGGCCAACGCCAGTCTTCACAAAGTGTCTTTTATCTGAAAAGACAGTGTGTTTACATTAAAAAGCCTACAGGCACAGGCTATAGACACCAGAACCACTACATTATGCTGTAGTGCTTCTGGTGACTATAGTATCCATTTAATGTGAGGTAAATTAGAGATTAGTGCCACTAATAATATATTGGATTGCCTACTTACCACCAGATGAGGACAAGAGGCTGATGATGGGCTCTGTCTGGCTCCACAGGTCTGGTGTAGAAGAGGCTCTCTGGAGACTGTTTTTAACAGTGCTCACAACAATTAACGAACAGGAAGCAGCTCCATTTTTTAGGGCCCCTTACACAGCTCAGGGTCTGGGCCCCCAGGGCTTGACCGTGAGTATGCCTACAATGCCCACCTATAAATCCACCTACATGGCCCACCCGTGAGTTCTCTCACAGAAAGTGGAGTGTATGTGTGTAGGGGATGTTTTATGTGTTATTGTAGAGGATGCAACGTGTGTGTGTTCTTATAGAATGTAGTGTATAGGGATACCAATTTCTGTAAGGGATGTAGTGTGTTTATAGGGGATGCAGTGTGTGTTTGCGTGTAAGGAATGCATTGTATGTTTCTGGGTGTGTGTGTGTGTAAGGGGTGCAAGGTGTGTTTCTGTGTATTTAATTGAATGCAGTGTGTGTCTGTAAGGGGTGCATTGATTGTGTAAGAGATGCATTTTGTTTCTGTGTGTAAGAGAATGAGTTTGTGTGAACGTAAGGGATGCATTGTGTGTTTCGGGTGTGTGAGTAGGAATGCATTGTATGTTTCTGTGTGTGTGTGTGGGGGGGATGCATTGTGTATGTGTGTAGTGTAAAAGAGAGGGTTTGTGGGGTAGGATAGGGACTGAGAGGGGAGCAGCTCTTTATTTTTTTAATTTTTTGCATAGTGCTCACCCTCCTGTCAATTATTGATTTCCCCTTCCCTCCTGTCCCTTAGTGCTCTCCCTTGGCCCCCTGTAGTCCCCCCTTGGTGGTCTTCTCACTCCCCCTTAGTGGTCCTCCATCCCTCCCCTTAGACATTCCCCTCCTCCCCCCACCCCCTTAGTGGTAATCTCCCCCTCCTAAGTGGTCATTATCCTCTTTCTCCCCCCCCCTTAGTGGTCCTTACCCTCCTCCCCTCTCCTTAGTGGTCCTCCCTACTTACCCCCCTTTGGTGGTCCTCCCTCTCCCAAACCCCTTAGTGGACCTCCCCCCTCCTCCCTCAGTGGTCCTTACCTCCCCTCCCTCAGTGGTTCTTACTCCCCCCCCTTTCCCCAGTGGTTCTTACCTCTCTAGTAGTTCTACTTCCCTCTCCTGTCTCATTCTCCTGTGGCCCTACTTCCCCGTGCTCTCTACCTCCTGGTGGTCTCATTTCTCCCTGTGTCTCACCTCTCTCCTCTGTGTCTCATTTTGTTCTCTCCCTCTCTTGTGGCTCCTTACTTTGTTCTCCTCCCTCTTGTGGTCTTACTTACCTCTCCTCCTCCTTGTGGTTCTACTTGTCCCCTCGTGGTTCTCATTTGTTCCTCCCTCTCTCTTGTGGTTCTTACTTGTTCTCCTTGCTCTCTTTGTGTTCCCTCCCTTTGTGGTCACTTCCGTGGTCCTTACTTGTTCCTCCCTCCCCTCCTCCCTGTGGTCCTTACTTGTTCCTCCCTCCCCTCCCCCTTGTGGTCCTTACTTGTTCCCCCCTCCCCCTTGTGGTCCTTACTTGTCCCCCTCCCCTGGTGGTCCTTGCCTGCATATGTAGCGTAGCCGGGCGGCGCGGGACAGGAACCTCTGTTTCCTGTTCCCGGCTGCCAGCGGACTGAAGGGAAGTGCTCACCCACGCTACATTGAGAGACCGGCGGGAGGGAGCGCTCTGCGCTTCCCTCCTGCCGATCACTCAAATCTGGCCGCCCTCCACAGCAGTGCTGCGCCGCCTGAGGCTTGTAAAAGCGTTCAGGCAGCGCAGCATGAAGGCCGCCGGGCGCATGGATCCGGCGCCCCCTGTTAAGGTGCGCCCTAGGCGGCTGCCTAGGTCGCCTTACAGGTGGCGCCGGCCCTGTGTAGAGTCCTCCAGAGTCTTGCAACTGTGCATAAACCTTCTATTCGGCCACCACTAACCAATGCTCACAAGCAGACATGGCTGCATTGGGCAGAAAAATACATGAAGACTAATTTTCAAACAGTTCTGTTCACTGATGAGTGCCGTGCAACCCTGGGTGGTCCAGATGGATGGAGTAGTGGATGGTTGGTGGACTGCCACACTGTTCCAACAAGGCTGTGACATCAGCAAGGTGGTGGTGGAGTCATGTTTTGGGCCGGAATCATGGGAAGAGAGCTGGTCGGCCCCTCTAGGGTCCCCGAAGGTGTAAAGATGACCGCTGCAAAGTATGTGGAGTTTCTGACTGACCCCTTTCTTTCCTGGTACAGAAGGAAGAACTATGCTTTCGGTAATAAAATCATCTTCATGCATGACAATGCACCATCTCATGCTGCAAAGAATACCTCTGCATCATTGGCTGCTATGGGGATAAAAGGAGATAAAGTCATGGTGTGGCCTCCATCCTCCCCTGACCTCAATCCTATTGAGAACCTTTGGTGCATCCTCAAGCAAAAGATCTATGAGGGTGGGAGGCAGTTTACATCCAAACAGCAGCTCTGGGAGGCTATTCTGACATCTTGGAAACAAATTCAAGCAGAAACTGTCCAAAACCTCACAAGTTCAATGGCTGCAAGACTTGTGAAGCTGCTATCAAATAAGGGGTCCTATGTTGAAATGTAACGTGACCTGTTAAAATATTTAAAAAGTTAAAATGTTGTTATAAGTTTGATTGAAATAGCTTTTGATTTCAGTAAATATGCTGCAAACCAACAAATGACAATTTTCAGTTCTTTACAACCTATAAACTGTTTTGAAACTTACTCTGCGTAATAATTTGGAACAGTGCATTGCAAGTTTATGTTTAAAAAAAAATACTGTTATCATTAGGAGGTTTGTTCAATAAAATTTGAATTGTACTCTTAATAGTTGATAACATGAGAATTATGCTGACTGTTATTTACATCAATTATTTGGGTAAATGAGAAAAATATAATTTGCATAATAATTTGGAACAGGGTGTAGATTAGTGTTCAAACTCAAAGAAATCAGTCTAGATAAAAATGCTTGTTCTTGGGTAGAAGAACATTGGCTTAAAAATAGAGTACAAAGAGTTGTCATAAATGGTACATTTTCAAGCTGGACAGAGGTGGCAAGTGGTGTCCCTCAGGGTTCTGTTCTGGGACCCCTTCTATTTAACATGTTTATAAATGATCTTGAAGACAGCATTGAAAGTCATGTTTCAGTGTTTACAGATGACACAAAACTCTGTAAAGTAATACAATGTGAGCAAAATATTACTTTGCTGCAGAGGGATTTAGACAGACTGGGGGACTGGGCACTCAAATGGCAGATGAAATTTAATGTTGAAAAATACAAAGTTATGTACTTCGGTGCAAAGTAACGTATACCCCTAATGGAAGCAAATTAGGGATAACAACACACGAAAAGGACTTGGGAATTGTTATAGACAACAAACTATGTCAATCAGCAGTGGCTAAGGCCAATAAGGTATTGTCATGCATGAAAAAGGGCATTCATTCTCGGGATGAGAATATAATTTTGCCTCTTTATAAATCACTGGTAAGACCCCATATTGAATATGCTGTGCAATTTTGGGCACCTGTTCTAAAGAAGGATATTATGGCACTAGAAAAAGTGCAGAAGCGGGCTACAAAATTAATAAAAGGAATGGAACATATCAGCTATGAAGAAAGGTTAACAAATTTAAACCTCTTTAGTTTAGAAAAACGTTGCCTGAGATGGGATATGATAACATTATACAAATATATTCGGGGCCAATACAAACCATTGTGTGGAAATCTATTTACAAACCGGACTTTACATAGGACATGACGAGGTCATGCGTTTAGACTGGAAGAAAGAAGAGGTTTTTTTTTACTGTAAGAACAATAAGGATATGGAATTCTCTGCCTGAAAAAGTGGTTTTATCAGAGTCCATACAGATGTTCAAACAGCAACTAGATGCATATTTGCAAAAACAGAATATTCAAGGTTATAATTTTTCAATGTAGGGTAATAACTTCTTCAAGGATAAATCTGACTGGGGTCAAGAAGGATTTCTTTTACTAGTTTGTTGCAAAATTGAAAGTTTCAGACTGGGTTTTTTGCCCTTCTTTTGGATCAACAGCAAAAAACAAATGTGAGGAAGGCTGAACTTGATGGACACAAGTCTCTTTTCAGCTATGTAACTATGTAAAAAAAATGTAAAACTTTTTAAAATTCCTCCCCCCCAAGTTGTTTTTTACATTTTTTTTTATAATTCTTTATTTTAGTTATGCATGTAAGGTACAAACAAGTTTGCCGTGCCACAACAGCTACAGCAAGCTTTGTAGTAAACACATAGAGACATTTGTATGGCATCTAATAACTTTGCACATTTTTTTTTAAAGATATATATAACAAGAGAAAACATGCTGAGTTCCACCAAAGAGGGCACTAGGACAAAGAGATAGGAGAGTCTAGAGCATCATGAAAAAAAATTGAAACAAAATTTGCACATAAAATCATAAATTAAAAGGAGGAGATGAAACATGTTGATTCAGCTGGAAATTAGGCCCGGGGGGGGGGGGCGAAGCAAAGTCTCTTGTGTGACTTTCAGCCTATGCTTGCCATGGGCAAAACGTAGCCCCTTACTATGGCGCAATTCAGCAGACCGGGAGTCAGAGGAGGCAGTGAGGTAGTACCTGGATGATATGTTAGGCCCTTTGCCGCTTGTGGTTTTCCTGCTGTAGACCCCCCAAGAGACCTCTGTCTTGGTCGGCACTGCTGTATAGACTTATGCGCTGCTGTCCCTAGTTGCTGCTGGCACCATCTACGTCTCTTAAGGCAGGTCGTCTTGGGGTCTGCGACCATGCGTGGGTTCTTGGGACTGCTGGGTCGCCGTGTAGATGAGCAGTGCGCTAAGGCTAGTGGGGTAGGCTGGAGGTACCGGCACAGCAAGCCTTGCCAGAATTCTTAGTGGAGGCAATTCAGCTGTTGCTGTGCACCAGACCTCTCCCTCAGATGAATCCAGGAACATGCGGTCTTCGCCATTATGGATGCTTTGTGCTGAGATGCAGCTGGGAATGCGGAAGCACCGCATGCTCTTTGCGCAGGTAAGGAGCCCTCCTGGTGGGCACAAAGCAGATGGATTCGCACCCACAGAGCCATATTTTATACATAATTTGTTTCTCACTAGCGGGACTTAAAGGGACACTCCAGAACCTTAAAGCACTTTAGTTTGTTAAAATGCTTTATGTGTGAAGAGTGTGTCCCCCTTTTTATTTTACAAAAAGTGCAGATTTAAATAGAAATTTTCAGTTTTATAAATAAACCTTGTTACACACCCTTGGCTGTCAATCAGACATCAGGTCCTGTTACTTCCTGGTTACATAGTTACAGTGTTACCTGTCATTGGCTCTTGGTTTATCAGAACTACCTGTCACTGACTCTTGGATTATTCAGTGCTACCTGACCATCAATTTGAAGCCTGAAGCCCATTCTTTTATGCTATTGATCCAAAGGAAGGCAAAAATAAAAACCAAACAATTGTAGCTATTTCCAATTATGCCACAAGAAGGGGGAGGAATCCATCTTGATTCCATAAAGGCAATTATATTTCTCCTTAATAATCAAAAACCTGTTTACACACTTAGAAATGATATCCTTGAATATTATGTTTCTGCAAATAAGCATCCAAGCCTTTTAGAAAAATATCTATAGAATCTCATAAGATAACCTCTTTAGGCAGATAATTCCACATTTTTATTACTGTAAAGACAGCTTTCCTTTGTTGTAAACGAAAACGTCTTTCTTCCAATCTCAAGGTGACCTCTTGTCTGTCGTATATTCCTGCTAAAGAACAAGTTAGCACATAGTGGTTTCTACAGTCCCAGTATATATTTATATAGAACTATCATATTCCCTCTGAGGCAACTTTTTTCTAAATAACACAAATCCCCATTTCTTAGCCTCTCCTTATAACTAATGTTTTCCATCCTCATTACTAATTTTGTAGCTTGCCTCTGCACTTAGGTTCTACAATGTCCTTCTTTAAAATTGTTGCCCAAAACTGCACTGTATATTCAAGGTGGAGTCTTACCATTGATTTGTAAAGAGACAAAATTATATTTTGATCACGTTAATCAATACCCCTTTTTATACACGAAAGCACCTTATTAGCTTTTGCAACAGCAGACCAGCATTGCATAGTGTTGCCTAGTTTGTGATCTATAATTGTTTCCAAGTCCTTTTCATTTAATGTCATCGCTAACTCAACCCAGTTAATGCATAAGTGGCTTGTGGGTTCCATATTCCAAAATGCATTACTTTACATTTATCTCTATTGAATCTCATATTTTACTTGCGTGCCCACTCCACCAATTTATGCAAATCCCTCTGTAGTGAAATCCCTCAGTGAACTCAAGCTGAAAAGTGCTCTAATAGAAAAAAAATAGTTTTTAAACCCTTTAAACACAAAGCTTTCACAAAAAATAGTAATAGGTTATAATTCCCGCAGCCATCAGATAACTGCACATCAGTGGTCCTGTTACTTCCCGGTTTGGTTAGCTCCATGGAGCTAAACTCAAGAGGAAGCAATTGTCCAGAGCACCTGCCTTGCAAAGACTTCTCATTGAGCTTCATTGAGAAGTCTGTGATTGGACAACCACAGAAAGTCAGGGTGGGGTTAAAATGGGAGGGTTTGTAAGTGAGGCAGCTTTTGTAAGGTGTTTTAGATATACTTCCAAGAAGAAATGCATAGTTAAAGGGACACTATAGTCACAATTACAGCTTAATGTAGTTGTTCTGGTGTTTACTGCCTACTCAACTCCTTGTACATGAATGTCTCTCCTAATCCCCTCTTTCCACCTTGTGTGTCTCTTATTTACTTTTACTGTCTTGTCTCTTAACCCATTGTTACTTCTAGTGTGTCTATTAATTCCTTTTAAGCCCTTTTTTCTGCCCCCACATAAATACAGTCACACATTTACTGACAGACACACACACACACACACTTACTGACTGACACAATGACAGACACACACACACACTTACGTACAGACACACAAACACATACTGACACACAAACACTTACTGACAGACACATACACACTGACACATTCTTGCACACACACTCACTAATTAATCTTGCTTGTTGTTTCTACCTTTAAAAGTCCCCTGGGTCCTCTCCCTGGGGTCCAGTCACTTTGCTTCTCTTCCTGCTCCTCTCTCGCGTTGTTTACTAATGCGGGGCCAGAATTGCGTCATATTTTCTCTCTCCCGGCATCACCTAAGAGAGGGAGCAGGGAGAAGCAGGAAAATCATCAGCACAGACAGGCTCCCTCGCAGCCTGCCTCGTTTTCCACCAATGCCTGGTATATTGCTGCAGAGCAGGCAGCTGCCCTCGGGGATAAGCTGGTGCATACTCTGCCTTGGTAAGTAAGGGACGCTCAAGGGGAGCCCTAACGTAGCCAGTGTGCAACCTCCTGGGCCCCCTGTGACAGGCCATGGGCCTGCTCCGCGCGGCGGCCCCCAACCCTGGTGTCTGTGAGAGGTGCACCCAATGCACCCGCCCACGATCTGCCTGCTGCAGGATGTTTAATGTAAACACTGTCTTTTCAGAGAAAAGGCAGTGTTTACATTACTGCCTAGGGACACCTCAATGGCAGTCACTCATCCGTCCAAAAGCGTCTGCGTGGCGACACGGAACTTTCCTCATTGATTCAATGCATCTCTATGAGGAGATGCTGACTGGCGCAGAACTAAGGGGGTGCAGCCAGCTACGAGATTGTTTCCAACCCTGAAATGCATTTTCAAAAAGTGTCAGCATTAAAACCCATCTAGGAATTACTTAAGTCAATCAGCACTTGAAAAGAACATAGGTGTGCCCTGGATGTTTTCCACTTATTGAATAGTGTTTTGGGTCCAAAAAAGTTGTGAACTAGACAGGGAGTCCAGGTGCCTGGTACTGTTTGCACCATAATCTGTGCAGTTATACAAGATGGTGCTTAGTTGGACCGTTTTGTTGATTGTTGGTCTTTCATTATTATTATACAGCAAAACATATTCTGTCCTTCCTGTTAATAAAATGATATTTACTAAGTTGTGTATGCAATCTGCACACCAATGATAATACAACCATCTATATACAAAGGTAATTAACACTTGACAAGATCTTAATCATTAAACATACATTTTAAAAGCTGTGTGTGAATCGATTTACAGGAGGGAAGAGGCTTCGCTGTTTAATAGCTTTCAGACTCACAGTATTTTTTGTGTTTTATGTGTCTCGGGGTTCAGAATGTAAATAGAATGAACACACTTGAGATACGTCCCAGTTGCTAAAGTATTTCTGAAATCCAACCAAACTCACATAGCAACCAACACAAATTATTGTCGATGAAGAGGGAGAGGTGGGAATTTGGCAAACAGCAGAGGTTGGAATGATGCACTATATCAGATCAGTTATAAACTCCACATGGTATAAACATAGGCGTGCGCACAGGGTGTGCCGGGTGTGCCTGGGCACACCCTAATCCCTGCGGCACGCCTATGGAGTGAGACCAGCCGGGGAGATCTCAGGATCTCCCCTGTCGGCTCATGCAGAGCCGGCGCTATCCGAGTGCCAGCTCTGCTCTAAGCCTCCCCTCACCGTCCCACAGGCAGTGAGGGAGGCAGGAGAGGACCCGGGGAGCTATTGCCGGCAGCTCCGCCGGGTTCCTCTCGCGAGATCTGAGCATTCCGCGGCCCCGCAGGCTAGAGTTCACTCACCACTGGACCACCAGGGAAGGCAGAAAGGATCCCCTCTCCCTACATAAGGTAATAAGGGAGGGGGGATATTAAGTAATCTGCCCCCACCTCCACTGGACCACCAGGGAAGGCAGCAGCACGGTCCCCCCTCCCTACATAAGGTAAGAAGGGAGGGGGGATATTTATTAACTAATGTACCCCCACCTCCACCCCCACAAATCACCCAAACATACAGCACACACACACAGCACCCACACACACATACAGCACACAAACAGCACACACACATACAGCACACATACAGCACCCACATACATACAGCACACAAATAGCACCCACACACAAACAGCACCCACACACACAGTACCCTCACACACACAGCAAACAAACAGCACCCCCACACACACAGCATCCTCACACATACAGCACCCACACACATACAGCACCCACACACAGACATACAGCACCCACACACACATACAGCACCCTCACAAACACATACAGCACCCTCACACACCGCACACAAACAGCACCCTCACACACACACAGCACACACACAACACACTAACAGTACCCTCACAAACACACACAACACCCTCACACAGCACACTAACAGGACCCTAACAAACACACACACAGAACACTACCAGTACCCTCACACACAAACAGCACCCTCACACACAGTACATTGACAGCACCCTCACAAGCACACAAACACTACCAGCACACACACATCATACTAACAGCACCCTCACACAGCACACACACACAGCAGTGTATGTGTGTGTGTATATGTGTGTGTATATATATACGCGGCGTGTGCTTGTGCTTTAATGTGCACACCCTAATGCAATAGGCTGCGCACGCCTATGGGTATAAATGGTATATATTGACAGACAGCTGCCTCTACATTATGTTAATTGAGTGGAGTTAAGTATTAAGTGTGTTTTTCCCGAAAAAGGTGAGTATTCAGTGATTCATTCTGCAATCCAAGGAATAGTTAGATAAAGCAGGTAAGGCATTCCACTGAGAATGAAGGCTTAGAGAAGTCCTGTAAGCAGAGGTTGGAGTGGCTGAGAAACAGAAGTTAGACTGAAGTGATGACAAATCACAGAGGAGCTATTTAAAGGATCAAATGTAATCTGGGGTACATCTACTTAGAACCTGTATTTTTAAATAAATTATATTTATGAGAATTGACTGTAATGTGTACTGTGCTATATTTGTGCTCTATACTTAATAAAAAAGAAAGATATCCCCTGGACTGCAAGGAAGGGGAGGCATGACTGCTGCCCTGCAGTAAGGGGTGGGAATATAAAAGATACAATGTTGCCTATATTGTGGGATATAAGAGGGAGAGCAGGGGGGTGGGACTCACCAGTGCAGAAGGAGCAGTCTGGAACAGTTTTCAAAGTTTCAGAGCCCTTTAGCTTCTAGCCTTCTGCTGTTAAAAAAAAAAAAAAGCATTTAGTTACTTTACTCCAGTGTTAACTGCAAGCTAGGCCTTCCCTGCAAGATGGCTGATTTGTCAAGGGAGGCTTTGCTGGGGGTGCTGCAGGCCTACCTGGCTTCCAATGGATCCGGTTCTCTGGCAGACCTGATGGCCGACCTTCCCCAGGCCCGGTGGCGGAGACCCCTTCTCTGGCCCGCGGGAGGAGGCCGAGGCATTCTAGGCCTCCTTCCCGCCTTTCCCCCAGTCCGGTGCGTAGAGGAGGGGGATCGGAGGCCGGGACCAGCGGGCAGCAGCCGTCGCCGGAGCATGGAGGCGGGTGATGGCGGATCCCGGGCTTCCAGGAGGCAGCCGTGGGTGGTGAGAGCTGCGGTGAGGCCGGCCCAAGATGGCGGAGCGCGGGAAGAGCGCTCGCGCAGTCCTCCTTCTCTTCCGGTCCGGCAGGAAGTGACGCATCGACGTCTGACGTCCGGGCGGTGCGTGGAGACGCCGGACGTCACAAGGGGCGCGTACGTGACGGACGCACGGCGCACAGTGCGGACGTCACAGGCCCCACCGGAGAACCCGGAAGTGCACGGAAATGCGGCGCCGGAGCCCCAGGGGAGCCGTGGGGGCGCCCAAGATCGGGATCGGACAGCCCAGGAGAAGGCTGGGGGCGGATGCCCTGCAGCAAGGAGAGCCCAGAACTCGGGGGCTGCCGGACAGGAGTCCAACATGGGACAGCACCCAGAGGAGGCTGCAGGAGGACTCGGAATCCGGATCAGAGGAGGAAGAGTTGGACCAGAGGACGGCTCCCAGACCTCGCCAACCTGAACAGGCTACCGTGGCAGCTCCACTAAGCGGTGAGTTGGCTTGCGCTAGCGCTTGGGGTAGCCTAGCTGGGGGACAGGGTGCAGGTATGGAGCGTCTTCCTGGGTAGGTATAACGGCCGATCATGCTCGTTGCGGGAAGCGGTTCCCAATTCCGAACTCGAACTGTATACGGATGCATCGGGATCGGTAGGGTTTGGGGCTTACTTTCAGGGCAAGTGGTGTGCTGCTGCTTGGCCGGCGGCATGGCGTGAGCTGGAGTTGATGCAGAACCTTACGTTCTTGGAGCTGTTCCCCATAGTGGTGGCGCTAGCACTGTGGGGGGACGAACTGCGGAACCGGGTGGTGGTTTTTCACACGGATAACATGAGTGTGGTCCATGTGATTAACCGATCATCGTCTGCATCTCCCCTCCAGTGCTGGCTCTCTTGCATCACCTAGTGCTGCTGAGCTTACAGTTTAATGTGTGGTTGCAGGCTCGGCATGTTCCAGGGGTTTTGTATGTGGTGGCTGACTCTCTTTCTCGGTTTCAGTGGGACCGTTTTCGGGAGTCGGCCCCGGAAGCAGATCAGGAGGGTCTTCGCTGCCCGGCATACTTATGGGACCTGGTTTCGGAGGGCTGATGTCCTTGGTGTTGGAATTGTCGGCGGCTACGTGGAAGGCGTACAGGTCGGTATGGGTAGGTTGGCTATCGTGTGTGGAGGGGTCTGATCGTATGTCATCGGGGTCTGCCCGGTTCACAGTGACGTTACGCTATATGAGTAGGCTCCTGGAGCAAGGTCAATCATGCGCATCGGCGGAGAGGGCGCTGTCGGCTCTGTCGTTTTTGTTTCGGTTTCTAGGCTGGCGGGACATAACGAAGGAGTTTTGCCTGCAGCGGGTTCTGCGCGGTTGGAGGACCCGGAGGCGTCCGGACCAGCGGCATCCGATTTCAGTGGAGCTGTTGTGGCAGTTGATGGGGGCATTGCCGGGGGTCTGTGTCTCGGTATCAGAGAGTCGGTTTTTTGAGGTTAGTTTTGCGCTGTGTTTCTTCGGGGCATGGCGGGTGGGGGAGCTTGTCGCCGTTCGGTTTCTCCACTCCTGCTGTCAGATGTGCGTTGGGCGGATGGGTTTGTGGACCTGCATATCCGCAGATCCAAGACAGATCAAGATGGTGCTGGTGTGTGGCTCAGGGTGGGGAGCTATGGTGGTGAGTATTGTCCGGTCCGGCTCTTCCAACAGTATATGGCGAGTCGGCCGGCGGCGGCCTCGTTGTTGGTGCATGCGGATGGGTCCCCGCTTACGCGTTTTTAGTTCGCGTCATTGTTGGGTAGAGCTCTGGTGGACTGCGGTCAAGATCCATCCGGGTTCTCGCCTCATTCCTTCAGGATCGGGGCCGCTACTCAGGCTAGCGGTATGGGTTTGGCAGGTTCGGTGGTGCAGCGATTAGGCAGATGGTCTTCTAGGCGGTTTCAGCTGTATGTTTGACCACATTTGTTATAATTTGTTTCAGGTTGCGTCCCCCGTTAAGTATGGATCTTGGGGCATTCGTTTATATATTGGGCAGCTCGACGGGCTCAGTCTCGCTCCTATGGACGGAACCTAGGGATCTCCATGGACATAGCAAGGGTACGCTGGAGGGGTGTTCGGGGTCTGTCCTGGAGGCAAGTCTATCCGGAGTGCGGGGCCCTGAGCAGGTTCGTGTCGGGGGCTGTTACAATTGTGATCCATGCGGGAGGTAATGATTTAGGGAGGGTTAGATCGATGGATCTGATGCACTCTGTCAAGCACGACTTGGCCCGGTGTTTGGCACTATTCTCAGACTGTACTCTGATTTGGTCGGAGATTGTTCCCCGTCCTGGCTGGCAGGTCTTGCCGCATGCCAAGGGCCTGGAGCAGAGCAGGCGCAAGCTCAACATGACGATCTCTCGTTGTGTGGCGGCTTGGTGATGTGGCGGTTCGGCAGGTGGAGCTGGAGGGGGACAATCGGAATTTGATGAGGGCGGACGGAGTGCACCTGAACCAAATAGGATTGGACATTTTTAATGCAGGTCTGCAGTCGCGTATAGAAAAGGCGCTGGCTGCGGGGGGCGCGATGCCGGGTAAAGAGAGGGAGGGCCGGCATCGCGGTGGCGGAGTTCCTGGCCAGCGCACGTAATGCACGGAAAGGATTTGGGGAGTCGCAGCCTGCTAGGGCTGATGGCCGAAGGCAGGCTGTACGAACTCTGGATAAAGACTTGGAGTATCTGTCTGTTGGGTAGTCACCCCAACAGCTGACAGGTGGAAATGCTGGCTGTGTAAAAGTTTAATAAAGCTGTGGCCGTTGTCCTTACCCAACAATCAGGTGTCATGTCGTTATTGGGGGTAACGGTTTTGGTATTTGGGGTCAGCAGTCATGGAGATACCCTAACGCACAAACCTAAAGGAAACCGGTCCTCAGAGTGGCCGGGTTAGTGCCTGAGACAGATAAATGAAATGTCTGCAAGCAGACAGAGAATAAAAGAGAGACAGGCAGAGAGCTAGGATAACAGAGATGCACAGAATTAATAGTCAGGTCAGGATAACAGAGAGAATGGTCAAACAAGCCGAGGTTAGAAAACAGGAAATTAAAGACAGTATAAACACACTCTCAGGTAACAAGAACCACGACAGGGCAAAGAAACATGGACAACCAGGAAGTATATAAACACAATACTGGATTGTGATTACCTTCAGAGGGCCACAATGTCACAAGTGTGTATACATCATCAAAAAGCACCACGGAGACTGACATTATCAATGGAAATTAATGGAAGGCTTCCTTGTCATATATAATGTCATAATGAGGCACCAGGAAGCTAGGCATCAGTGGGTGTGTATCAAAACACAGAACTGTCACGTAAAAGGTTATTCATGGTATTTACTGTCCCGACAGGAAAAGTTGTGCCGCTCGACAATCATTCACCCAGATGCCTGGTACACGCTCTTTCTGGGGTCAAAGGCCGGTTACGGACAATCAGATCCACAAGAGGGTTATTTAAACCCATTTCTCTCATTGCCCTGTCGTGGTTTCATGCCTATGGTCATCCGAAATTGCGTTCCTGATCTTGATTTTCTGGTATTTGAATTTGGCTTTGTTTTGACTTCCCTGAATTCTGGTATCCTTGACTTTTGGCTTTCCCTCATCTTTGTGTCTGATTCTGTGTCCCTGACCTCGGCAAGTGTTTTGACTATTCTTGGATACGTTAAGTCTGGCCATTCTAAGGTCTGGTTATACGTTATCCTTAGTCCTAGTTGTGACACAGTACTGCGTGCTGGATCAACTTGTAATCCTGACAAGAACAGACGTTATTTGGCTAACGTGGATATCACTGCCCTTTATATCCCTGCTCTTCCTACCTCTCCTCACTCATCATGTGCTTCACTCCTAACAGTCATCTCCCAGTAATATAACCCTTACACCACACTGCTCTCCTTTAATTTAGCTCTATCTAATTTCAAGCTCTTACTACTATAACAGCCCCCTCCTCATATCAAATTGGCATGTCCCTACCAACTACTTGTAAACTACTGAAAACACACTTCCTTGGCTTTCATTAAAGGAAAATTCTTAGTAATCTCTCTTAGTTCTACTCTTTGATGTAATTTCATCCTCGCATTGTTTCCTACTCCCATTCAGTGTGCCCATCTCTCTACATTACCTTGTCCTGGATATAAGGTTTCACTTGTCCTTTGATGACTGTATAAAATTGTTTTATGTGCTCTTTAATGATCGTATAGTCAATGCGGCCATTAATATAATATAATATACATTTATACCAGCACAGACTGACACTGCCTGGTTCTGTAGTTTTCCTTGATTTCATTTGTGTAATATCTCATTATGTTATGCATGCTATGGTTGCATTATTAAGTTCTTCATTAATGACTGTAGTTTATTTTATTCATATTAAGCACCTTGGATAAAGGATCAATAAAGAAAAAGTCAAATATATCAGTCATGAAGGCATTCTTACAGTCTGGACTTTAATGCCGTCACTGCCAATCCAAGGATAAAACCAAAACACAAGGGGAAAAAAAACATGTAAATTATATATTCTCAAATATTGTGGAATTAAATATTCCCATACAGGCACAACTAAAGATCACACAGGTGTTTCACAATCAATATGTAAATCCTTAGAGATGGTCCTGTATCACCTCCCCAGACTTACTACTGTGTCCTGTTAAACCAGGCATTTCAACTCTGTCCCCTTAGATATGATGAGCTATAACTCTCATGATTCTCTGGTCATTTATTGCACCCAAAGAAATCTGTGAGTTCTAAGCCATCCACATGGGGAGTAGGCAGAATTTAAGGCCCCATTTTAAACTATGATACTGCCAGTGGTGTACACACAATCCATGGGGCCCCGGTGCAAAACTGATCCATGCCTCCTCCCCTTCACCCCCTCCGACAGACACACTCACACACATACATAGACACACATACATACATACACACAGACAGACACATACATACAGACACATACACACATACATACATACACACAGACACACACACACACACACACACAAGACATACATACAGACACACACATACACACACAGACAGACAGGCACACACAGACACATATATACAGACATACAGACAGACACAGACAGACACACACGCACACACACATACATACATACAGAGACACATACATACATACAAACAGACAGGCACACGTACATACAGACAGACACACAAACACATACACACAGACATATATACAAAATGTTTAAGACACCCTCCTGTTTCCTACCTTTTAGGTGCAGGAGGGTGACCTTCCCTGGGGTCCAGTGGTGGCTCAGGCAGGTGGGAGTCAGAGTTCCCACTCTGGCTCCTTCCCACTCTGGCCCCGGTGGTTTGCCGCGCGGGCCAGGGCTGCAAAACATGGCAGTGGTACCCGGTCGCAGGGGTCCGCAGGGCGACCAGACCCCCTGGAGTTATGGGCCCGGTCGCAGCTGCAACCCCTATATGTACACCACTGGATGTTGCCAATCACATATAGGAAAATAGGTAAATAAATAAAGCCCTATTATGTTTTTAATTTTGATATTAGTTAAAACTTCATCAGGGTTAATATAAATTTGTACAAAATAAAGTAAAACATTTTGTTCTAAAATGAGGGGCTGATTTGCGCGCAGACCATTGCTTCAAGACGATGTTATTGTTATGAATCCAAAGTAAAGGAACAGCACCTACCAGACAGGGTACACAGAGTCTGGCTCCGTCCAAGCCAGTACAAATATTCACAAGAGAAAAAGTATTGCAGCACATCCTTTTAAATGATGTCTCTTTGTTTAAAGGGATTCTATGATATAAGGAATACAAAGTTTTATTCCTTACACTACAGAGCCATTTATAGCAATGTTCTGCAACCTTTTAGCACCCATGGTCTGGGGAAAAGAGGAGAAATACTTTGCGGAACCGGTGTCAGCCAGCAATAAAAACTAATGGTATGTGTGAGGGATGCAGTGTGTGTGTGTGTGTAAGTGCGATGGGTGCAGTTTGTTTGTGTGTGTGTGTAGGGTGCAATTTATGTGTGGTGCAGTTTGTGTGTGTGAGTAGTGCAGTGTGTGTATGGGGGCAATGTGTGTGTGTAAATGGGCAATGTGTGTGTGTATAGGGGTGAATGATTGTGGGTCAGTGGTGTTGGAGGGTAGATTAATAAATATATATATTTTTTTAATAAAAAAAATTATAACTTTGATATCCCCCTCCCTGCTTACCTTTACCTGGGAGGAGGTTACATTTCCTGCACTCCCTGGTGGTCCGGTGGAGAAGCACTGGTGGTCCCGGGCGTGAGAGGGAGCTGCTAGATTTCACTCTCGTGAGATTCGGAACGTTGCCGTGGTAATCGCGGCAACGTTCCAAGCACGCATGAGGAGCTGCAAGTTAGAGCTCTCCCGGGTCATCTCTCCCTCCCCTGCTGGCTGCCAACATTACAGTGCAAGCAGGTAGGATAGGGAGATCTCCCCTCTGGTCCTGCAGAGCCGGCAGGGGAGAGGGAGGCACGGGGAAATATTTTGCAGCAAATTATTGCGGGTCCACAAAAGCTTTCACTCGACTGAAAGCTTTTGCGGACCGGCAATATATTCTTGCTGACCGGCGCCGGTCCACGGACCAGTGGTTAAGGACCACTGATCTATAGTGTCTGACAGCCACTAGAGGCTGTCTTAGTGCTGCAATGTAAACATTAAACTGCAATAACTTACATTGCAGGAATAAGGGGGACAGGGACAGTGCACCAAGTCCACTTCAATGAGATGAAGTTGCCTGGGTGCCTATATTGTCCCTTTTAAGTGCCCAAAGTGAACACAGCAGCAACAATGTGACCAATTTACAAAGACCATAGTGGAATACTTTTTCTCTGTTGTGAATGCCATTCACATGGACATTATTATTACATTTGAATTATATTCATTTTCTAATGCAAAGATTTTTAAATACAATTTTTTAAGTGCATTTCAAATTAAAAAGTAGTTCTCCATTGTCTACTCTCCCTTTAAATTAATCTAGAAAGTGAATTCTGCAACTTCTCTTCCCTGACTGTGAGCATTCGTTTCTCTGTTAAAGGGACACTCCCAGTGGCGTACACACAATCGATGGGGCCCCGGTGCGAAACTGACCCGTGGCCCCCGACACATACATACAGACACACAAACACACAGACAGACACACACACACATACACCCCCCTGACAGACACATACATACACTCATACATACATACAGATGCACACAGACACACACATACAGAGACACATACACACACACTCCCTGACAGACATACACACACACACACATGCAGACACATACACACAGACAAACACACATACATACAGAGACACAGACATACACACAGACACATACATACAGACACATACAGAGACACACACACATACATACAGAGACGCAGACACACATACATACAGAGACACAGACACACACACATACATACAACATTTTTCCTGTTTTCTACCTTTTGTGACTTTCCCTGGGGTCCAGTGGGGGCTCAGCCTGATGGGAGTCAGAGTTCCCACTCTGACTCCCTCCTCCTTCCTCCCGCACGGGCTCTGATATCTGGGAGGAGTGACTGGGGAGTCACTTCCTCCCAGCAGTGATGTCATTACAGGGTGCCCCCTGACAATCCATCAGGTGGCCCTGACAACATGGGCCAATCGATGGACCCCTTGGACGGCGGCTCTGGAGGTTTGCCGCACGGGCCGGAGCCGCAAAATCTCCAGCGTCGCCGAAATCCACATAGGAATGCATTGAAGGCATTATTAAATGCTTTCCTATGGGGAGGTCTAATGCGTGTGCGCGACATTGCCACGAATGCTCATTAGGTCTCCCCCGCCGGCAGGCATGATCAGTTTCCCTGGCCGGCTGACGTGGTGGAGCATGGGCAGACCAAGGTAAGTCACTGAAGGGGTTTTGACCCCTTCAGCAACCGGGGATGGGAGGTAGGACGGAGAGGGGACCTGCAGTGCCAGGAAAACAATCCCTTTAAGCTCTAGTGCACTACCCAGTAGAATACGAAGATAACATTATTGATATTCTAGACATATGTGCTTAGTTGTAGTTTGTATGCGCATTAGGTCTCCCCTTCCGACGGCCGCACATGCGCATTAGGTCCCCCCTCGCCGGCTGACGTCTGATCTGGGCGAAGCCTGACCAACGCCGAGGGACATCGGCGCTGGACTCCGATAAGTCACTTAAGGGTTTTTTTACCCCTGCAGCAACTTGGGATGGGGGTGGAAGGTAGAGGGGCACTAGAGGCACTGGAGAATCCCTCTAAGCTCACTTCTAATCCTGTATAATGATTTTTTGTGAGATATCTGTATAGAATGCATATAGCCTTAGGAAGATTTAAAAAAAAAAAAAAACACATTCAACATAGAAACCAATTTAAGCACTCAGTACTGTAAAAAATTGAGGATTTCTAGCAAAATGCCTAAATCCTACTAGTCTAATGCTCGAAGACCAGTGGTTTCCAAACCAGTCCTCAAGACACACCTACCAGTCCAGGATTTAAGGATTAGCCACTTGTGTCTAAGGCATTTTTTGAAAGAAAAAAACAACTAGGTTATTCAGAAATCCTGAACTGATAGGCGTGACTTAAGGACTGGTTTGGAAACCACCGCTGAAGAATCTCACATTCAATATATGGACGAACATATTGGGAAACCTGACTGTGGCGAAAGTAACCTCACCACTTGTTTTTGGAGGGACCTGTTTGCCAGCCTCCTACACTGTGACTATGGCCCCTGTGTTAAACCCTGGTTGAAAATACTGTTTGTGTCCTTTTGGACTTATAACAGGAACACTTCGAACTCTTGAGGCAGCACTTCGAACTCCCGAACGGTCGAAGTGGTTCGAAGCGGCATTCGAAACACGTGGCAGTGGCCATCTTAAGCCGCGAGTACAATGAGCGGTCGCTCAAAATGTGACTTCTATAGAATTCATGAATCTCTGAACTGATCTGGGTGATTTTTTGATACGTTGGTCATCCAGATCAGGGCTATCAGGGGATGTAACAATTGTGGGGATACTATGTGTTTTGGGGTACTTTTGGGGTTTTGTAAAAATATATGTTTTATCTGCCTGGAGATAATTGAGTTAATACAGTACTCAATGACTCAATTATCTCCCAAGCAGAGGGGAGGGATGGTATGCTATGTGTGGGAGTGTCATGCATTGTAACCTTGTTGTTATTGGTTTATAATTTTGTATTGTAGTCCCCAACAAGGTCCATGTGTGCGTACCCCTTGCATGGGGACTTGCATAAAAGGCCAGTTGTGGCTCCCATTAAACGATTCCTCTTAACCCTCAACATAGAGTCTTGTCTCATGTGTGGAGGGGACAGCTACATTCACTCTGGGGATTGCTATACTCATTATACTTCTCTGGGTTCTAATCACTAGCTCTTATAAGTGCTGATCCTGCTATACTCTCTGGAGTAGGAGAGGTTCACCCACTGGAAGCTGGATCCTGGTCTTGGATCCAGGGTGGGTAGAGGACGGCGAGGCCCCAACCAAGCTGCTGCGGTTCGTATGGTCTACGGTGCTTATGGTGTCTGGTGGAATGCTTAGAGTCCTCGGTGAGCACTAGGAGCATCAATTGACGGAGGCACCAGGTGGCCCGTCACACTGACCATTACATGAACACAGTGGCGAAACTACCACAGGTGCGGCCAGTGCAGCTGCACCGGAGCCCGGCGGCTCAGGAGTCTCATTGGGTGGCCCATGCACGATGGGTATCTTTCTTTAGTGCTAAACAGGGGTCTGGTCGCGCACTGCTGCCCTTTCAGACCTCAACCGGGCCCCTGGGATATTTTCCGGCTCGGAGGAAGTGACTGCTGATCCCTTCTTCCCAGCTTCAAACAGAGCGCGCCGCACCGGGAGGGAAGTAGGAAGTGGCGGAGGAGGCACAAACAGCAGGTGAGAGGAGAGAAACTGCAGCTGTAGCAGGATTCCAAGCAAGCCCACCTCCTGGAAACAAAACGTATGTTAACAGGAGGGTGTCAGTCTCTGTATCTTTGTGTCTGTGTTTGTATGTGTCAGTGTTTTTATATGTTTATCTGTATGTTTATATGTATGTATATCTATGTATGTAGGTCAAATGCACATCAGCATTTAAAAGCCAAAATTCCATACAAACATACCCATTCAATCGAATGCAAACATTATATACAAACACAACACTGTATTAAAAAAACTAAAATTATATACAAGCACCCCTTCAATCAAACACCAACACTACACACAAAAATATGCCCTACATTTAAAAGCCAACACCACACACAAACACACCCCTACATTCAAAAGCAAATACTACACACAAGTACACCACTGCATTCCAATGGCAACAGCACATACAAATACAACCCTACATGTACACATATACTCTATACAAAAATATGCTTACATTCAAAAGCACATATACATATACTGCTCACAACTACGACCCTGCAAGGATGGACAAATGATAGATCCCCAGCTGGCATAGTATCATTGGAGTTCTACGATAGATGAGGATCACTTTTTTTTTGTCCAATCTTGCACCAGGGCACTCTCTACATTAGTTCCAACACTGCATGAAAAGGGACATTTATGGCATTGCATTCTAACTACATAGACAATAATATGTAGTTGGTCCCCCCTCTGCAGCTATAACAGCTTCCACTTTTCTGAGAAGGCTTTCCACAAGGTTGTTTAGTGTTTCTGTGGGAATTTTTCCCCTTTCATCCAGAAGAGCATTTGTGAAGTCAGTTACTGATGTTGGATGAGAAGTCCCGACTCACACTCTCTGTTCCAGTTCATTCCAAGGTGTTCGATGGGGTTGAGGTCAGGGCCCTTTATGAGCCAGTCAAGCTCTTCCACATCAAACTCATCCAACCATGTCTTTAAGGGTGGCATCCTATTACAGTACCATGCTTGAATTCACTGACCTCTTCAGAATGACAAGTTTTATTCTCAAAGGTTTCTAAATACAGACTGCATGGCTAGGTTCTTGATTTTATACATGTAGCAACAGGTCTGATTGAAACCTAAATTTAATAATTAAGAGGTGTGTAGCAATAATTTTGTCTATGTAGTGTATAATCTATGCATTAAATGTGCATACCCCAATATAATACACATATCAATCATATCAAGATAAATATATTACATCAATCAAGGCTCCCTACGCCTAACCACACATGCAAACTGGCAAAGCTATAAAATGTTTTTATCCCAGTCAACATTGGCATTCTGAATGGCATCATAGCCCAGAGATCCATAAGGTATATACAAACCAGCCTTGGAGTGCCTGGACCTTTTTCTTTCTTCAGTGATTTTAAAATACTTCATGGGTCTTGGTGCTGGCCCCTGGTTTGATGGCACCCAGGCTTTATTTATTGATTGAGTGCAGTTCCTTTTTGGGTTTTTTTTTTTTGGTACATTAGCAATAAAACAGACATGGTTAACAAACAATACCAAAAGGTAAGGTTAACCAATAAGTGATTTGTGAAATGCTTATCTGGTGCCTTTGGTTCGTTCATATATGCACTTCTCAGTTAGAAATACCTCAAATGTAATGCTTGGTTTGATGCAGAAGAGGAACTACTGTGGGCTACAAGCACTACATTATGTATAGAATGTGGTATTGTCCTCTTAGCATGTGTCATTGCTTTCAGTACTAGATTGGTATTCAATAGATCAGTCATAAAACAGAATGAACATACTGATAAACTATTCAATAATAATGTTTGTGTATTTTTGTGGAAGCTGGTCCATAGGTCCCAATTTTTAATGCAAAAGTTAAATCTATTGCCATTTTAGGACTAATGATAGGTACATGCTAGAAAAACATGTTGTGTTTGTCATGATAACATCTGCAATTTCCAACTCACCTTTATTGATGACTAGAAATGAAGCCAAAAGGTTGATCAACTAATCATATCAAGACAATAAAAAAAACAAAAAAAACCTACAGATTACAGGATTTCTGACATCAGCAATTAGCTTAGCATGAAGCATCATATCCTTAATGCCCTAAAAGACAGTTTGCGTATTGTCCTGTCTTGCCTTATGCCTATCCCACACATGCTTAACCCCTTAAGGACACATGACATGTGTGACATGTCATGATTCCCTTTTATTCCAGAAGTTTGGTCCTTAAGGAGTTAAACTCCTTTACTGTGTTAACCTCTACCACTTCAACTGGAAGGCTATTCCATGCATCCACTACCCTCTCAGTAAAGTAATACTTCCTGATATTATTATTATTTATTTTTTTAATAATTCTTAATTTATAGATTTTGTGTGAGTACCAGTATTTGGGGAGAAGGGTACAGAAGAGAGAGTGGGGAGGGTTGGGGTGGGGTATAACATTGCCTTCCATTCACATGTGTACCAACGCAGGGTACTCTTTCAAACATATTATTACATAAATCGCATAAATTGGCAATGGGTTATAGGTTTTGTGAGTAAGGTTCGGTTTATTTTTCCCTTATCGATCAACTTTCTATGTCTGTGTAAGCCTAGGTTTCATCCATTTAAGGATGCACTGGGGTGGAGAGTGGGGTCAATTCGAGTTGAATGCCCGGGTGTGGTTTTGTGTGCTTTTCCAACAGGGTTGCAGTTGGTCACCTGTCGAGTGCTCTGTCCTGGGTAATATGTCCCGTTCAAAGGTGTGTCTTCGGGGTGACCTGATATTATTTTTAAACCTTTGCCCCTCTAATTTAAGACTATGTCCTCTTGTTGTGGTAGTTTTCCTTCTTTTAAATATGGTCTCCTCCTTTACTGTGTTGATTGCCTTTATGTATTTAAATGTTTCTATCATATATTACTCCCCCTGTCTCATCTTTCCTCCAAGCTATACAATGGTGTATCCTGGTTTTGTGCTGCCCTAGGCAGGGCAAAACTCAGGCACCCCCCTCCCCCCGCGCCACTCCCACCCAACCCTTCCCCCCCACCTTCTAAATACACACACACAAACAGTCAGACACACACACACACACAGTCAGACACACACACACAGACACACACAGTCAGACACAAACATACACACACACACACAGTCAGACACACACACACACAGTCAGACACACACACACACACACACACACACAGTCAGACACACACACACACACACACACACACACACACAGTCAGACACAAAACACACACACACAGTCAGACACAAACACACACACAGTCAGACACACACACACACAGTCAGACACACACAGTTACACACACACAGTCAGACACAAACACACAGTCAGACACACACACAGACACAAACACACACACACACAGTCAGACACAAACACACACAGTCACACACACACAGTCAGACACACACACACACAATCACTCACATTAACACTTTTTATTTTTAATTTTACCCTCCCCAGCCTCCTTACCTTTGGGAGTGTTGGGGGGGGGGGTTCCTCTTTCTCCCTGGTGGTTCAGTGGCTGCTGGTTGGGCTGCTGGGCTGGCTACTGGGCTGGCTGCTGGGCGGGCGGCTGGCGAGGGAGCACTTCCCCTGAGCTGACTGCTCAGCTCCCTCGCGTGCTGCAGAGTTAGGCTGGGAGCCGGAAGATGACGAGGGAGCTGAGCAGACCACTCAGAGGAAGAGCTCCCTCACCAGCCACCCGCCCGACCATCAGCCAGCGCTGCCCAGCGCCCAGCATGTCTGTTAGCCGCAAGGCTAACAAGGCATTTGCCCTGGGCATTTGGGGGCGGCGTTTTTTGCCGCCCCCTGAAAAGTACCGCCCAAGGCAAATGCCTTGTTTGCCTCACGGCTAATACGTCCCTGAAGCTATACATGTTAAGATCCTTTAACCTGTCCTGGTAAGTTTTATCCTGCAATCCATGAACCAGTTTAGTAGCCCTTCTCTGAACTCTCTCTAAAGTATCAATATCCTTCTGGAGATACGGTCTCCAGTACTGCGTACAATACTCCAAGTGAGGTCTCACCAATGGCTTGAGCACTTCCCTCTTTCTACTGCTAATATCTCTCCCTATACAACCAAGCATTCTGTTAGCATTTCCTGCTGCTCTATTACATTGTCTGTGTGTGAGTAGGGGGGCAGTGTATGTCAGGGATGCAGTGTATGTGTGGGACAGTATGTGTGTGACAGTATGTGTGTGTAACAGTTGCAGTGTATATGTGAGAGTGTGGGCAATGTGTGTCTATGGGGCGGCAGTGTATGGGGGCAGTGTGTGTGTGTATGGGGCAGTGTGTGTGTATGGGGGCAGTATGTGTGCATGGGGGGCAGTATGTGTGTATGAGGGGG
>OW240912.1:61355379-61484389 GCA_933207985.1 Pelobates cultripes
TGGGTACAGGGTGACTAAAACATAAGAAATAAAGCAGCCTACATAAATAGTCTGTCTGAAGGTAGACTAGGGGCTTTAAAGCCAGATACATGAAAGAGTCATAGGGGAGGAGGCTGGCAAGTAGGCCTCTCCAGGACCAAGTGGCGAAGGGCACTTCGTCACAGCCCTAAATACTAATTAGGAGGGGGGCCTAATGCCCCCACCGCTGAGTGGTCGGTGGGGGCCCTAAATTAGAATGAGGGGGGACCTAATGTCCTCCCCCCTGGCCCCCACCCCTGACCGGTGGATGGGGGCCCTAAATTAGAATGGGGGGACCTAATGTCCTGGCCCCCATCCCTGACTGGTGGGTGGGGGCCCTAAATTAGAATAAGGGGGGGTACCTAATGTCCTCCCCCTGGCCCCCACCTCTGAGCGGTGGGTGGGGACCCTAAATTAGAATAGGGGGACCTAATGTCCTGGCCCCCATCCCTGACTGGTGGGTGGGGGCCCTAAATTAGAATAAGGGGGGGGACCTAATGTCCTCCCCCTGGCCCCCACCTCTGAGCGGTGGGTGGGGGCCCTAAATTAGAATGAGGGGGGGACCTAATGTTCTCCCCCCTGGCCCCCACCCCTGAGCGGTGGGTGGGGGCCCTAAATACTAATTGGGGGGACCTAATGTCCTCCCCCCTAATCCCCACCCTGGAGCGGCGGGTGGGGCCCTAAATAAAAAATTAACCCCCCCAACCCTCCAAAAATTAACCCCTACCTACCCCCCTCACCCTAAAAATAATGAGGGGGGACCATTCAACTAAAAACCTGTAAAAAAACAAACAAAAAACTTACCATTTAATGTTTTCTTTCTTCTAAAATCTTTTTTCAGCCCCAAAAAAGGCCAAATAAAAAGCCATAATAACCAACGCACTTTAAAAAAAAAAAAAAACTAGTGCAAAAAAATAAAATCCATCTTCACCCATGGAGGGCTCCGCACAGACTGAGCTCTGCAGGGCGGGGCAAGGCTTATAATGCCTTGCCCCACCCTGCAATTCTAGATGGTGGGTTTAAGCCATCCAATCAGAGTGCTCTGACAGGTAAATGAAGACACTGACATGTAAGTCTCTACATTTACCTGTCACAGCACTCTGATTGGTTGGCTTGAAATCCACCAATCAGAGTGCTCTGGGTCATTTTACACAGCGTGGGAAAGTTCTTTGGAATTTCCCCACGCTGTGTAATTTGACTCATAACTCTCTGATTGTTTAATAGACATGCCCCTACTCACAGTATAGCGAGTAGGGGCATAATTTACTAATACTAAGTAATCTTTACTTAGTATTAGTAAATTTAGGTGAAAGTCCAATTCAGATCTTTCAGCCTTTTAGCAGATAGCTCCCTAATACCGTGAGAATTAGGGAGTTATCTACTTATTCATTCCTATCATTACATTGACTGGCTTAGTAACTTACATTTTATATGAATGTGTGTTACTTGATTGTTGTAAGTGTTGTAAGCTTACAGCTAAATCCTGGCTATGTTTGTATACTTTTTATTTAAACTTGTATACAATGTAACATTCTTTTTCTTCAACTGGGTAAGTATATTAGTACTTAGGCAATACTGTGCTTCGGCAATTCGACACTTCGGAAATTCTGTATTTTCGGAACTTCGGGACCTCGGCAATTCGGCACTTCAGCAATTCAGCTATTCGGACATTCGGAAGTACCCGAATGTCCGAATTGTCCGAAATTCGTCCGAATTCATTTTCGGACCAAAACGAATTGCACATGTCTAAAAAGCAAGTGAATTGCCATTTTGGTTCATCTCTAGTAATTGCAGGTATGGTTAACAGGAAAGGTGAATAGGAACTATGGATGCATCTTTTAAAGTGGCATTATAACCTCCCTGAAAACTGAGTATTGCATAAAGATAGTGTTGGAATTTCACTGAAATTATATTAGCTGTATCAAAGTCCCCATGCAGCCTAACCGTAAGAATTCTGTCAAAGTTAACAATGAAAAATCCTGGGTGACACAGTAGGACAGTGCATGTGCAATAGAATCCAAGTCCAGCAAGTTCCATCTCCATCACAGAACACAGATTACTTTCTAGAATATCTTTTTCCGATTTGATTTTTAAAATCTTGAAATTCTTGTGGATTTCTATAGTCTCACACAGGAAAGACAAACCAGAAGTCCTAAACTATCACATTAGATGCCGAAGCCTAGAGAACACTGCACTGTGTTTCTCAAAAGGTTGCTCATACTTCAGTGGTTTTGAGACTTGAAACCATGTTAATCCAGTAAGTGTGCTAAAATTTGCAAAAACAATTTCTAAACAAACTCAAGATCTCATTAAGGCAGGCTCCTTGAGTTGTCTTGACAGTGTAACATGTGAACATACAGGTAGTTTGTGTGCATAAGTATAGATGCATATACAGCATAATGCGTAATGAGTAAATGTATGTCAACAGTGTGATTGCATGTGTATAGATTGTTTTGCAGTAAGCATAAAATCTAGCAAGTTTAATGATTTGTCAGTAATGGGGAGATTTATAAAAGTGACAGAGAGTTTTGTACCTTTTTTGTAATTTGTTACAATTTATAAAATTGGTAAGATTTTCTAGTCTTTTGCTTCTTTTGTCATTTTTGAATAATATACTTACCCAGTGGAAGAAGAATGTTACACTGTATACATGTTTAAATAAAAAGTATACAAACATAGCCAGGATTCAGCTGTAAGCATTTTCAACACTTACAACAATCAAGTAACATACAATCATATAAAATGTAAGTTACTTAGCCAGTCAGTGTAATGACAGGAATGAATACGTAGATAACTCCCTAATACCCACGGTATTAGGGAGCTATCTACTAAAATGCTGAAAGATCTGAATTTAATGATACAGATGTATCAGTCTGTCGCTTTTGCTCCAGATAATTGTTCTGTTTCACATCTTTTTTCCACCACTCATAATTTGACAACCTTTTTTGAAATGGAAACTATGTGAAAAATTGCAAAATTTAGGTTGAAAAACCCAAAACTTTTAAAATTATTTTTAGAACAATTTAACGAACACGAGCAGAGACCAAAAATGAAGGATACTTTCCATAACACTTCGGTAAATCCCCCTATGTATCTGGACTATGCTAAGGGCTTTGCTACTCTGCAGGATATGGCATTATAACCGTATAAAATCCCTCAACAGTTCATATGTAATGTTTAGACAGCCAGTGTTACAAATAGTTGTACTCCACCTTCTAAACCTCACTGGTGTTGTATTTAGCTTTTCACTATAAACCATAATCTCATCTCTGTATCCAGTGTTAGCTTGCAATGAAATAATAAGGGATATTACAAGGAATACAGGCCATCTTTCAGGGCTTCAAAAACATTCTATAATTTGAGGTCTAACCTAGAAAACATCAAGGGAGTAGTGATGTCGCGAACACAAAATTTTCGGTTCGCGAACGGCGAACGCGAACTTCCACAAATGTTCGCGAACCGGCAAACTGCGCGAACCGCCATTGACTTCAATGGGCAGGCGAATTTTAAAACACACAGGGACTCTTTCTGGCCACAATAGTGATGGAAAAGTTGTTTCAAGGGGACTAACACCTGGACTGTGGCATGCCGGAGGGAGATCCATGGCAAAACTCCCATGGAAAATTACACAGTTGATGCAGAGTCTGGTTTTAATCCATAAAGGGCAGAAATCACCAAACATTACTAAATCACAATGGATATGGATTGACACCTGACATATGACATATTGACACCTTGACATATGGATTGACACCTGTCCTCAGAGCCCCTGATGCACACGGACACAGAGCAGAATAGGGACTGGTCCCCCTACATAGGGTCACTTGGCAGATATGGATTGACACCTGTCCTCAGAGACCATGATACACACGGACACAGAGCAGAATAGGGACTGTTCCTCCTACATAGGGTCACTTGGCAGATATGGATTGACACCTGTCCTCAGGACCATGATACACACTGACACAGCAGAATAGAGACTGTTCCCCCTACATCGGGTCACTTGGCAAATATGGATTGACACCTGTCCTAGGGATCCCTGATACACACTGACACAGAGCAGAATAGGGACTGTTCCTCCTACATAGGGTCACTTGGCAGATATGGATTGACACCTGTCCATAATGTGACTTTCACATTATGCCTTATATCACAGGAACTGATCTCTGACCGTTAGTTAAGCATAGAGTAACAGTTGTTCTTAAAAGGTCTTTATTCACAAATATTCATTAACGGCTTTTTCTTGTTGGAGCAGGCGGTCGAACATTAGGAGTGTTGAATTCCGACGTGTCGGGCTGTCGCAAATCAAGCGCCTCACTGGCATGTTGTTTCGCCGCTGGATATCGGCAAAGTGAGCCATGGCCGTGTAGGAACACCTGAAATGGCCACACACCTTCCTGGCCTGCTTAAGGATGTCCTGTAAGCCTGTGTACTTATGCACAAAGCGTTGTACGATCAGATTACACACGTGCCATGCACGGCACATGTGTCAACCTGCCCAACTTCAATGCCGCTAACAAATTTGTTCTGTTGTCACAAACCACTTTGCCGATATCCAGTCGCTGCGGAGTCAGCCACTTTTCCACCTGTGCGTTCAGGGCGGACAGGAGTGCTTGTCCGGTGTGACTCTCTGCTTTCAAGCAAGTCAAACCCAAGACGGCGTGACACTGCCGTATCCGGGATGTGGAATAGTACCTGGGGAGCTGGGGGGGTGCCGTTGATGTGGAGCAAGACGCAGCAGCAGAAGAGGACTCAGCCGAGGAGGTTATGGAAGAGGATGGAGTAGGAGGAGTAGAGAGGTGGCAGCAGGACTGCCTGCAAGTCGTGGCGGTGTCACCAACTCCTCTGCAGAGCCATGCATTCCATGCTTGGCAGCAGTCAGCAGGTTTACCCAATGCACAGTGTAGGTGATATACCTGCCCTGACCATGCTTTGCAGACCAGGTATCAGTGGTCAGATGGACCCTGCCCCAACACTGTGTGCCAGACATGCTATTACTTCATTTTGCACAATCGAGTACAGGTTGGGGATTGCCTTTTGTGAAAAGAAATTTCGGCCGGGTTCCTTCCACTGCGGTGTCCCAATAGCTACAAATTTTTGGAATCCCTCAGACTCCACCAGCTTGTATGGTAAAAGCTGGCGGGCTAATAGTTCGGACAAGCCAGCTGTCAGACGCTGGGCAAGGGGGTGACTTTCTGACATTGGCTTCTTACGCTCAAACATGTCCTTGACAGACACATGACTGTGGGCAGATGAGCGGGAACTACTCAAGGCGGGAGACGGAGTGGTGGATGGTTGAGAGGGGGCAAGGAGGACAGCAGTGGTTGACGTGGCTGAAGATGCTGGACCAGGAGGAGGATGGCGGCTTAGAGTAGGTGTGCTGCTTGTACTCATGTGTTGATCCCATAGGCGTTTGTGATGTGAGATCATGTGCCTACGCAAAGCAGTTGTACCTAGGTGGGTGTTGGACTTCCCACGACTCAGTTTCTTTTGGCACAGGTTGCAAATGGTATCGCTGTTGTCAGAGGCAGACACACAAAAAAAATTCCACACTGCTGAGCTCTGCAATGACGGCATTCTGGTGGTGGACACAGCATGCGTTGATTGGCGTGCTGTCGGGTTGACCCCGGGTGCCGATGCATGCTGTCTGACTGTGCCACTAGCTCCTTGCAACGACCTCCCCCTGCTTCCAACTCGTCTCCTCCTCCTCCCTGTCTCCCCATCTGAACTTTCGCCCTGTTCTTCTTCTTGACGAGCGGGCACCCACGTGACATCCATGGACGCATCGTCATCATCAACCGCTTCACTTGTATCTGACAACTCAGCAAAGGAAGCAGCAGCGGGTACAACATCATCATCATCATCACACCGTACGCCCATGTGTGTAATGCTGCCTGCCTGAGACATATCCCTGTTATCTACATCCTCTGGCAATAATGGTTGCGCATCACTCATTTCTTCAAACGGATGTGTGAATAACTCCTCTGACATACCAAGTAAAGCGGCTGTGGTGCTAGATTTGGTGGTGGTGGCAGGCGGGTGAGTGGTATCTTGAGAGGTGCCTGAAGCTAAGCTTGAGGAGGATGGTGCGTCAAGGTTCTGAGCGGAGGCTGTAGAAGATTGGGTGTCCTGTGTTAGCCAGTCAACTATGTCCTCAGAACTTTTCAAGTTCAGGGTACGTGGCCTCTGAAAACTGGGCATTATTCTAGGGCCAAAGGGAATCACAGCACCACCACCACGATGGCCCCTGCGGGGTGGCCTGCCTCTGCCTGTCATTTTTGTTGGGATTAGTGGTACTATGCGTGCAAGCTACTGTGAGACCAGATATGAGTGGCAATGTGCACTGGCACAGTTGTGCAGAGCACAGGCTGTAGGCCTGACACAGCCGCTTGAAGGACACTGACTGGCTGCTATTAGCTTACACTGGAAACCTTTTTTCTTTGTAAAAGCACGCTACAGAGACACCAGATATGAGTGGCAAAGTACACGGGCAGAGGTCTGCAGAGCACACGCTGAAGGAGGCCTGACACCCGCTTTAAGGACACTGACTGCTATTCAATCTATAACAGTGAAAAAAGTTTTTTGTTTTTAAATGCAAGCTATTGTGACACCAGTTAGTGAGTGGTGGCACTGACTGGGCAAATGGGCAGTATCCACTGTGAGCCTGACACAGAAGCTGGCAGCAGTGGCAGACAACTAACTGCAATTACATTACACAAAAAAAAAAAAAAAAGCATACCCTAACCCTAACCTAGCTATGCATTTCCCTATCTAATCAACAGCAGCTACACTTTCCCTCCTCTCACTAAGCATGCAGCTTGAGAATGAATCTAAAATGGATGCCTTCCAGTAGGTGGGAGGGTCTGCTAGGGAGGGTGTGCTGCTAATTGGCTGGAATGTGTCTGCTGACTGTGAGGTACAGGGTCAAAGTTTACTCAATGATGACGAATAGGGGACGGATCGAACCGCGCATGCGTTCGCCGTCTGCGGCGGACGCGAACACGCTATGTTTGCCAGGAACTGTTCGCCGGCGAACCGTTCGGTGCATCACTACAAGGGAGCGAACATTGCCACCCAAGACCAGATAATCTGGTTGATGTGTACTTATATTCTAAGTGTATTTTGATATTATTTATATATATATATATATATATTATTGCATTTTGGTCAAAAGACTAAATTTATATATATTTATATAAGTTAATATCAAAATACACTAAGAATGAAAGTGTGTGTGTGTGTGTGTGTGTATGTATGTATGTATATATATATATATATATATAGTTAATACAATGCTAAACAAAAATCTGCACACCAGTCAAGCCATAAGACTTGCTTTTCCCACAGAAATCCCAAATCAGCAGTGATGTTACAACCGCAAAGGATTCTGGGTGGGCATATGCAAATTAGTTTAACAAAGAATCACATTTTTGCCTCATTCCATTTTAAACATGGATTCCTTTTAATTTGTGTTTGCAGTATACAACTGCTTGGAACACAATTTAGGATAAGATGCAAAACCAGTGAACCACTCATGGACAGCTGTTTCGTTGTTAATGCAACTCTTCAGCATGAGGTTGGTTACTGGTTTGCTAATTGAGGCTTGGTAGTGCTTGGGAAGCAAAATCTAATTAGGTTATGGTGGGGAAAAATTGTGATTGAAAACCCCTTCCACCTGAATTATGTGGATAGTTAATACAATGCTAAACAAAAATCTGCACACCAGTCAAGCCATAAGACTTGCTTTTCCCACAGAAATCCCAAATCAGCAGTGATGTTACAACCGCAAAGGATTCTGGGTGGGCATATGCAAATTAGTTTAACAAAGAATCACATTTTTGCCTCATTCCATTTTAAACATGGATTCCTTTTAATTTGTGTTTGCAGTATACAACTGCTTGGAACACAATTTAGGATAAGATGCAAAACCAGTGAACCACTCATGGACAGCTGTTTCGTTGTTAATGCAACTCTTCAGCATGAGGTTGGTTACTGGTTTGCTAATTGAGGCTTGGTAGTGCTTGGGAAGCAAAATCTAATTAGGTTATGGTGGGGAAAAATTGTGATTGAAAACCCCTTCCACCTGAATTATGTGGATAGTTAATACAATGCTAAACAAAAATCTGCACACCAGTCAAGCCATAAGACTTGCTTTTCCCACAGAAATCCCAAATCAGCAGTGATGTTACAACCGCAAAGGATTCTGGGTGGGCATATGCAAATTAGTTTAACAAAGAATCACATTTTTGCCTCATTCCATTTTAAACATGGATTCCTTTTAATTTGTGTTTGCAGTATACAACTGCTTGGAACACAATTTAGGATAAGATGCAAAACCAGTGAACCACTCATGGACAGCTGTTGTAACATCACTGCTGATTTGGGATTTCTGTGGGAAAAGCAAGTCTTATGGCTTGACTGGTGTGCAGATTTTTGTTTAGCATTGTATTAACTATCCACATAATTCAGGTGGAAGGGGTTTTCAATCACAATTTTTCCCCACCATAACCTAATTATATATATATATATATATATAATTTTAAAAAATATTTATTTTTATATTAATCTAGTCTCTATTAGAACATTTTTATATTAATCCAGTCTTTATCAGAACATATTTAAAAGATCGATGTTTCGGGGCGGAGCCTGGCTGGGGAGCTGATCAGACGCATGCAGCATGAGCTCCCGTCTGAAATCCTACTTTACTTGAAATAACCCTGGTTCTCATGCTACAAAATTGTTTAAAATTGCATCACCCACGTAGAGGCTGCAAGGAAGAGCATACAGAGGTCACTCTTGAAACTCTGAGCCACCAGGAAAGCGGGCTGCACTGATGGGGCCTACCGCAACGACGACTAACCTGAATAGTGGCCTGGACGGAGGTGAGGGCATGGGTGAAGTGGCCGATCGCCCCGGCCCGGAACCCCCTGAAAGCAGACTCAAAAACTGCGGAGGACCACCCACGAGCCTTCCTCCCCCCCCCTGCTGGTGGGGGATATCCTGGCACCAGCAGCATACCCACCGCTGACATTCACGTCCCAAAGACTGCAAACACCACGAGTCCCTAACTCCAAAATGGCGGATACCACACGCCAGTCAGCAAACATGGAGACAAGTGGGAAATCGCCAAATGACACCCTGACTAAGCTAGATGCAATTTTTGCTGCCTTCTGGGCCAGGATTGCGGAGAGGGCACTGAACACTGCTAAAGCTAAATGTACCACTCTTGCACCCACACCACCGGCACTCCTGGGCCCCAAGAGCGGACGCAGAATGATAGCCGCCAGAGGCCCTCCAAAGAGACACTGAAAACGGGACCGGCGGCACAAGCAGAAACATAGAGCCTTCACCATGACAAGCACTCACCCCCACTGTAAGCCGCAACAACCCCACAGCAGACCAGAGGCACCATGCCCACCAGGACAATGCCGATCGACTGATAAAGCACAACTTTACTACTCAGATACCTGGCACTTAGTCACATCCACACCTCTGAAGTCTCAGGAGACAGGGGCTCCCGGGGACTGCATCTGGTGACCAGAAGGGATTGGATGAGCACAGGCTGGAGACCGGAGCCTGTCAGGCATGTCTCGTTATAGCCTGACTTTCACATTATGCCTTATATCACAGGAACTGATCTCTGACCGTTAGTTAAGCATAGAGTAACAGTTGTTCTTAAAAGGTCTTTATTTATTTCTTTTTTTACCTCTCGCAGAGTTTACTACTGTAGTGCCTACCTTGTCTCCACTCTAATAGCACATGCAATATTTTATTAGCCAGTCCTCTCTAAAGGGGCAACTTAAGCTTGTACAAACTAATGGTGAAACTGCTGGTATTTCCCTGTAGTCAACAGTGTGTAACCACACTCGAACCATAAAAGCTGTCTAGTTTATCAATGCAATGCTAAATATTTAGAAGCCTCAACACAACTAGCCTTAATATATATACGTTTAGTCTAGCATGCTAATATATAAACCACTGATGTTTAAAAGCCCGTTATCCTCATGTTATTAACTGCCACACTTTGAAATGTAATGAAAAATGCCTGCAGATGCTATCGTGGCTATGCTCGCTTGTTGTCACTTTTTGCACAAGAAAAATAAAGAATAAAAAAAAAAAAGATCGATGTTTCAGTCCTATCCAAGGACTTTCATCAGCATTAGAGTTGAGCGGACACCTGGATGTTCGGATCCGGCAGGTTCGGCCGAACTTTGAAAAAAAGTCCGGGTTCGGGATCGAACTTGACCCCGAACCCCATTGAAGTCAATGGGGACCTGAACTTTTGGGCACAACAATGCCTCTAAAAAAGTCCTGGAAAGGGCTAGAGGGCTGCAAAAGGAAGTAAAATGGAGGTAAGAGTAGGACAAGTGCCCTGCAAACAAATGTGGATAGGGAAATCACTTAAAATAACATAAAATCCCTAAAAAATTAAAATACAGCTGAGCCATAAAATAGCACTAGATGGAATCCTTGTTATTAGCTTTGGAAGAACATAAATCAAAATCTAAAGCATGGCTGTCAGGAGGATCACCAGAATTATCCATTTGAGAGGGTCTTTCATTGTTCAAACTGAGCTCAACTCCTGATGCAAGCCCCTGCTATTGTGTACATAGTTTATACTAAGTCACCCATAGGTTGAGGAGGCGGTGACCATGGCGGTGGAGGAGGAGGAGGTAGCCAACACTGTTTTTTATTTTTAGTTATTTATTTTTTAATTGGGGTAGCCCCCCAAATATTGGGACATATAAAAAAAAAAGAAAACACTGTTCCGCAGAGCGACTGACCCTTGCGTGCTGCACCTGAAACTCCACTATCGCCTGCTGCTGCTCGCACAGTCTCATGAGGTGGTGAGCGGGAAGGCCGAAGTTAAGCTGCAGCGCAGACAGGCAAGCAGCAGCAGGGTGAGAATGCCAAAAGCACGCACAGACGCCCCGCACTTTCTGCAGCAGCTGTGATATATCTGGGTATACACTGTGGCGGTGTAGGTGGAAGCAGCGGTGGAGGAGGAGGAGGTAGCCAACACTGTTTTTTTATTTTTTTATTTAAAATTTTATTTTTTTTAATTGGAGTAGTCCCCAAAATATTGGGACATAAAAAAAAGAAAACAAAGAATAAGTGCACTTGAGTATAACAATAGCTGGGTGAGGCCGGTATAAATGTCTATTCTGCACAAGGTATAGACAAGTCTGGTGGGATCCATGCCTGGTTAATTTAATAAACGTGAGCTTGTCCACGTTGGCTGTGGACAGGCAGCTGCGCTTGTCTGTGATAACGCCCCCTGCCGTATTAAACACACGTTCAGATAATACACTGGCTGCAGGGCAGGCCAGCACCTCCAAGGCATAAAGGGCAAGCTCAGGCCATGTGCCCAATTTGGAGACCCAGAAGTTGAATGGGGCAGACCCATCAATCAGTACGTGTAGGCTTGTGCTCACGTACTGTTCCACCATGTTGCTGAAATGCTGCCTCCTGCTAAGACGTTCCATATCAGATGATGGTTGTTGTGGCTTGCTGACAAAGCTTTTCCACATTTCGGCCATGCTAACCCTGCCTTCGGAGGTGCTGGTGGTGCCCCAGCTGCGTTGGCGACCTCTTCCTCCTCCTCTGCCTTCGCCTTGTGTTTCCACTAAGCCCCCAGGGTCAGCTGGGAATTCCCTCAGCAGTGCGTCTACCAGGGTGTGCTTGTACTCGCGCATCTTCCAATCATGCTCCAGTGAGGGAATTAAGGATGGCACGTTGTCCTTGTAATGGGGATTGAGCAGGGTGGCCACCCAATAATCAGCACAAGTTAGAATGTGGGCAACTCGGCAGTCGTTGCGCAGGCACAGCAGCATGTAGTCGCTCATGTGTGCCAGGCTGCCCAGAGGCAAGGACCTCTGTGGGAGGTGTATTATCTGTGTCCTCCGTATCCCTCCAGCCATGCTCCAGTGATGCCCATGAGCTGCATTGGGTGCCACCCTCCTGTGAACACGGTTCCTCATCCTCATCATCCTCCTCCTTATCCTCCAGAACTGTGCCCTGGCTGGAAAATTGTGTACCTGGCCTATGCTGGTGCAGGAACCCACTTGTGAATGACTGGCCTGATAACCGTGGAAATGATCCCTCTTCCTCCTCCTCTTCCTCCTGTGCCACATCCTCTTCCATCATCGCCCGAAGCGTTTTTTCAAGGAGACATAGAAGCGGGATAGTAAGGCTTAGAACGGCGTCATCGGCACTGGCCATGTTGGTGGAGTACTCAAAACAGTGCAAAATGGCACACAGGTCTCGCATGGAGGCCCACTCATTGGTGGTGAAGTGGTGCTGGTCCGCAGAGTGACTGACCTGTGCGTGCTGCATCTGAAACTCCACTATTGCGCTCACAGACGGCCCGCACTTTCTGCAGCAGCTCTGATATATCTGGGTAGTTTTTCAGGAGTTTCTGCACCACCAAATTTAGCACATGCACCAGGCAAGGGATGTGCGTCAAACCGGCTAGGCCTAAAGCTGCTACGAGATTTCGCCCATTATCGCACACCATCAGGCCAGGCTTGAGGCTCAGTGGCAACAACCACTCATTGGTCTGTTGGTCTATGCCCGTCCACAGCTCCTGCATGACATATGTAATTTCCCCCTGGCTGTGCTGAAGTTGGTGGTGAAGATGTTACGCTGCCTGGATGAGGTGGTGGTAGAGGAGGAGGAAGTGGAGTAGGAGGAGAAGGCAACAGGAGGCAAAGAGAAATGCCCTGCAATCCTCAGTGGCGGAAGGACATGCGCAAACTGCTATCCGCCTCAGGCCCAGTCGCCACTACATTTGCCCAGTGTGCAGTTAGGAAGATATAGCATCCCTGCCCGTGCTTACTGGTCCACATATCTGTGGTTATGTGGACCTTGCCACAGATGGAGTTGCACAGTGCATACCTGATTTTGTCCAATTGACAGGAAGGATGGTCACTGAAAAGTAGTGGTGGCTGGGAACCACGTACTGTGGGACAGCCACCGCCATCAGGTTTTTAAAACTGTCCTTCTCCACCAGACGGAATGACAGCATTTCAAAGGCGACGAATTTTGAAATGCTGGCATTCAGGGCCGGGGATCGCGGGTGGCTAGGGTGGTACTTCCTCTTTCTCTCCAGTGTTTGGGAGATGGACAGCTGAATGCTTCCATGGGACAGTGTGGAGATGCTTGGGGACGGTGGCGGACGTGGTGGGGTTGCTGCCACATCCTCTGTTTGTGGGTTGGCAGGTGCCACTGTGACTCCAGAGGTGGATGAAGAGGCCGAGACAGCAGCAGAAGAGGAAGCAGGAGGAGCCTAAGACCTTTTCTTGGTTTTTGAGGTGCTTACTCCACTGCAGCTCGTGCTTTGCCTGTAGATGCCTGGTCATGCAGGTTGTACTCAGGTTTAGCACGTTTATGTCTCGCTTCAGGCACTCGTGTCTTGTTGTCAGCACATTGTCTGAAGAACTGTCACGCCAGGGAACTCCTTGGAGCTGGCTTTGGTGTGCTCGGGTGCGGTGGGCAGTAGCAGGCGTACCATCTAGGGGACGGCCGCTCCGCTTTTGCACCTTGTTCTTTCTTATGCTGTGCTGGTCCCTATGTTCGACCACCGCCTCTTCCTCCAAACTGCACACGTCACTCGCATGACCTTCATTCCATGTGGGGTCTAGGACCTCATCATCCTCCACTTCATCTTCCACCCACTCCTCAACCCTGCCCTCTTTGCCGGTCTGCACACTGCAGAAAGCCACAGTAGTTGTTGGCACCTGTTTCGTCATCATCAGAGACGTGCTGCGGTGGTCCTTGCATGTCCAGATCCTTACACATAAGTGGTTGTGCATCAGTGCACTCAATCTCTTCCACTTCTGGGGCAGGGCTAGGTGGATGGTCCACGGAAACCCCCCAGCAGAGTAATCAAAAAGCATAAGAGACTGCTGCATGACTTGTGGCTCAGACTGTTTGGCTGATTTGCAAGAGGGTGAGGTGAAAGACAGATGGCCATGGGCTGCAGGTGCCAACTCTGAGCTTTCAGCAGGGGACTGGGTGGGAGACAATGTGCAGGACCTGGAGGCACTGTCAGCCATCCAATCTACTATCGCCTGTACTTGTTCTGGCCTCACCATTTGTAGAGCAACATTCGGGCCTACCATATAATGCTGAATGTTCTGTTGCGTACTCGCACCTGAGGAAGGTGTTTCACTTGTGCGTGTAGCTGGCACAGATCGACCACGTCCTCTCCTTGCAACAGGAGCTCCACCAACACCAGCAGCACCACGTCCCTTATTTGACGCTCTCCTCATTCTTTGCGTTCACCCACCAAACTAAGATGGTTTATGTCAGGCAACAATGTAACCGCCAATAGTCAAAAATTGTATTTATTTATTTTTAGTTTATTGGACTGCAAGCAATGCACCGCAGGCCGCAAATGTACTATTTAGCAGCCAAAAAAATTGAATGTTTAAAACTGCTATGTCACAGCACTATTTGACGGTTCTATTTGACTCTCAGATATGACAAGCACACCCCAAATTTACTATTTAGTAGTTTAGCACCAAAACAATTAAAATTTTTACAATTGTGCTGTAACCGCAGTATTTGACGCTTCTATTTGACGCTCAGATATGAAGTGCAGGCACCAAATGTACTATTTAGCAGTTTAGCACCAAAACAATTTGAATGCTTACAATTGCGCTGTAACCGCAGTATTTGACGCTTCTATTTGACTCTCCGATAGTGATGTCCCGAACTGTTCACTGAACAGTTCGGGAACGGTTCGCTGCGGACTCATCATTGAGTAAACTTTGACCCTGTACCTCACAGTCACCAGACACATTCCAGCCAAGAGGGAGGGTCTGCTGCTGATTGGCTGGAATGTGTCTGCTGACTGTGAGGTACAGGGTCAAAGTTTACTCAACGATCAGTCCGTGGCGAACCGTTCAGCGAACAGTTCGGGACATCACTACTCTCAGATATGAAGTGCAGGCACCAAATGTTCTATTTGGCAGTTTAGCACCAAAACAATTAGAATTTTTACAATTGCGCTGTAACCGCAGTATTTGACGCTTCTATTTGACTCCCAGATATGAAGTGCAGGCACCAAACGTACTATTTAGCAGTTTAGCACCAAAACAATTAGAATTTTTACAAGTGCGGTGTAACCGCAGTATTTGACGCTTCTATTTGACTCTCAGATATGAAGTGCAGGCACCAAATGTACTATTTAGCAGTTTAGCACCCAGAAAATAAGAATGTTTACAATTGCGCTGTAACCGCAGTATTTGACACTTCTATTTGACTCTCAGATATGAAGTGCAGGCACCAAATGTACTATTTAGCGGTTTAGCACCAAAACAATTAGAATTGTTACAATTGCGCTGTAACCGCAGTATTTGACGCTTCTATTTGAATCTCAGATATGAAGTGCAGGCACCAAATGTACTATTTAGCAGTTTAGCACCAAAACAATTAGAATTTTTACAATTACGCTGTAACCGCAGTATTTGACGCTTCTATTTGACTCTCAGATATGAAGTGCAGGCACCAAATGTACTATTTAGCAGTTTAGCACCAAAACAATTAGAATTTTTACAATTGCGCTGTAACCACAGTATTTGACGCTACCATTTGACTCTCAGATATGAAGAGCACGCCCCAAATTTACTATTTAGCAGTTTAGTACCCCAAAAAATTGACTTTTTAAAACTCTGATGTAACCACTAGTGGCGTACTAAGGGGGGGGCGGAGGGGGCGGTCCCATGACCAGCCCCGCCGCACCCCCCCCATGCTGCAGCCGCCCGAGCGGTGCGTCCATGAGGGCGGACCGCACCGCCCGAGCGCAACCTGAGGAGAGGCTGACAGGAGGGAAGCGCTCCCTCCTGTCACTCCCTCTGTAGTAGCGTGGCCGAGCCCTGTATATAGTCGGTAATTTTTGAGGGAGCAGCTGTCTCTGTACCACGACGGACTAACAGAGGCGCACATTAGTAATTGCACTTCCACCGTTAGTCGGCCTAAAAACTACCTTTTCCCATAGGGCTCGACCCGCGCTTCACGTAAAAGGTAGGGGGAGAGAAAAGAGCAGGAGGGAGGGGAGAGCAAGGAGGGAGGGGGCAGAGAAAGAGCAAGGGGAGGGAGGGAGAGAAGAGCAAGGAGAGGGGTGTATATTAATTATAGGGGGTGGATGAATTAGTGTGGATTAATTAAAGTAAACTGCTTTAACATTTTTGCACAGGTTTTTTTTAACTTGCGGGGGGGGGGTGCCAAGCACAGGATCCGCCCCGGGTGCCAAATGCTCTAGGTACGCCCCTGGTAACCACAGTATTTGACGCTTCTATTTAATTTACTTTTTAAAACTCCGATGTAACCACAGTATTTGACGCTTCTATTTGACTCTCAGATATGAAGTGCACCCCACTAATGTACTAGTTTGCAGAATTCTTTCCTAAGCTGTCCCTCACAGCTGCAGCATCCTCTCCCTACACTAATAAGACCTCATGTGCGTGTGGCGCTATGCAACTCCAGCTTATATATAGAGGCTGGGTCACATGCTGCACTGGCCAATCACAGCCTTGCCATTAGTAGGCATGGCTGTGATGGCTTCTAAGGGCCCATGAGTCAAACGCTTGTTGATTGGCTGCCCTGCAGCCTTTCAAAATGTGCCATTAAATCGCCGAACACCGAACTCCAACCCGAACATACACTGATATGTCCGTGTTCGGATCCGGGGTCCAAAAAACTTAATGTTCGGTACAAACCCGAATTTTACAGTCTGGGTTTGCTCAACTCTAATCAGGATCAATACAAATTAAACAGTACTACATAATAATTTATTTACACATGAGTAAAGTGAAATTAAACCCCAGTTGAAATTTTTGTGATTTGTGGCGTCCCACTCAATCCTGGGTGCATGCATGTACGTGCTTTACCCCCTAAAATATGAAGTGATACCGTGAATGCGTGATTGCGTCACATGTGTGAGTTTAATTTCACTTCACTCATGTGTATATAAATGGAATGTAGTAATGTTTCATTTGTATTGATCCTGATGAAAGTCCTTGGATAGGACTGAAACGTCGATCTTTTAAATATGTTCTAATAAAGACTGGATTTTAAGAAGATCGCGAGTGCTACTAACTATAGCTATATTATATATGTGTGTGTGTGTATATATATATATAAACAAAATTTATTATTTCAATATTAGGGACTGTCTTACAACCCAGGTAGTGTTGTTCATTGCCGATCGCAATGACATGACCCAAAAGGGCCGGATTGGCTGCAGGTGTATTGCCTGGGTTTTCTTCAGAGATTATCCGAGAGCGCATTTATATATTTGATACTATTGTATTCTGACCCTGACTATTCTCCATTCTGTATTTCTTAAATTTTTGCTTTTCTTATAGATTACATATTCTCTGTCTTCCGGACCTTGGTCTGTTCTATACTACTCAATAAGGGTTAATTCCAGCCACTCGAAGGATAAGTGATATGCTTTCATATTTTTGTTTGTTTTTGTATATTTGTTCTCTTAAGTTCTGTGTGTTGGGGTTTAGTCCGTTTTGACATTTACCTTCTGGCCAGCTTGTAAACTCACACACCATGCGCTGTGTAATATTCAATGCTTCTCTATCTGAAGAAGCCGATTGCTGTGTTGCGACGTCAGCCACACATGTGCCCAAAATGGAACAATTCATCTCTAAGAGAAACATTTGATTGTACCTTGGATAGAGAAAGGGTGGCACAGCATGATGTCAGAGAAGGCAGGCCAAGGATGTTGAAGAACTTGGTCTGGCGGTGGATTCAAGGTACGTTTAGACCTTATTTTAAATGCTTTGAGATATAAAAAAAAAACAAAAAAAAAAAAACAGGAGGTGTAAGTAACAATTGACAATAACAAATGTAAGTTTTCAAATGGGGTGGAATAACCCTTTAACATATGGAGTGATTACCTTTTGGTAACTCCTCGGTTAAGTCATTAAATTAATGAGTCCTACTAGTTATGTGATATCAAAAGTAAAGTAATAATTGCTTTAAAAAAAACAAAAAACCTTTTAGCGCACAATAGAAGTCACAGCTTATTTTACCCACTCTTTAAAAATAAACGTATCTAAAGACAGACAGATCTCCATTACATTCCTAAGGGTGAGCAAAGATGTTACCCACCTGGTACTGATAGGGTTAAATCTACGGCACCCCACACACAATCCCTTCCTCATAGTTATGCAATATGAAACCACTGTACGCAACACTGGAGTAGGTGTAATAAAATATATGTGTGGGCCAGCTCTCTGCCCCGAAAAGGAATGTGCATTTAGACATTCTTGGAGGTACTCTAGTCTAGTCGAATGGAGTATTCTATTTCCTATTTTTTTTCCACAATGAATAAAGAGAGAGAAGAGGAAAGTGGATTAAGCTTGGTATATTTAGGAAGGGATAGTTAGACATTATCAGCATTATGCACTAAAGTGAGAATTCAGAGTGAATTGAAAGAGAATTTCAAATTTAAGGCAAGAGTAGTCAAACTGCAAGCATAGCTGAAAAGAATTTCCTCAAAGAGAAGGTGTGATATAAAGCGGTTAAAGCAAAAAAAAAAAAATAACCAGCAGCTCAAAAACAGTTGTATGGGAATGCCTCCTTGCCCACACCTAAATTAAAATAATATCTTATAAGGTACTTCAATATTGCAAGCATAGCTGATTTAGAGAATATTTCCAGTTCCGCTATTTAGACCTAAAACGTGACATTCTTTTTGAATTCACTTTGAATTCTCACTTTAGTGAATAACCCAGTATTTTTATTTTTTATTTTTACCAGTCACCCCTCCACATGTAGTGAATATAAATATATTTCACCATAACTTCATATTGATGGGAATCACATACAAAATGCTGCAGTGCAACGTGTGTCATTAATATCTAGTAGGAATACATTGAGTATTCTGAGAAAATGCTTTGCTCAATTAGCTGCATGTGAATGGTACAGAATTTTTCATGTGAAAATCATCAGCATGAGGAAATATGGGTCGAGGAGAAATATGGCAGATTTTGCAATCTACAGGATATACGGTATATGGTCAGGTGGGGAAAATAGTAAGTTAGCAAATAGTGCTTCAATGTCAAAATAGTTAAAGCATGGCATGAGTTAACTCGCCCAACTCTTAATAAGCTTTTAGTGCTTATTAACTAAACAGTGAACTGCAGTGAACTGGAAACAGAGTTACAATTTATAGACTAGAATAGCTGATCAGGAATATTCTGCAACACAGCTATAGTCACAGCTTGGCTATTTAAGCCCAAATTTTTGAAATCACTACAATTTGATGTTTAGTGAATAAATCCCTGCCTCTTTAAGAAGTCAGTTTCAACATTGAGTCAGGATCTCCCTCCCATGAGAGTGTCCTCCTCCTCACATCACGCGTTGTGTAATCCCCGTACCAAGCTCCACCCCCTCCCTTATTGTGAAACGTAGCACAGGGCCTCGCCCACCCTCCAGCATGGGGATAAACACACTGAACATCACACCCTGTAACCCTACCACTGCCAAATACTTCCTATACTGTGAGGGACGGGTCACTCAGAGGCCCACATTCTGACTGCTTCATTAGTCAGGACTTTAAATACCCTGTACCTGTTATCACTATCTAACAGGGCAGTTTGATCAATTATAACCTATTTCTCAAGTAGTTACCAGGGGTCCTCAAACTCCGGACCCCCAGATGTTGCTGAACTACAACTCCCATGATTCTTTGAATTACATAGATAGCCAGTTCAGCAACATCTGGGGGGCCGGAGTTTGAGGACCCCTGAGTTAAACCATGACTGGACGACCTGTCGCTATTATCAGCATCTTTAGTGTGTATCATTGCAGCCAGACAAACTTAATGTTAGTAATAATGAAAGTTAAAGCTGTTGATGTGTCCCCTCTTTGTGCGCATATTTATCTGCTGTTCATAATTGTGGTATTAAGAATCTACCAGCATTTCGTGAACAACTCCTGTTGCAATAAAATTTAACAGTGTTAAGTGTTCCCCCGCATTGCATGGCTGTAAACCAGCTTGCCTGTTAGCAAAGTTGTTGCAAGTAACTGCTTCTAATTAGGCTATCACTCCTTTTGCTAAACTGTAACCGCAATTCATAAATTTAAGCTATTTGCTTTTTTGGTCAAAATTTTTCCAACTTCACCATAGTTTACCAGCAAGTTTATTCAATAAACACCAAAAAGTAGTGAACTAACATCTGAAAGACAAAACTGTCTAAAATAGCCCATCTAGAGAATTTTTCCAAATCAGCAATTCTAGTCTCAATTTTGCAGTTTGGATTTTAATTTTCTACTGTTGTAGCTTTATGAAACATCTCCTGATTATCAAATAAACTCCCTAATGTAAGAGAAAGAAGAGCAGGGAAATTAAACGGGTGCATCCCATGGGCTTCTATATTGCATATAGAAATCAGATTGCACTTTGTATGAGTCAAGCAAAAGTACAGTTGCAAGAAAAAGTATGTGAATCCTTTGGAATGATATGGATTTCTGCACAAATTGGTCATAAAATGTGATCTGTTCATCATCTAAGTCACAACAATAGACAATCACAGTATGCTTAAACTAATAACACACAAAGAATGAAATGTTGCCATGTTTTTATTGAACACACCATGTAAACATTCACAGTGCAGGTGGAAAAAATATGTGAACCCTTGGATTTAATAACTGGTTGAACCTCCTTTGGCAGAAATAACTTCAACCAAACGTTTCCTGTAGTTGCAGATCAGACATGCACAACGGTCAGGAGTAATTCTTGACCACTCCTCTTTACTGAACTGTTTCAGTTCAGCAATATTCTTGGGATGTCTTGTGTGAATCGCTTTCTTGAGGTCATGCCACAGCATCTTAATCGGGTTGAGGTCAGGACTCTGACTGGGCCACTTCAGAAGGTGTATTTTCTTCTATTTAAGCCATTCTGTTGTTGATTTACTTCTATGCTTTGGGTCATTGTCCTGTTGCTACACCCATCTTCTGTTGGTAGACAGATAAGTTCTCCTGCAAAATGTCTTGATAAATTTGGGAATTCATTTTTCCTTCGATGATAGCAATCCGTCCAGGCCCTGACGCAGCAAAGCAGCCCCAAACCATGATGCCCCCACCACCAAACTTCACAGTTTGGATGAGGTTTTGATGTTGGTGTGCTGTGCCTTTTTTCGCCACACATAGTGTTGTGTGTTTCTTCCAAACAACTCAACTTTGGTTTAATTTGTCCACAGAATATTTTGCCAGTACTGCTGTGGAACATCCAGGTGCTCTTGTGCAAACTGTAAATGTGCAGCAATGTTTTGTTTGGACGGCAGTGGCTTCCTCTGTGGTATCCTCCCATGAAATCCATTCTTGTTTAGTGTTTTATGTATTGTAGATTCGCTAAGAGGGATGTTAGCATTTGCCAGTGACTTTTGTAAGTCTTTAGCTGACACTCTAGGATTCTTCTTCACCTCAAAGAGCAGTCTGCGCTGTGCTCTTGCAGTCATCTTTACAGGATGGCCACTCCTAGGGAGAGTAGCAGCAGTACTGAACTTTCTCCATTTATAGACAATTTATCTTACCGTGGACTGATGAACAGCAAGGCTTTTGGAGATACTTTTATAACCCTTTCCAGCTTTATGCAAGTCAACAATTCTTAATTGTAGGTCTTCTGAGAGCTCTTTTGTGCGAGGCATCATTCACATCAGGCAATGCTTCTTGTGAAAAGCAAACCCAGAACTGGTGTGTGTTTTTTATAGGGCAGGGCAGCTGTAACCAACACCTCCAATCTCATCTCATTGATTGGACTCAGTTGGCTGACATCTCACTCCAATTAGCTCTTGGAGATGTCATTAGTCTAGGGGTTCACATACTTTTTCCACCTGCACTGTGAATGTTTACATGGTGTGTTCAATAAAAACATGGCAACATTTCATTCTTTGTGTGTTATTAGTTTAAGCAGACTGTGATTGTCTATTGTTGTGACTTAGATGATGATCAGATCACATTTTATGACCAATTTGTGCAGAAATCCATTTCATTCCAAAGGGTTCACATACTTTTTCTTCCAACTGTATATTCTTTGCATAAATTTGTACAGGTGTTCCAGATTCATCATAATTCCACACACTACAAGACACTACATGTAACCGTCATGACACATACAAAGTGCAATCTGAACCATATTAATAACTGATATTATTGTACGTTAATCTTAAAGGACCACTATTGGCACCCAGACCAGTTCAGCTCAATGACGTGGTCTAAGTGCCAGGTCCCTCTAGTTTTAACACTGCAGCTGTAAATATAGCAGTTTCAGAGAAAGGGTAATGCCAGACTGGGAATAACCACCATCTTTAATCCAATTTAGTTCTAATCCATAAGAAAAAAAAAAGAATACATATTTTAAATGCAGAAGACAACCCCATTAAACAACCAATCATAATCCTCTCAGTCTGGTCAATCTGATCTCATCTCATAAATTCCTGTTCCGCAGAGATTTATGGGACATATAGTTCATTCCCTAGCCACAATTCTACTCATCAGGGGAACTCCTTACTAAGTTCATAGCAACTATTCTGCCATCAGTTTATTGACAGCCCTTTCCTCAGTTTAGTGAACAGGGTTGTGGACTGTGGTCTTCCATGTTGCCAACTGCACATGTGCCCAACTGATGTTCTCGCTTATTTGGAGGACCAGGTGGGGTGGCGGATAAGGACTTAAGTAGTATATATTTCTGGTGTCACAGCAACCCAACACTCAGTGCTTGAACCAACACCTAACCTAATATGCTAGTTGATAGGTTAGAGAGAGTTTACTGGTTCTTAGGGTGGATGGGCTCACAAGGACAGACAAGATAATACTCAAAATAGTAACCAAGGTCAAGCACAGGAAAGGTACATGTAGACGTTAATAAAGAAGTGACCACTTCAAAATGCCAAAAGATCACAGGGGGCAAGGTACATGCTGTGGAGTCCAAATAAACCCCAGTATGGCACTGGTTCTCCCTTAGAATGAGCAATTAATAGACATAAAGAGATTGGCATCACTTGCATCAGTCTTGCATGTCCAAAACATTTGTGAGCATCGCATGTGAGGCGACCCGACGTGTTGTCAGTCATTAAAGTTATGCAAGGACACTGTGTCCTAAATTTAAACCTTGACAGAGCGTCAATGTCGTGGGAGCAGAGGAAGGACATGAGAGTGATGCCAGACCAGGGAATAGTCATAAAAATGATGTGGAACTGGTGAAAATTACACAGGACTAGGGGAAGAAGGAAGGAGAGGGCAAGTACTACTAAAACTGGCCAGTGTGCACACATCATACACAGGCATGGCAAGTGTATGACATAACCTGCAATCACCTGATAGATCAGCTATGTCACCTGGTGTTGGGAGGACTTGGGCAAAGTGTAAAGCGCATGCAAGTTTAAATGCACTTGGGCTACAATTTTTGAAGGCCTTCATGACATTTTTTGGAACACTAAAGCATTAGGATTACAAATGTGTATTCCTAACGCTATAGTGTCCTAGTCACTACAGCTTTAAGGACTAAATAGAAACAAAACAATTTCTTAGATTTTCTCACTTTAAGATTGATCTCAGCCATTCATCTTCTTTTCTATAGGAAAGCACTGGGAAGCAAGTGTGCATGTGTGGCAAAACTCCTAAATGTGACCATCTGAATGATATAGCCGAGTTTTATTTTGTCAGAAGTGTCTCTAGTGGCTGTCAGGCATTTTAAAATTGCAATTTAAGAATTGCCGTTTTACACGGCAGGGTTAAAATAAGGGGGACATGTCGAACAGCCCACTTCAGTGAGATGAAGCAAATATTAGAGAGATTCAGCAGTCTTTGGCATATGGGCAGCCCTGATATGCAGTCATGCCGGTCAATTTATCAACCTGGAGTGCATACATGCCAGGATGACATACCCTCCTTTTCCAAATCTGGCAGATCAGCACATGTACTATTTGGACAGATTTGGACAGCGAGAAGTAAAAAAAAAAATGTAAATCATAAACTAAGGTTAGTTTTTGCTATTATAAACAGCTGAATGTAAGGACACAGGTCCGCCTTGCACTTAATCTGTGTAATGAACATAGTATGTTATGGTGCTTCAAATGTGCCTTCAAACTGCTTAGATGGCACATGTGGTGAGGTTGCTTTTATATGCAATTAAGATATGAGGGCTTGGGTGAAATCAACATAGCTCCATTGGATAGAAGAAAAGTAGAAGAGGTAAGCTGATCACATAAAAGTGTTACACTGGCTTGCTGTAAGATATAGCGCACAATTTCAAATTCTGGTACTAGCTTATAAATCTCTACATAACGCAACACTGCTCCTACCTACCTATCCTCACTAATACCCAAGTATGTTCAATCCAGGCTCATATGCTCTGCTGAAGATTTGTGTCTATCCTCTGTTCATACTCGCACCTCCTAGACCCACCTTCAAGACTTCTCAAGGGCTGCAATGTTCCTATGGAACTCCCTTCCCAGCTCACACTCTCTATTGCTTCAAAAATATTGAGAACTCACTTCTTCAGGAAGGTATATCAATTAAAATATTTACATCCCTGCACCTTGGTAACCCACCTTGCTAACTCTCCTGCTACTGTATCATCAAAAATGTCATTACATTTTCTAGCAACCTAATTTTTCCATACATAAATATAACTTACCCTTACCTCTTGTGCCACTTTATCCCACTCCCTATAGATGTGAACTATTTTGGGCAGGGCCCTCGACACCCTCTGTTCTTGTGCATCCAATTTGCTTTGTTATAAATACTTGTGTGCTAGTCCATCTATTGTACAGCACTATAGAATTTGTTGGCGCCTTATAAATAATAATAATAACAATAAGGCAAGAATGTATTAAGATCCCACAGGGCCTAAGGTTTGTTATCAGTTGAGCCTTCCATTTACTCTTAGTATAGGTATGGCGAATGGAGCCAAGCTTGGACTAGTATCTTCATGGCACCCAAAGGCTTGCCAACTATGGCAGGGCTGATATAAAAATATGTAGGGAGCAGGTGATGACTTGATGGTGGGCATAGACATGAAGCAAATCGTGTCACTGACAATGTTTCTGTGGCCTTCAATAACAGGCTGAGCATGTGTTGAGTGCTGCTGAAGCACCTGTATATAGTGCTTAAATGCCCTGTAACTCATCAAAATTGCTGCACAGGCATACTTAAAGGGACATTTTAGGCACCATGACCATTTTGTCCCATTGATTTGGTTATAGTGCCTTGATTGCTTCCAATGTTAAATACTTTTTGAGCAGTTAACTGAATTAGAGTCCATGGACTCCGACAACCTGGCCTACACTGGAGGTATGGCTAAGGCATTGACTACACACTTCCTTAAGCATACCAAATAGTCTGTGATAGGCTGAAAAAGCCAGCCAATGCTTCACAGAAGGGATTGGCTGCTGTAAAAAAACTGTTTAATAAACACTCCAGACACAGAAAGCACTTCAGTTTACTGAAGTGCTTTATATGTTTGGAGTCTGTCATTTTTGACAGTTTATAAAAGTGATTTCTTTAGAAATCAGCACTTTCATAACTACGGGCAGAAAGTCCTCCCTCTCGGTCCCTCTGATAGCCAGGGATGTTTTCTTCCGCTTCCATTAGGCCCACGGACTGCACCTGCTTTCCTCCTTCTCAATGAGAAATACTATGGCTCCAGCACAGAGTATTTTCAAAGATTTGACATTCCTCCAGTCTGTGCATACATGTTTACTTTGTGGGTATATCTATTAATTAGCTTTTTTTTAAAAAAAATTTTAAATCATTCAGTGTAGTGTTCGTTTAACACTGAATGGAAGGATGGTATCAGGATACTCCAGGCACTATGACCACTTCAATGAGATGAAGTAATTACAGTGCTACAGTATCCCTTTACTTACGCACTTATACTTCAGTTTCCCTTATTTCTCAACACACCAGATGACAGAGCTGCTCTGTCAGGTTATTGGGGGGATTGAGGAGAAACTGTGTCACAGATGTAGATTTTGTGCCTTGACATGTCTGGGGCCATTAAGAGCTGCATTAGGGAACCTTATGTTTTCTTTTTTTTTACTGATTATGCATCAAGGAACCATGTTGACCTATTAGGACATACCATTGTATATGTTAGAAATGCTACACTCCCAGTGTTTCCATAGGACTAACACAGTACATCAATACTTCCCACAGTCAATGTAAACTCACCAGGGCTCAGCAGAAAACGGAGTAAACCTCTCAACAGGCATGTAATTGTGTGGGTGTGACATATCTGCACAAAATATTGGATGTTTTTGTGTTTAGACTGCTGCGGAATATACGTGGGTATTGTAGTGCATGTTCACAGTGTTTAGACTGGAGCATGGTACATTAAAACATTACAATTCTTTTTTTAGAACAGAATCAAGTAGAGTTTATTTACTAAGCTGTGGATTGTGGGGAACTGACATATGGGTAACCATGAATAGACTAAAATGGCTGAGCTGGAGAATATTCTGAGCTTTACTTTTGTTTTTTTATTATCAAGTGCCCTCAACTCCAACCAATTTCAGGGTTTTGTCCCGATTTCATTCCTGGTGCTCCAGATCTGGGAACATAAGAACATAAGGTAATAGGACCCTAACCAACACAGTGTAAGCACATCATTACTCAAACTTGCATTATGGCAAAGCCTTAGAAAAATGCAGAAAGCTTTTCAGCAGAGCCCTGCATGGTCTCCATGGGTTGGGCCAGCTAGAGAGGCTGTCAGTCATTCCTGGCATGTGTTCATGCCAGGCTGACATTAACATTCACAGGTCAACCCTACCCCTATTCCAGGCAGCTTCACCTATTTTAGGCCTAAGCAGTGAGTGGTGTGACTGGCATGTTTCTTTAGGGCTGCCCACAGTACTGATTTCATAGCTCTAATGCTAGGAGGTATCAGTAAACTATTCACAGTAGAAAGCCTGACCGCATTATTTATAAGCAAGCTTATTCACTGAAGTGAGAATAAAATATTTGTCCAGGAAAGTATGGTGGATCTTGCAACCCTACAATAAGGCGTGGTTGCCAAATCCACCATGTTTTACTGGACACACATTGCTGTTATTATTATTGCCATTTATATAGCGCCAACAGATTCCGTAGCGCTTTGCAATATTATAAGAAGGGGGATTTAACTATAAATAGGACAATTACAAGAAATCTTACAGGAACGATAGGTAGAAGAGGACCCTGCTCAAACGAGCTTACAGTCTATAGGAGGTAGGGTATAAAACACATTAGGACAGGAAATAGCAATCAAATAAGGTGGGAGTGAAGCAGAGCTGGAGGAGAGAATAGAGTGCTGCCCTTCAGGAGAGAGCAAGACACAGGTGTGTAAGGTACAGGTTACTCTGGGAGGCCATAAGCTTTCCTAAAGAGATGGTTTTTAAGGCACTTCTTAAACGATTAAAGACTAGGTGAGAGTCTGATGGTGGTAGGCAGGCTATTCCATGGGGAGGGAGCCGCCCGCGAGAAGTCCTGCAAGCGTAAGTTGGCCGTATGGGTGCAAGCAGCGGACAGGAGAAGGTCACGGGCAGAGTGGAGAGACCGAGAAGGGGCATACCTATTGATTTGTGAAGAGATATAAGAGGGGCTAGAATTGGTCAATGCGTTATGGGTATGGGTTATCACTTTGAATTGACTTCTATAGGATACAGGAAGCCAATGTAAGGACTGACAGAGGGGTGAGGTGTGAGAGGACCGACTAGAGAGGAACATCAGTCTGGGGGCAGCATTCATTACCGACCGTAGCGGGGCAATATGGCTTTTGGGAAGACCAATTAGGAGAGGGTTACAATACTCCATGCGGGAAATTACTAGAGCATGGACAAGCTCCTTGTAGCATCTTGCGTAAGAAAGGGGCAGATGCAGGCTATGTTTTGTTGTGTAGAATATTGAATGACAAAAGCAGCAACAACAAAAAAAAGATGAAAAACAAAACCCTCATCCTTAGTCCCAGCTTTTGGGCATAAACCAAAAATCACAGGTGTTTTATTATTTAAACTAAGATAAATAATTACATAGGCTGTTACATTGTCTGAAAAAAGCCATGCAGCCCTCAAGTTTTGCTTTTCTCTGTATTTTATGTAGGATACATTTACTGGATTCTCTAAAATAGGATTTGTCAATGAAACTGAAATCAATGTGAATTTCAATTTTCAGGCCAAAATATCCAAATTGAGTAGCTGAAATATCGACCCCCTCCCCCCCACCCCCTTACAAAGGAATCCCACAGTATTTCCTGGACACATATAGCTTCGTTTTGCTGATGGGCAGCACATAAAAACACTGCCCTATGGTATGCAACATATACTGTGTCAATGTGAAATTAATGAACGGATTTCCTTCTTGTACCATGTAAATTATACATAAAGGCAGGGTAGGAGGTTTCATGGGCTGTTCCAAGGCATGTAAGAGTAACCCGGATAACGTGGTGTGTCTGACTGTCCTAATTCATTCTTTTATGTGTACAGGTGCAGCTATAACAATTGCTTTCCTACATCCACCTGTAATCAGGTGATGCTGTGTGTGATAGAGTACTAGGCCCAGGCTGTTTTTTTTATTTGGGGTGGGGGGTGATGGGGAGGGTGTCTCATTACAGACATCAGACAATTCTATCAATCCCCATAAGGCTATGTAACTTCCTAGATTTCTGGCTAAATAGCAGATTTTATATATGGTGCAAAATAAAATAAAATAAATATATATAATATCAATAGATTGCTGAGTGATATTTTAATTCTAAAATATTTTCCAGGTATGCCGGCGACGTGACAGCTGACATGTCCCTGTCTCTTTAAATGGCCGGCTTTCGGCGTCAACCAGAGCAAGGGTGTCCATGTGGAGCAGCTCCATGCCTTGTTGTCCCGGGTTGTGATTGGCTGAACTAGGGATGACATATTTTAATAAGATGCAAACGCACTGCAGGGGGGCGGGGCTGCTACAAGCGGCGGGATGGAATGCCATGGAATGGATGTTTAGTAGAGCATTAGAATGTGGAATGCTCGAGTTAGCAACGAGTTGGGATGTACCATCTCCATTTACAGGAGGGGGGGGGGGGAGTAGGGATTTACTACTTTTTCGCTATATTGCATGACCCACTTTCAAGCTCTCCAAAATTACATCACCCTGTATCCATCATATTATATCAGATGCACGTTAGCATTGCTATTAGTTAACCCTTCCTTACTTGGCTGTGCGTCACAGGAAAGGGTTAAAGTCTTGTCATTTGTTCTAACAGCAGCATACATGTGCCTTACAAACACATGACAACACAGAGGGGGTTGTCACAAAAAGACATGTGGGTTGGGCTGTATTTACATTAACACTATTCATTACAAATAAATATATATATATATATATTCACACACACACTATATATATATACAATACCTGATATATATATATATCTATCTATATTTCCAAATTGTTTGTGATAGTTACTTTAATGTGTCGCTAATAATCTAAATCCTCCAAATGTAAGCCTGCATACACAGCACTTTATACACAATGCACAGCTATGGTCTTGTTACTGTAACATATTTAATGCTATTTATGTATCCATGGTGATGATAATAACAGTAGTACTAGGTATTCTTCATGCAGCAGCTCAGCACATCGTACTGCATCCTCCCCTGTGACTCCCCCCCCCCAGATCCAGTGCCCGTGCCTCCCCTGTCCGGGTTTTAGTCCTGCCCTATAGTAGCTCAGGGCTCTGTTAGTCCCTTTTTTTTCTTGTTGTGTTTCTGTTACTCATCGCCATCTTGTTGCAGCCCTTTTCTTGTCTGGGAGATCCGTGGGGGGGTCCGGGTTATATTTTTTGTTGCCTTTATTTATTATTTGAAGATTTTTTTCCTCACTGGGGAGGGGGAAGGGAATTGCCACAGTCCCTCCATTGCCTGGTTTTGTGCTGTCGGATTAGGAAGTAAGAAGGAGCAGGGATCTTACAGTGAGTGCTGAGAAATGAGCCTGGAGACCTTATTACAAGCAGCCTTGTTCCTAGAATGGCAAGCCCAGCAACAACAACAGAAAACACGTGGTGAGTGGGCTAACATGTTACATGTGTGCTGGGCAGGGTTGTGCCAATTGGCATGTCAGTAGCAAGGCACCGGCTTCTAGTTACTGCATTGGCTGTATGAGCTGTACCCTGTGTGCAGATGATTGCACCCCGTGTACTTTATGTATTCTGCACACTGGATCCTATTTGAAAATATTAATTGCTCCCTATGTACATGTATTAGGTGCACAGATCAGCCTGTATATTGCTCCACATTGTATCTTAATGTACTGCATGCTAGCTGCACACTGGATCATGTATTCTTTACTTGCCCCCATTACTGTAAAATCATACACTGTATTCTGTATTTATGGGGGAGCATACCCCTGCAACGTTATACACAGAGGATAGCTACACGTTACTCTACGTGCATTAATCAGCTCCATATATTAACTCTATATGTATGGATCTTTTTTAGATGCCATGTACATGGGTGACTTTTAGACTGGACCCAGATAATATGGATGAGCTGTACACTGGGTGCTGTACGCTGGTCGTTGGGTATATATATTAAGGGTGGACTGTACACTGGGTATACATGCAGAATGAGCTGTACATTAGGTGTACATGGCTGGTGAGCTGTACACTGGTCTTTGGGTATACATTAAGGGTGGGCTGTACACTGGGTGTACATGGAGGATGAGTTTTGTACATTAGGTTACATGGCTGGTATGCTGTACACGGTGTACATGGCTGGTGAGCTGTACTGGGTGTACATGGAGGATGAGCTGTACACTGGGTGTACATGGAGGATGAGCTGTACACTGGGTGTACATGGAGGATGAGCTGTACATGGCTGGTGAGCTGTACATGGCTGGTGAGTTGTACACTGGGTGTACATGGCTGGTGAGCTGTACATTATTATACTGCCTGCCTTTCTCTTGGTGTTGTATATGAGCTATCAATGTGAGCATTAACACGGATTGCCCTGGCCGGGGCAGATTGCTGGCTCTGGCTAGCTCTGGCTGGGGTTTCAGTGCAGGGCGGTGGCAATCCTCCACAAGCTGTTTTGCATAATAGGCTGACATGGGTTGTCATATGACCGGCAGCAGCCTCCCCTCCCCCGGACTCCTTCATCGCCGGGCCCTTCCTGGACAGCCTGGCTATCCCTCACTCCCTGCCGGGCCCCCGCCCCCCCGGGCCCCCTCGGACCGGTCCAGTCTCCCTGAGTGCGCGGATTCCCCGGCCGAGCCGTGTTACAGGGTGTCTGCCAGCGGGCCGCCGGCAGTGAGCGGGTTACTGCGCCCTGGTGACGTGTCAAGCCCCGCCTCCTCCCCCCACGTGCGCCGGAGACCCGCCCGGGGAGGGAGTGCTCGCGCTGTGAGCGGGACCTGCACATAGACAGGGCTGGGCGGGGCTAGCACATAGGACTGGGCGGGGCCTGCTCATAGACAGCGCTGGGCGGGGTCAGCACGCGCTCACTGCATGATCCACGTAACACATGATATCCCCCCCCCCCCAACTCCCCACCACTACTGGCTGAGAGTCTGCCATCAGCCGCCACCATGTTCTCCCCACACATAGAGCCTACTGCCTGGCAGTGTATGAATGCTACATACTACTACCAGTCCCATCAGCCAGGACTAGTGATATGTGTATGAAGTATAGTAAACCTGGCTGCTCTCACTGTGCCGCTTTTACCTCATTTATTTTATTTTTATATTTCCCTTATGCCCACTGTTTCTTAAAGATCAACTCTGCGCACGCACTACAGGTCTATAAGGGACAGGGCACACACAAACCCACTGTTTAACATTTTATAAGGCTACTTAAAATCATCCATCTCACCGGACACGGGGATTCAGCTCCGCCGTATCGTGTTCAGCCCACCACTGCTTCACGGTACCCCGATAACGGGTCCTACACTAAATCCAATGTGGGAGACAAAAGTGCTTTGAAGTGGTCATGGTGCCTGGATTTTGTATACGCAGCATTCGCTATAAAACATTGCACATACTGAGTTTAACTCCTTCGCTGCCGCGGGGTGTAATGCCGCATCCGGCAGTGTTATTAGGGCGTCATTAGCCAACCCAGAATAAGAGTTACCGGCTGGCTAATGTGAATTCTATGTATATTTTATGCACAGCATGTCATTCGTTGGCTGACAGCGGTCAGGTCGACGCTCTCAGCCAGTGAATGGTGATGAGATCAGCGCCTTACTCTGCAGAAGCCTGTGTAAGTCACCAAAGTTGCAAGGAGCCTTGTCAGCTGCGCAACCAGGGAAGCAGGCAAACCGTTTTCCCATTACCAGCAAATAGAGCCAGAATACTTCTCTTTTCTTCCTTGTGCCGCATGTCAATACCAGGGTGCCTCCATTTTGTTCTCCTCTGTCCATGATGTCTGCAGCCTTGCTTAAGCTCCGCCAATTACCGAACAATTTACCCTATTTTAATTTTTCTGTATAACTAACATACTGAAGTGAATTTATAACACTTTTTGGAAACAGTCAGAAAAGGATTAGTTAAAAAAAAAAAACCTAAACCTGCAAAGTGGCAGTGTTGCTTTAACACAGTACTGTAATTTTTCAGTATTTCATAAAGATATAATCATTATGAAATACTGACTCTGACTGCATTAGAATCTCATTGACTCATGATCAAGGCTGAGGTGGACAAAAGGTGAAGCGCCTCAGTCTACTTTTGTCCAATCCCAGCAGCTGTCACAAGTGACATGTTAGTTTAAGGCATCGGCCTATAGAAGGCCTTGCAGGTTACTCTATAGACATCAAAGTTGTACTGTCACTCGTGATTAAAAGAGCACAGCACTGACACAAGTCATGGTAAATTTAAAGGGACACTCCAGGAACCCAGATCACTTCTGTCCATTGGAGTGGTCTGGGTGCCAACTCCCATCACCCTTAACCCTGCAAGTGTAATTATTGCAGTTTTTAGAAACTGCAATAATTACCTTGCAGGGTTAAGTCCTCCTCTAGTGGCTGTCAGACAGCCACTAGCTGGACTTCCAGGTTCTTAAAACATGAAAAGTGTTTTGAATGATGCTGAACGTCTTCACGCTATGCATGAGGACCTCCAGCGTCTTCCCGTGGGGAGGTCTAATGCGTGCACGCGGCCATGGCCACGCATGCGCATTAAGTCTCCCCCGTGGGCGGAGCCTGACCCAGCGCCGTGGGACATCGGCGCTGGATTCAGGTAAGTCACTGAAGGGGTTTTAACCACTTCAGCAACATGGGGTGGGAGGGAGGGGGACACTGCAGGATTCTGCAGTGCCAGGAAAACGGATTTGTTTTCCTGGCACTGGAGAGTCCCTTGAAGCTGGTTACTGCATGGTAACACCACTCCCTTACACCATATTACCATTACGTTTTCCTGGGCAAGACATCTAAAGGTGTATATATCTGCAGTGCATGCAGACCTGATTCACAATACATTTATTCATATGGGTAGATCACTATTGCTTCATACAGCTTGCTATTCACTGCATGCATACATGCAATTCACAGGCCTGACGTGTTCAGTGTACTTTGCATCACTCACGTAAGTCAGAGCCTCTCTTTATTCACTAGATAGTCCATTCAATCAGATAATGTAACTCATACTAGCTGTATAGTATAATGTATATACAGACACCAGTACTAAACATAAATAGCCATACATACATGTAATCTCTTGAGAGTACAAGTTAATAGCACATTTTATGCCAAAATAAAGCTAATTGGAGGGAGGGACTTGCTCCTTGCATTGCCTAGAGATGGGTTGTTAATCACTGGCCAAGAGCAACGTCTTGACACACTGTATTGATCTTTATCTGTTGGGTTTCTTTGCCTAAAGACCTTTCACACCCTTGCCACCAGCAGTGTGAATTACATTGGGACTGCAACACTACTCCTACACAAGCTGAGACTGGACACTGTACAGTACTGTTACCGTGTGAGGACTTGGCAGAATTCGCAAAGACACCCCAGCGGTGACATCGCTGCTGGGGTTCCGGTGGCCGTGAGGGCAGGTAAAAGTGAGATGTACTTACCTAAAACTGTCTCTTGCAGGCATGGCCATCTTCCTCCAGCCATTCCTCTTTAACTAGTGCCAGGAGCCGACGTCACTGCTGTATTCTCGCGCATGTGAACAGCATTGAGTTCTATGGAAGATTCCGCTGGATGTTCCATAGACAGGTCCAATTTCCTGCAGCCGTTACGTAGACGGCGGCAGCTCTGCCCAATGTCTAGAAGGGTCAGACATAGGAAATATACAGAGACAAAGTTGTCCCTTTATATCACTGGAATTTCAGTGAAAGATGGAAGTGCCTCTTTAATTATTTTGAGTAGTCTGTGCATTATACATTATAAAATCTGTGTAGTACAGCCATAGAGACTATAAGTATGAGCAATATGAGTTGATCTCCTCCATGCATGACATAATATAGCATTCTCACTAAACATTAAACACCTGCTGCAGTGGGGCTGCAAACACGTTCATAAAATAATTAATAAAACTGTGAATGCGACTCAGTCTGCCAGTGCTTTAGAGCTGTTGGATCTGATAGAATTTCTAAAGATGGCATAGTCAAGCTGTTCAGGGCTGTCCTGATTAGCACTATAGACCTTGTTCGATTTTTGGTAGAAAGCGCCCCATTTTGCACATCTCTCACACTGGGAGGCTGCTGAGGTATTCACACTGTGCTTTAGGCTTATCGCCAGCTGTTCTACAGTACCACTGACATTTAATGAAGCTGCTAGAAAATTCGTATGTGCTGCAAACGCTTCAAACTCCTAGTCGAGTGCGGATGAGACCCATCGTGGCGTGTCCTAAAAAGACCCGATGGACTTGTGTGCATGATTTGAGATACATGATATTGTGAATAATTTATAATCCACTAGAATTTCATCACTTGTGTGAGCTGACTAGGAATGTAAAAAAAAATAGCGTACCGTATAAAACATCTTTAAAAATAAATAAATGTAAAAATCAAGAAACGATTGGTTGCATAATGTCTGCTTTCTGCACCATAAAATCCCTTAGCTGCAGCGTCCACGCGTTTGATAATTTGCATTGTTTGTATTCACTGTTCTCCCAGATGTGACTTAAAGGACGATGACATGCTCACCTTGATCACACATGTGGCATACATAATTTGGGCTATAGATGTGTTTTCCCCTATCGTTTCAGATTTCTGATATACATAGTCACCTATGAAGGGCCGAGTACCAGACGGATAGCTATAATATTACGCTAGTATATTTATGCTACATTGATATAATGAACAAATGCGCTTTTTATAAGACAGACGCACTGCTGCATCTTCTACAGGGAAGATATGAATCCCTTGAATCTAGTTATACCGTGCCCCCCACCCTGAACACACATATTGTGGGAGGTACTAATATATTTTCCTTCTTCATTCTGCCCTTCCTAGCTGCTCTGTCTGGTTCTTGGGAGAGCCCTCTTGAGTACTTGAGTGGGGGAAGGGCAGACAGCACAGGGCAATCCTTTTTAACCAACTTCCTGCTTATTGCAGAGCTAGTAATCTGAGCTTTCCTACCCTTATTGGAGGCTGTTGCTGAACACTAGGTGCTTTCTATATAGCAGAAGGGGAAGCATTTTTAGACATTGTTTGCCGTAAAATAACACATTAGCTGGTTTTAGAAAAATGCTGTGTTTTTACCGCAGAATGCATACATATTTCTTACTCTGAAGTATGTACTGGATGTGTGTATTCATCTTTCATTTATATGCTTTTGAAATTCTAAACTGCATTTCATTGGTGTGTGCTTCCCCTATCTATACCTTCTCCTTGCCAGAAACATTCTAATGTTAAGAGATTCTCCCCCTTCCTCCCCCTCTTAATCATATGATATACAGTTTACTTACTACAATGCACAAGTTTAACCCTGCTTTGTACGACGTTGTCTCTATATATTACTGTTTACTGAGATCAGTAAGCTATTTTTGAAAGTCCCAGGTTTTTGTTTGTGACTTTAAGCAAATCACTGAATAATTTTACCCTAAAATTATCGTTACAAAGACATAATTGAACAGGCTATACAATATAGGCTATAAAATGTTATGTGCGCAGTCTGCAGTAGTAAAAAAAAAAAAAATTGTATTTCTCTGCAATGTTGTCCTTGTCGTTTTCTGGTTGCGGTGTTTAAAAATAAATAAATAAAATCCCTGAGCGCTGCATATTAACCATAGATCACCCTCAATTCAGCATTCCTGTAAATATATTGTGGGGGAACCTGTTGAATATTTGCCAGAAATTACATGTGGAGGGATTATGGAGAAGCACTAGAGAACAGGTTGTGCAAAGCATGTTTGCTGTTTAATTAACATGTTCTTTTTGTTATATGATAAGAGCCATAGTTGCCAACTGTCATAAATTTGCTGGGGCAGTCCCATGTTTTGGGCTCATGCCCCAGCAAAAATAAGTCTTGGGTCTTATCCCAGATTCCAGGACATCCACAGGGAGGTGGATAGAAATATGTCTTTCTTTAATATTTTCTTGTGTGTATTTGCTAGTTTGTGTGTGAGCTGTCAAGCAATGTCATTTCCCTCAGACGTCACCAACGGCTGCAGGGAAATTTGCTCTATCTATAAAGGATCCTCAATGAGGTACTCTCGCGAATGCGCAAGTTTACAGCACTGGCAGAAAGACCATGGCGGTGCCCGTGAGGGACAGGTTCAGGTAAGTAAAACTCTAAACGGCGATGTCACCAACACTGGTCTTTGCAAATTATGCAAAGTCCACAGGCGGTGACAGACCTGCTTTAATTGAGGATTGCAGTGAATTAAAAATGAATATAAAAATTTAGGCCACAATTGGGGAAACTCTCCAGGTAGATTCTGTTTCAATTTGGCTATTTTGGCCTTTTAGTTTAAATTCACTTTCATTTTCCAGCTTTAGTGAATAATCCAATACGTGTGTTAACCTTGCTCTAATCCTTTTTTAGTATGAGAAAAAACACCCTTTTTTTTAATTTTGCCATTTTATTTTAATGTATTGTCATTATTGGTGGAAATCTACTGTGTTACATGGAGTGACCAAAAATGATGTATTTTTGTGGATTGTGTTGCACATGTTTGAGCAGCACAGTCTGAATTTAAAAGGTCTATCGAGGGTAGATTAACTTTTTTTTTTTTTTTTTTAAATTACTCCCCTCTCTTGCAGCGGCACTCCAGGCTTGCTTCTTACACAGCAGCATTCTAAGGAACTAGAAAATGGTTCTCATCCAATCCAGATCCTCTTGTTCTAGATCTCCAACTTAATGAGACATGGGCGCAGCAGATTCTTCTGTACACATTCAGTGAGAAAAACTGTAAAGCAAATATTCACACATGCACAGAAAATCCTGTTGCTTCTCATTCATAATAAAAATAAGAATTAGTACTCGTGCGAGTGAATGTAAGCAGATAGGTTTATATTCACTTGTGTTAGTATTTCTTGTTTATTATTGAAATGAGGCGTTTTCAGCAAATCATTGCATAATGTGCCCAGTGCCGTACAAAAAAACCCCGTGGGAGGGTGATATGTTTCCAGGAACTATAAAGCTGGCTGAACATTTCCTAGCGTGTCTCTCCTTCCATGTTATAGATAGAAGAAGTGGGGGTTAAGTTAAAAAAGGCTTTGAATATTTTTATGTGGATTTTAGAACAGGGTCGTGGAATACATAGTTACACAGCTGAAAAGAGACATGTGTCCATCAAGTTCAGCCTTTTTTACATCTGTTTTTGCTGTTGATCCAAAAGAAGGCAAAAAACCTAGTTTGAATTGCTTCCAATTTTGCAACAAACCAGGAAAACATTCCTTCTCGACCCCAGAATGGCAGTCAGATCTCTGAACTATTTCTGAATGAACATTCTGTTTTTGCAAATATTCATCCAGTTGCTGTTTAAACATCTGTACAAACTTTGATAAAACCACTTCTTCAAGCAGAGAATTCCGCATCCTTATTATTCTTACTATAAAAACCCTTTCCTTTGCCTGCCATGTTGGTTCCCAGTCCTCCAACCTCCCGCTAGAGATCCCTCTGCAGCAAAGTAATATCCTGCTCACATTGTGTTACTTTACAGAGTTTTGTGTCATCTGCAAACACTGAAACATGGGCTTGAAAAAAGAGTGGTCTGCTATTTTTTCAAGTGTAGAAAAAAATACAAAGACAAAGTATTTCAGCGTGACTCATCGTTCTACATTATTTTAATAATATTGGCGCTTGAGAACAGGTTTGATACTATGGTATCTAAGTAAGTGATTATGCAACAAAGCTGAGCTGTGGAAACAATTTGATAATCATTCAAGTAGTGTTGCTACTATGTTGATCAGAGATTTGCAACCCTTTTTGAAACAAGTTTCTCAACTATATTTACAGGAACACTCCATTGAATTATTATTTTTTTTTAACAATTTAGTAGCTATACCCCCAAAGAAAACATGCATATAGGTTCTGGGGGGGTTTGAAACAAATGACTTGCATAAGCTGCAGAGCTGCTATCTGCAGTCTTTGCAAGCCCTCCCCTCAATTCCAGACTCAGACTTTTAGTCTGTACTAGGAAACCACCCACTACAGCCTTATCATTGAGAAGCCCCTGTGCTTTCTTATGCTTCTCGATGACTGGTACAAATATGACAGGCTCCAGACCCTTAACGCACTTCTGCAAAGGATTGGCGCTGGATGCATCAGGTGGTCTAGAAGTTCACTTTGCATTTGCTATTTGAAAACAATTTAACAGAAAATGGTATTCATGGCTTCCTAGTTCCAGAGCCTCAGTAATAAACTTGTAGTTCTGGTTCTTGGAGAGTCACTTTTAAGCTGACGTTGTCTAAAATGAAAACATTGAAAAGTCCTTATTATGCAGCACTATGTCGAAATGACAAGAGGCATGGCCTGTGTGCTCAATCGCACCCAATACCATGAATATTTATCAACCTTTGCTTTATGCAAATGGTGCCTCGTTCAATATCCCTCCTTATATAACCTCCTCTAACCCTCCCCCCCAAAAAAAACAGATTGTCTGACTAACAACAAAGTGCAAATACAATTTCAAACTTTATCTGGAGAATCCCCCGGATGGAATTTAGAAGTGCCTCTCAGTCTGGCTGGATAATACTTGCAGTGAACTTGGAGTGTCTTTCAGTCTTAACAAGAATTCTACGCACCAGTGTCTGGGTTTTTTCCCCCCTCCATTTTCCTCCTCCTATCCATTCTACCGTGTAGATCAGTGGTAGTCAACCTTTTTCCACTTACCGCCCACTAATGCATCTTTCTTGATGGAAAAATTTCCTTACCGCCCACCAGTTTTCGCGCAAGCGCGGAATATTTTTTAGAAAGGAGGGTGTTTTAAAAAATACATAAATGAACGTACATTTATCTTTTTATTTCTACTTTATGCATGTTTATAATGTTTTTAACTTTATAAAGTTTAATGAGGAAGCAATAAAGTAAATTGAACTTACCTTTACTAGTGATTAATGAGATCCTTGAGGTTGATGCTGCGAGACTAAATATTTGATATCTGGTTCGATTTTCATAAGGAACAAACGAAGGTCTCCTCTTTCAGTGATAATCGGAAGACTTCTTTGTTTGCTCATAAAATGATTTCTCATCTGTGCGTCAGCTCCCCTCCTCTCCCTCCTCAATTCCCCTTCCCACCTTTTTCCCCTTTTTTCTATTTTTTAACCTTCCTTATAGCAATGCCCAGTAGGAAGGCTGAGCTAGGTAGCCCACTTACTATTATTAGTCAACAACAATTCTCTCCTTTTCCTTTTCTTTCCTTCTCCTTTTTTACAAGTACTCTACTCCTTCTTTCCTCTATACTAGAAGTACTCTACTCCTTCTTTCCCCTATACTAGAAGTACTCTACTCCTTCTTTCCCCTATACTAGAAGTACTCTACTCCTTCTTTTCTCCTATTCTACAAGTACTCTGCACCTTCTTTCTTCTATTCTACAAGTACTCTGCTCACAGGCAAACACATACACACACACACACACACTCACATTGAAACACATACACACAAATATACACATACTCACACATGCACTTACAGACACTCACACATGCACAGACAGACCCACAGACACACACACACTTACTGACACACACACATACACTTACAGACAGACACATACACTTACAGACAGACACATACACTTACAGACAGACACATACACTTACAGACACACATACACTTACAGACACAGACACACACATACACTTACAGACACAGACACACACATACACTTACAGACACACACACATACACTTACAGACACACACACATACACTTACAGACACACACACATACACTTAGAGACAAACACATGTACACACAAATTATTAATATTAAATATCCACCCAGCCTCCCTACCTGGAGAGCTGGTGTGGATCTGTCCCTGGGGTCCAGTGGGGCTTCACTTAGGCGGGCGGCTAATCAGACGCAGCGAGGGAGCTCTAACCTCTCTGCTCTGCTCCCTCGCGGACTGTCTACGGATGCCGGGAGCCGGAATATGACATCATATTCCGGCTCCCGCGGCATCAGCAAACATCGCGCGAGGGAGCAGAGCAGAGAGGTTAGAGCTCCCTCGCCGCGACTGATTAGAACGCTGCCATGCCGGGGGGTCCAGAAGGTGGCCTGGCAGGAGGGAGCGCTTCCTCCTGCCGGTCACTGAAGACTTGCGCATGCAGAGCCGCTCGCGCCCGCCCAAAAGGAGAAATCCTCTTAAAAAGAGGATTTAGCCTCAGAAATCCCTACCGCCCACCTGGAATCCTAAAACGCCCACTAGTGGGCGGTAGGGACCAGGTTGACGACCCATGGTGTAGATTGTTAAATATCCCTTTTAAAAGAGTGTTTGTTTTAGTGTCTTCTCTTTATAAGTAGGGATTGACCGATATTGATTTTTTTAGAGCCCATACGGATACTGATATCTTGTGAACTTTCAGGCAGATATAATTTGCCGATATTCTGTACATTTACCATTTTGGAAAAAAAAACCTATTTCTAAAGGTAAATGCACAAAATATACATGCCACGTGTAGTGGATGCAGTGTGCTTAGACAGGGGAGCTGTGTGTGTTTGTGTAGTGGATGCAGTGTCTGTGTAGTGTGTGTGTAGTGGATGCAGTGTATGTTTGTGTAGTGTGTGTGTGTTGTGGATGCAGTGTGTGTTTGTGTAGTGTGTGTGTTGTGGATGCAGTGTCTGTTTGTGTTGTGTGTGTGTGTGTTGTGGATGCAGTGTCTTTGTAGTGTGTGTGTGTGTGTAGTGGATGCAGTGTGTGTTTGTGTAGTGTGTGTGCTGTGGATGCAGTGTGTGTTTGTGTAGTGTGTGTGCTGTGGATGCAGTGTCTGTGTGTGTGTTGTGGATGCAGTGTCTTTTTGTGTAGTGTGTGTGTGTGTTGTGGATGCAGTGTCTGTTTGTGTAGTGTGTGTGTGTTGTGGATGCAGTGTGTGTTTGTCTAGTGTGTGTAGTGGATGCAGTGTGTATTAGTGTAGTGTGTATATAATGAAAGCACAGTGTTTGGGTAGTGTGCGTAAAGTGAATGCTGTATATACTAAATGCAAAGTGTGTGTGTTTGTGTAGTGTGTGTGTGTATATGAATGCAGAGTGTGTGTGTATTTATGTAGTGTGTGTATAGTGAATGTAGTGTGTTTATATAGTGCACACTACACAAACACACACTGCATTATATAAACACACTACACAAACACACTGCATTATATACACACACTATACAAACACACTGCATTATATATGGAGTGTGTGTGTGTGAGGGGGCATTTTTTTTATTAAATTATTATTTTTATTATATTTATTTAATTATTATTTATTTTTGTTGTCCCCCCTCCCTGCTTGTTGCCTGGCCAGAGAGGGGGGATATAGCATTCCCTGGTGGTCCAGTGGCATTGGCTGAGCTGTGGGGGGGCGGGCAGCAAGCATTTACTCACCTCCCAGCAGCTCGTCCAGCTCCCCAGTGTAAGTCTCGCGGCCAGCGTTCCGTGCGGGTCTTGCGAGAGTTACACTGGGGAGCTCCTGGGAGATGAGTAAGCGCTTGCTGCCCCTCCCCCCCAGGACCGCCGGGTTTGTAATAAGCCTGGCAGTCCTAGGAGGTATTATCGGCAATATCGGTATCTGAATTGGCCGATACCGATATTGCCGAAAATACCGAATTTTGTCCGATTATATCGGTAAAACCGATAATCGGTCGATCCCTATTTATAAGCATGGGTAGACATGTCTAATGTGGAGAGGGATACAGGGCATAAATTCCACGTACTTACAAAAGCCATTAAAGGCAGCCAACCCACTAGCACTTTTTTTTTTTTTTTTCTTCTTCTAATTATTAAAAATATTGACAAGCTTGTGCAACCAGGGGATGGATGTAGAATAATGTATTAGTGAGAACACTATTTTTGGATTTTCTAGACGGCGTACTAAGTTCAACCTTCTAGTTAATCACTCTCTAGTAGACTCTCTTGCACAGTTTTTGTTAGGTAGCTGGTAAAAATGTCACTCCCGATCAATCATAAACCTATGTAAACCTTAATAGGACAAATATTCTTTTAAAAAAAAAAAAATTCTGGAGACCTTTCCAGTTTTTTTTCTTGTCTTTTCATTTCAAAATGATCTGTTTGGTGATCTACACTGCAATTAACCTCACCCCTCCACTTTTTTTGTGTTTGTAAATTATTGCATTTAGTACATTCAAAAATTATACATATATACATTAGCAACTGTCAGTCTGCTCATGCTGATTATTCCTTCATGATCAACTAGCAATGGTGGAAAGCATCCAGCCTATCACTGCTCTTCCATTCATTGATTTTATGGGGAGAAACAAGTGGCTACTACAGAATCCTCTTGTTCTTTATCATTCCATTTCCTAGTGGAACCATCCTGAGGGAATAAAGCTAGTCTCTGCAGGATTTCCTCGCAGGAGTTGTTTGTTTGTTTTTTTGCGGTGAGGGGGGTTATGTAGAAATTCACATTCAATAATTTATTTAGGTTTAATGTTAAAATTAAAGTTTTGCAAAAAGTAAATCCGATGTGCAAAGTATATTGAATTAACACTGTCTGGGCATGCCCAGTGTTCTCATGGGAGGCCATTTTCATTTAGAAAAAAAATCACTTTTGAGACAACTGCTGATAAATCCATTTATATCTACTTTGCTGACCGTGTGATCGATGTTTTGGAGCTAGATTTGGTATTGCGGAATGGAGAGTGCGTATTGTGGTTGGGCTCACTACACTCAAACAGCAATCATGTACCCCTCTCCAAAACATTCAGGTCTATGACATAATTTGTATAATCAAACAGAATTAATGTACACACTGATGGTTTAAATACAAAAGTGACTAAATGCTGACAAAGCAGCTGGGTATGCAGGGAGAGATAGGATTATACGGATAGGAAACGTGTTTGATACTTACATGGTGGACAGTAATATGGCTATAAGTGAACAAGTGGTGTGTTTAAGGGCATTCAACATGTGTGGGCAATGAGCCTCAAGAAACATATTGTTGACTGCTGAACGTGACATTTTATTTATTTAATGGTCAATGGGATGTGGTACGGCCTATCAATAGGCAGGCCGTGTTCATAGACTATGATTAGGAGCAAGACAAATTGAGTAAGAGTTGTAATCATATTTATTGGAGTGTTGTAAAAGTGACCAGGGATCTGGGATTCATATTAACCGACATTCTGGGCATGTATTTACAGGCAGACATTTACAGTGCTGCCTGGGGAGGAGAGGTCCGGGGCTGGGAGCGTGTGGTCTGAACCATTGGTTGGTGCAGTCTCAGACCACAGTAATGGCTCCTTTTGTGGTCAGGCACTCACTGAAGAGTCTGAGCACAGCTGCCCGTACTACCAACCTGCATGCTGATTTAGTGGACCCACTGCAAGGGAGCAGTTACTGTGTTTTTTTTCCTCAGAGTTGCAGACCTTATACTCTGACACTGGACCACAAGGGACTTTAACCCATAGGAGTCCTAGCACATAATGTATGTGGTGTGTGCTGGCTGTGTGTAATGTGTATGAAAGTGGTGTGTGTTAGCTATGTGTCACATATAGTAGAGATAGCTAGTATACACACCACATCCACGGACACCTCAAATCTGTAATGATTTTGTGTCAGATTGGGCCACCACCTTAGTCCCTTGGACAGATGTTTAAAAAATAAATAATAATAATAGATTTGTTGCCAAACACCCTGATTTAATTTTTATATGTATTTTTCCCCTTTTCTTTTATAGTACGTATTTGCTTGAGTATAGAAGACATCCAAAATTAGGGTTACTGGAAAAAAAAGAGAAAAAAGTGACAGAAAATTAATAAATCTGTGTTTCTGGAAAAATGACATGTATTAAATTAATGACGGTTGAGGTGCAAAAAAAGAAACAGAATAAAAAAATCAAACAGATTAAAAAAAAATGTGTCAAAAATTAGACCTAAAGTAACAGTGACACTTTGATAATTATCTCCTACAGACTGTTTCCTGTAATTTTATCGCCACCTGTGAAAACAGGCAGGTGTCATCAATGCCTTAGTGCAGTCTCTTGTAAACAACTCCATGAATATTGTGTACACACAGTATGGCAGCCACAGATAATGCCACACCAAGAAATATCTTAGTGGGCTAGTCCAGGAGAGCATTGAGATTGTGGGCCACCAACCCAAGTCTAATCCTATACTGTGCTGGGCTAGAGACCCTGCACAAATCCTGCTTGCCGTCTCACTGCCGTATTCTGCCAACAGACATCCCAACAGACCTGCTACTCTAATCTGCAGAAGAATGGATTAATGACTGTATAATAATGGCGCATTGGTCCGTAGACCTCCCATCATTGCAAGAAGGAAGTCTGTCTTTACAGCTTTGGAGTCCTTTTTATTTTTATTTTTTTTATATGCTTAAAAATCTGTTTAGTAATTGGATAATTTTTGCACACACCTCGCCATGTCTGTTGATTGGCAGTTTCGGCTACAGTGGAACACTAGAAATGGAAAATGGGTGCTTTTGCTTACACAATAGTGAGAAAATGACAAATCGAGCAACGGCAATTAATAGAATTGATTATGTGATACTAATGTTCTTCATTAATCCAGCCAGCAATGTTACAGCACACATTGGAAATCAGGCCATTTAGTGACTTGTCACATATGATGAGCCTGGCTGACTGACTCATTTCTGGTAAAGCAGGGATCCTAGCAGATCTGGCTTAGTGCATGTTCTTGGAAGGTCAAAGGGTCAAATCCTACTTAGTCAGCAAAATGCTGGTTCCTGGAAAAGTCACATGATCTCCAGAATAAGGCTGTTTGTATGATCTCCGTTCTATAGGACTGGGACGCTGCTTGTAGGAAATCATCATAAGGGTGTTTTTCTTGCTTGATCTCGTTTGAACTATTTTATGACATCACATGTTGTACAGTGAGAGGTTGCGGGCCCTGTGGGGAGTGCACTTTGGGTCATTTGGATTAAGAGCCGTAGCAATGTCTCCCCACCCGAAGATTAGAGAGTGTGGGAGGGAGACCCAATGCAGCTATATTAGAGGAGCACAAACAATGAGCCAGTTTAGAGTTAAAGAGATATGAATAGTTATTTCAGTGCATGTTCATGTAATGTAATGTATACATTTATTGTGTCACTTGTGTGATTAAATGCACTTACTTGAATTTGAGTTGAGATTTCTACATCTGATTCATTCTACTGAGCTGCAGATCATCAGATCCCTCCAGAAATATTGACCTTTTTTTATATTCCTTAGCATCAATTTATTCGGTGATATACTGGATTATTACAGAAGTACTTCTTCTCTCATGCTCCTGTGGAGAGGAATAAAAAAAAACAAAAACATATTAGTCCAACTGCAAAGACCGCAACACAATGCAGCGTTTCCCTGTAAAGAGCAAACAGAGCGTCTATAATATGTGTCTGCAGATAGGCATAGATTGGGAGTACTTCTTTATTAACATTACCGACATCTGCAGTGTAAGAGGGAAGTAAAACTTGCTTTAGTGCTACATTGTGAAAGAGGAATTGCCAGCAGCAAATAAACATATAGTATTTCAGTCCTTTAACCTTTTAGTACCTGCAGTGTGCAGTGCTTCATGCTCACATGTGACATTTAAAGAATTAACATCGTACAAAGTCTCTTGCTATTAACTTCTGCGATGAGTCTCATTCCAGCTGTCCTTTGAGATGTTGATCTTTGGATAGTCTGTATTAAAAGAGCAATACCGTTTCCTGTCCAAAACATTGATTCCTGGTATAATAGCTTTAAAAAAAAAAATGTTTCTAGCATTCATATATAATATTCTTCGACATCCCATTGGCTTAGGTTTATCAATGCCCAGAGATAACTTGTTGCATTTTAAAAATATATATATATATGATTTAGCAGATGTAAGTGCCACTTACTGAACATGTTATGAAACTAAACATGGGAACATTCCAAACATTGTAGTGTGCTGTAGTGGTTATGGTGCCAGGAGTCATTAATGTAACTCGTCAGTTTGACTTCTAACCTGGGATCTGTAGGTCGCCAGTACCTGCCTTTTTACAGTCAGAAATGAGAGGTGAAAACTCCTGCTAGGAACTTCTGTTGGCTCTCTTGAGCTAAGCCCAGCTCATTGGCTGAAACTCAGCTGATCCCTCTCAGCCAATGGGCTTTGCTCGTGAAGAGACCTTGTGGCTATAATGAGGCAGGGAGCGCGGCTCTTGGCAGACCCCAGGTAAGAAGTTGGTCCATTAGAAGTCTATTGTCGAGGGTTTCTTTTTATCAAGTCTCAAAAACCTAGGATGACCAAAGTTAGCCATAAATTAAGATGGCTCTGAATGCAATCTGGTTATATCTTTAGATACTTTAGTAGATTAGAGGTACCAACTGGTAACAGGTTTATTGGTAAAGGCATAGTGTATTGGGAAGACTCGCTGGCTGGTGTCTGATGTTAGGATGGTGTGGCCTTTTTGTAACAGGAATCTGGCCCTTGCATGCTATTATCTGAAGATTCCAGGGCAGGGCCATTGTGTGTTGCTAGAATTTATATTATCCCTCCATTGTATTATATGTGGTTGAATTGCCTTGTTTGAGAGAACAATTTGTAGTTCAGTTTAAGGCAGGTACAATTATTGTTCCTATCTTAAAGTTTGGTTCTAGAAAACCAGAGCTGAACATTTATAGATCTAAAATCCCTTAAAGGAACACCCCAAGCACCATAACAACTACAGTTTGCTGTAATACCCACTACATGTAGTGGTCAAGAAGGTTTAGAAAGGACCTTGGGTACACCGAGCGCTGACCCCCACCTATCACTATGGCCTACAGGAGAGCTGGAATCCTCGCAATGCAGTGTTTAACTCATGGGTTGAGAACAATCAGCTGACTCTAAGTAAGAGAGCTAACCCTGAGAGAGCTAATGGAAGCTTCCAGGTCTTGTAGCTGAGAAAAGGCTGGGAATGGACCCAGGTCATGACATGAAAAGCCCAGAGCTATTTCTAATTATATATTATTTTTTTTTTAAATTTAATTTTGAATATTTTCTCTAAAAATCTGTGCATGTACTTCTTCCCTGGTTCCGAAGATTACCTCCTAACTTAGTGTGCCTAAATCTTACATTCTTCGAATATGTCTGTTCCTGGCTTATTGCATAACCAGGAAATAAATGCTTCATATATTGGTTAGCCGAAATTAAAACCATTTTTTTGCTCACAATTACTGAAAGCTCCCACCCCCTTGTTTGTTTGTTTGTTTGTTTATTTATGTTTTAATCCATGCTGTTGCACCTATGGCTTCTAAGGGGTCAGTTTAGGCCAGGCTTTCCCCAAACTCTGGCCCTCCAGATGTTGCTGAACTACAACTCCCATGATTCTCAGCCTGTTTATTTCATTCATAGAAGCATGGGAGTTGCTGTTCAGCAACATCTGGAGGGCCGGAGTTTGGGGAAGCCTGGTTTAGGCTTTGCAGTGTGGTTTTCATGTTACATTTTCTGGTGAATGAGCATTGATTGCTGTCCTTAATAGATTACAACTTCGTCTGGCACAGACAGTGCAGTGTCACACCAAGCTGCTGTTTAATCAGGATCTCCTGCTGCACAGTACAGTGATTTAAGCCAAGAGTCAATCCTGTCCAAGAGCATGTGGAATAGACAGAAACAACATGCCCAGTTTAGAACTCTGTATCCAATCCAATGGTTATTTACAAATGCCTTTGTCACATGCAGCCATTGAAATTGGACACCTTCTTACATTTTTGGCACACATTATATTACTGTAGTATGTGACCTCCTTGGTTGTGACTTTAACCAAGGATACTGTGGCATACTTGGTAACTATGATCTTTGATTCTAACTGAATATATTCTTATGGGTAGTGAAAATCAAAATTTAAAAAATCTGAAGCGGAGGGCAGTGTCTGGAGGAGTGTCATAACGTAGATGGATTTTAGCTAGCTAACTGCTAGTGAGGAGAGGATCAAAACACAAAATGAAGAGTTGTATTCTAACTGATATGTAGCATGGTTATGGTAGCTTTTTGTTTCCCGTCGCTAACCCAGACACCGCAGGGGCAGACTGGCAGTGAGATTTTCTTCTTTTTTTTTTTTTTTTTTACCTGTAAAGGCTAACTCCAACCCTTTTTAATAAATTAGTTTTTATTTATTTATTTATTTATTTAAATCTGCATTTGGTATTAGGTCTCTCTTAAAATCCTGTAAAAGGAAGAATACATTTACATGGAATACAGTGCCCAGCGAAGCTCTCCATGCTGGTTTCCATGCCCGTCTGACGTCGCAGCCTCCCTCTCCTTGATCCAATCAAGTGCTTTTCATAGAAAAGCATTTTCTCCTGGCTCAGAGTTCCTGCACATGCACTGGGAGGGGAGGCAGTCATTGTCTTGGAATGACCATTGCATGTGATCATTATCACAGTACTCATCCTGTCAGCTGCACATACTAATGCTTTTGTATGATTTACACATTGTGTGCACAGATTAGTTTAAAAATATAGCTGATCGCTGTCAGTCAATAAGCGTAGTACTGCATTGTAAGGTTCAGCTAAGGTGAGTTAATAAATGCTCCTGCTTAGGAACTTCCAGTCCTCCAGCATTGGTAGTGGAGGCTTAGGGTGGATCCCAGGTACAAAGTGAACCCGTTCAAAAATTGGTTTGACTCCTTACAAAGAAGGGGGAACACTTGGGCACAATAAACCAATACGAACTGTAGTCGTTATAGTGCTTGGGGTGCTTTCATTTTGCAGGTGATACTTCCGGTTTCAGTGCAGCTTCTTGCCAATTAAGAACCTAGGAACCTTTCATATGGAATTGAGCAGACACAAGCAGAAGCTCTTTGACAGAAAGCCAGATCATTTCTAGATAATGAGTTAAATATCTGGGCATTATGAACTTGTAATTTATTTTACTGCTCAAAGATATGTTTTTTTTTGTTTGTTTTTTTTCACTCAATATAAATGTTGCTTTTTTAATTTTCATTTTTTTAATTGGCTTCTTTAATGTTAAAGAAATTCTTTTCTTGCGGAATGAAATAAGCAAAGCTGATTTATGGGAGCTGTGACCGACATTGTGACCTCGTGGTCTCTGTACTATTGCCAAGCCAAAGTGGTTAAGGGGTGGACATAAACTCAGATGGTCTGCATAAATTATTGGCTACCACAAACGCAAAAACTGTCTTTGGGAAAATGTTAATGAGAAATTCAAATTATCAAACACGACGTCTGCAATTCACCTTTTTTTTTTCCATTTATAATAATTTTATTTATTTTTTTTATTCAAATTTTGCTAGAGACTTCAAGGAATCCTCTAAAACTCCAGAAAAAAAAAAACATGTTGAGAATATAAAAAAATCCAGAAAAATAACAAATTTACAGTTATTATACAAAACATAACAGTGTAGACAACGACACAGTACACCTTTTTATTTGTACAACAACTCCTGTGATGCTGTGTCAGCCTTAAAGCACAGTCTTGGGGAATCTGACATTTAACAAGGACATGACTTGCTAGAGTTCTTAAAGCATCTGCCATTGTTTATGTGTACATGTGCTTGCCATGGACAGCTAATCCCCACCACTCCTCCTGTGTTTACAGTGCCCTAGTTTGGTTGTAGAGCCAGCATGAAAGGTGAAGGTGTGGCCTGATGGAAACAGGACAAAGGGAGGGGCACAGTGAGGATGCACAAATGGTGTGCTGTTCCCTTATTTACCCAACTGGGCCAAACCAATTAATCTTGTATGCCTGTGTAACCTGCACCTCCCTGTCCTTACCACTGTTTAAGATTACCCTTAACAAATTGTGTATTGCCAGGTCACAGAATGGACTTTAAACTACTTTAAATCCTTAAGGAACTTAAACAGAACATCAGCATGCAATGGTAATCCATTCAGACTTTTTTGCAAACTTTTATTTTTCTCTATATGTGAAAAGTTGTCACAATTTGCGAAAAAAAGGAATAAAAGAAAAATGGGTTTGTAAAGGATATTTTGTGAATGCTTTTATTTATATGGGATTATTCAGGTTCATTCTGACTTGTTGTTATTCTCTCTCTCTCTCTTTCTATATATATATATTTTCTGCTTTGTTTTCCATCTCCCACAATGTCACAGAGGAGGCATGGCCTCCTCTATCGCTGTCCACTCCAATGCTGCTCATAGAGGAGCATTGGGGGACATAATGCACTTATGGCGAGCGCCGCACGCGCATTCATAGCATTGAATGCATGCTTTCCCATGGGGGCCTCCGCAGTGCCTGACCGAGCTTGTCATTTCTGCGGAGGCCCCTCTAGAGGCTCTTCTACTTGCAGGGTTAAAAGGACAGAGGCACTGCAACCAGACCATTCCATTAAGATGAAGTGGTCTGGATGACTATAGTGGCCCTGTAATTATGGTAAATTACTCCCCGCCCGGTAAGTTTAACCCCTTCCTCTCCATCCAGCTCGGTGGGAGGGGGACCCTGAGGGTGAGGGCACCCTCAGGGCACTATAGTGCCAGGAAAACGAGTATGTTTTCCTTGCACTATAGTGGTCCTTTAACATTTTTGTACTTCATACATTCTAAATGAACACATCTGTTTAATTCCAAGTATCTTTTTCTGCTGCCACGGCAACAAAATGGATACAGCCTGTCACAGCCGTCTCAGTGTATTAGCTAGTTACTTTCTAGAATTAAGGAGGATTGTCACCTTTGAGCTGGTGACAGTTCTGTTTTCAGTCACCCCAGTAAAAGCTGATGAAGCGTTTACGGTTTGAGGAGTGCAGGGGAGGGAACTGCTTACCTCTGAGGCACTTCTGGGTATTAGAACAGATTTCTCCATTGCTCTCAGCCCTTTTCTAAAAGGACCACTAAATGCATCCGGACCACTTTGTCTCAGTTAAGTAGTCTGGGTGCAGTGACCCTGTTCTTTTAACCCTGTATTGTAAACCACTGCAGTTTTTCAGAAACTGCAATGTTTCTATTGCAGGGTTAAATCTGCCTCTAGTGGCTGTGTTCCTGACAGCCACTACTGCACTGACTGAGTGAAGCTCGGCAACGTGATGCGTAAGCTCATAGGAAAGCACTGGATTCAAAGCATGGATTCATGCATGGTGCCCGCTGCGCATGCACGTCAGGTCTGCAATGCTCCACTATAAGGAACATTGGATTGGACCATCGCTGGAGGATACCATGCCTGCTCAGTGACATTGTAGGAGGTGTAGAGGTGTGCCAAAAATAAATATAAGTAAAAACTTAAAATTTTTATTGCAACGAGGGGGAGGGACACCTATATATAACTAGGGACCAGGGCACTATAGGTCTAGGAATGCAGGTTTGTATTCAGTATGTGCATTACTCCCATGATGCGTATGTCCACAGGTCTAGCATCATGTGATTACAGATATTTACATTATATGCCAGGCTATGCCTGCCTTGAAGACGCATTGTGTATATCAAGGATTAATTAAAATAGAAGAAAAGAAAAAATGAACTAACACAGCCTGTAGCTAACTTTTAAATGGCTAAAATGATTTATCCTTAACAAAAGTATTGCAATCTTTCAATATGTGATCTAATTAAAAAAAAAAAATACATCCACTTATTTGCAGGCCTTAGGAATCCTATATGACTAGGCGATTTGTTGCTGTTACATCAGAGAAGGTTGATCAACACCTTTTTCAAAGGCCAACTTAATTAAAAAAGAATAAGACCTGGTGTTCATAGCAACTCTTTGCAAAGCTCTTGGGAAGCGCTTTCCAAATCTCTTGGAAAAGTTGTGTTGCAAGTACACGCTAGACCCATTATGAACAGTCTTTCCTATGTGTGTGAGAAGCATATCATTTCCGTATTCAGGGCATGGAGTCTGTCATGTCTTGACTTACTCTGTGTGTGTTCACTGCGATTGTAGAGACAGGAGCAGAAGTGTAAAAGAGGTTGCAAAGTGCAGGAGGAAACAGAGGTGATGAGTGATGACATTGAGCATAGGGCCTAAGAACACTGATTTCTGATGTTGCTAATGTAATCTGAAAGACCTACCAGCTATGCCAGGATCTGCTGGAAATTGGCAAAATAAATCAGCAATATTCTATATGTGCAATCCAATTACATTTCACATTTATGGTTATACGGACATAAAGGGCTCAATAATCCACCAGTAGACTTCGTCTTGGTAAAGAAAATCCTTTTAGTGGAGTAGGAAGGGATACAGTCTGTTCCCAATAATTCATCCTGTTTTGCCAATAACAGAAATAACTGCAGTAATAATCAGAATATAAATAATTTTACTCTTAGTGTGTATTGTGGAACGTAAGGACCAAGGGAAAGATTTAAGTAAGGGTGCTGCTTCATTACTTAATAATAATTTATAATGCACTAACATGTCCAGCAGTGGCAGTGCTGTACAAATATATGTAAAACTTTTTTTTTTTTTTTAAGAAAATCTGGTTTTGTGCACAAAGATCTTTTGAAATTTGAGTAACATGCACTATATGTTTGCTTTGGTAATCATTATTGCCTCATACATATTAAACGTAGCCATCACACATTGCACAGTTCAGGTACCACATAACAGGCATTTCAGTAAATATAGATGATAAATATAGATGGTTGCTGCAAAAATAAATACCATACAGGTAATGCAGAAAACTGGTTAAGTGACCCTGTCTATAAAGGATGCACATTGATCTCTGGCCAAAATCAGTAATCTGTTTAATTTATTTAAAAAAAATGAAACTTAGAAAGTACACGTGCACACAAATGAAATACATGTTTTTTTTTTACATTTTTTTCTTCTTCCTGCGATTGTGTTAATTGTTTTGAATTTTATTTTTGCGCTAATCCGAACCTATAGGGCAAGTTTTTTGCGGCAACCTCTAGGTGGTAATTGAGTGTTAAACTTTTTTTTTTTTTCTTTAAACAAAAAATGAAATCCCTACAACCCCCTTTTTAAAATTCTTACTAATATTTAATCTGTTTCTGGTTTCAAGAATGTCTTTCACTTTAAATCCTTAAAGAATGTGTGCTGTTTCCTTCTGAAACACTTGCCCAAGGATATAAGTCAGTGGACTGGCACATGAGTCATTCAGTGTATGTGCCACTTTCCAGGGTTGGAGGAGGTGAGGCATGGCAGGAAGAAGGACCTGCATACAAAAACGAAATGCTTTTAAAATGTGTTCTGGCTGTAAAACTGGACCAAACTGACAGGGATATTCACTAACCTATAAATTGCAGCAAATTTTAGAATTGCAATTGCAAAATGCAGGCTACAATTAAAACTTGACTTAGTCGAGTTGAAATGCTTTTCCAATTAACAATGTTTGCCTAAATTTTTAGATTCATATTTCAGTAATGATAGCTCACCCTGTAAAGCAGCAGATATGGTTTTCTTTGTCGTCTGGAGTATGCTACTATGTATTTTATCTCCTAGCGTAGATGAACGCTTAAAGCACCATAACTGCAACAGCACTCTGCAGTAATGTTGCTAGGAAGACCCTGGTCCCTTCCTCCCCCATTTTAAGTAGTTGAATCATACTTATCCAGGGTTCACAGGAACTTAGGAGCTTCCAGTAGCTCAGACAGAGAGGCACTCAAGGCAGTACCATCATCACTATGACACTCTGTAGTGGTTATAGTGCTTGGATTGTCCCTTTTAATTATGGCCATTATAGGAAGCTGAGTACCCCATTTTTAGCTCTTCATAATATTGACATCAATGTCACTTGCCAATTTGTATGGCTGTGCTGTATGAACATTATATTTAGCAAAAGATGTTTCAGATGACATAATCTGGCCTATCCTAGTTTTTTATGGCGTTTGTATAACATTACGTGACATTTAAAGGGACACTCCAGACCCCTAAAGCACTTTAGCTTGTTGAAATTCTTTGTCTGTGAAGAGTGTTTGTTTTTTTTTTAATTTTATTTTTTTTTTAAATAAAATAAATGCAGATTTTAGTAGAATATGGCATTTTTAGAAATCATCTTTGTTACACCCCCATGGCTGTCAGACACCTGGTCCTGTTACGTCTTGGTTGTCTAGCTCAGTGGAGCTAAACTCAAGAGGCACTTAATTTTTTATAGTTTTTTCTTATTTGGGCAGTGGAGTGTACCTTTAACTCTATATTTGAACTTTTCCTTTCCTAACAGAATAAAACATTATAACACCGTTATACTAGTTGAATATCTTAAAATAGATTTTATTTGAATATGCATGCATCTATTTAGGCTGCAATTGCCCCCAGCCGGGTGGTAGTCAATCAAAGGCAGCTACTCCAGTGAGTGTCCATTGTTTTGCTGAAAACCTGTACAGAGGTCTTTGGATCATTTGTAGTGGGTGACAATTGCTGGCCATGGCAGTAATCTCCAATAAAATGTATATGTGTCTTTTTCCTGATTCTGCGTGCAGTCTATTTTTAAGTTTCTTCTTGCTTTTTTAGGAAATAGAACGGTCTTTTGATTTTTACGTGAGTATTCGTGACATTGGCCAATTGTGATGTTTACTAAGTTCACAGGAAGGGAGTGTTGGGACGGAATGCCTCAGTAAGAGACGCTTCATCCATATTCCCTTAATGTCATACAGAAACAGCCCTTCCTACTTCCTTGTAAAACTCCGATCTGTGACTTAAAAAGTTTTTTCACAGTCCATAAAATATATTGGAACACTGCAGATTTTACTTGACCCTGTAATGTAAAGCAATTTCTAAATGTGGCCATCCTGCCTTTTTATCCCACCCACTTTTATTAATAGTTGAAAGGCATGGCTTTATAACCAGTAAACCAGATGTTTAACATGAATAAATATGTTTAGTTATGGTAGCCTATTATTCATATATATTAGGTATTATAAAACTTGACTTTTGAATTTGGAATTTCATTTTTACTGTATGTCTGACATTCCAAAAACTTAAGAGCCATGATCTAAATCAGGCATGTCAAACTCAAAGGCTAGCAAGGGCCAAATAAACAAGGTTTAAGTTTATGTGAGCCGCAAAAAAAACCAAAAACTAAAATTTTCATAGAAACGTAGGTTTATTTTGAAAAGTACAGTATAAAAAAAAAACCAGCGACCCCCTCATCTACTAAATCACAGTCCCCCACTCATCTACTAAATCCTAGTCCACCCCTCTACTAAACCACTGCCCCTGTTTAAAAAAAAAAGAAAAAAAAAAAAAAAAGAAACTGTAACGGATCACCTGGCACCCCGACTGGGTACCTCCGTTGAAAGATGCTCCTAGCGCTTCTTGAGGATTCCAAGCACTCCAGCCGACACCATAACCACCATAGACTCCTTCAGAGAGCAAGACAGGAACAAGCTCTTACAAGAGCTCAGTGATTATAGCAAGGGAATATGCAGAGCATAGCAATCCCTTGTAGCAGAATCCCCCAATAAAAGACCGGACTCAGATTGAGGGTGAAGTAGAACTGACTGTACTGGCACATACAGCCTCTTTTATTCACAATCCACAAACATAGTACTGCCCACAGGGTTTTGAAATACAACCAATCAATCCGTACAATACAGACAGACACTCCCACACAAAATCCTCCACTCTGCCTGTGATATGATTACTGAACACAATGGTTAATATAATTATCACAGGCAGAGAAATACAATTTTTACAAAATATTAATAACTTCAAAAATATACATGCCACAAAAATAAAATTACATATTCGAACTCAGCACACTTTAATTATCAAAATATCCAAAATTCAGCCAATTCCATACAGGGGTTAAAAAGTTAGCTGGAGGTCCCTTTTTGACCGACATTTTCATGCCCAAAACAGTTCCATAGATTTGGGCTGTGCGGTCGGTCTATTTCAGGCTGAAAAAACGACTAAGTCCCATCGCCGAATGGGACTTAGTCTCTGCGACTGCAAAATCATTGTGGGAGAAGGTAAGGCTCAGCGGTGTTCGCAGAACTGTGTAGCCGATATCAGTTCCATGAATTTGGCTCCACACACCGCTGACCGCATTGAATAAAAAAATATGGCCACCGTCACGTGTTGGTTTGCACGAACTGCGGCCACCCAGCGTTCGGCAATTTACCTACAGCAGGCTCCCAGCCTGGGAGGTAAATTGCCTGCACACTTCCAGTTCTGGGTGGTCGGTCTGTGCAGTGAATGGCTCGGTAAGCCCGAATTACCGAACCATAAGGGAAAAGGCCATTTAAAAGTTATTTCCAAAGTCTGGGGACATTGGGGACACCATCTTAAAGGGGCAGTGTCCCAAACACGTCTGGGGACACAGTTTTAAAGGGGCCTTGTCCCAAATTTTCGCCATGCCCCAAAATGGTTCTTAATGGGCTAGCAGCACCATACAAATCCAATATGCCCAAATATTGTACTTAAAGGGCCACATCTTCTCGGGACCATAATCACTGGGTAGGAGGTGGGCCAGCAGCCCCCTCCAAGAATACATGGCAAACTCCGTTAAAGGGGCGAGTTTGCTACAAAAACATTAGCCAACAAGCAGTGTCCGGAGTCCGGCCTCTGGTATACCCCCATTGACCCTATCCGCACCCTAAAAAAGCGGATCTTCCCGTTACTCCTTGAAACCCTTACACACCCTCACTGACACACACAGCCAGCCATACACACACACACACACACACACACACACACACACAGTCAGCCATACGCGCGCACACACAAACACAGCCAGCCAGCCATACACGCGCACACACACATACATTTTCCCCCGACAATTTTTTAATTTAAATCCACCCAGCCTCCCTACCTTTGGGAGAGTGGGGTGGATTTCTTACCTGGGGTCTAGTGGAGCTGCTGGGCAGGAAGGCGAACAGGCAGCAAGGTATCTGTGATCTCCCTGCTCGGATCCCTTGCGCGCCGCAGAGTGATGCCTGGGGCCGGAGTGACGTCATATTCCGGCTCCCGGCGTCACTGCGGGCCGCAAGGGAGCTGAGCAGGGAGAGCTCAAAATCAGCTCTCCCTCGCCGCAGGCTGCAAAGATATTCCTGATGCCTGACATGCCTGATCTAAATGGACTTGAAAAGTGTACAAACTATGCGTTTAAATCACAAAACAACAGCGTGTGACATGTCTGTCTGTGTTTGAATGTCAGAGTTTACCTTGATCTATTTATAATCGCATTTGAAAATGTTAAAAAAAGTGTAAACTTGTGCAATAAAATACTTTTTATTTTATTGCTACAGGAAGTCTGCATATTCTAATGCACAGGAAGCTGCAAATAGTTTATTTCCATCTGTATGTTTTTGGTCACTGACCATTATTTAGAATCAAAGCTATATTCTATTTGACTTTAAGCAGTATTCTGTTCTCTGTTTCTCATGTAAAATGCAATATAAGGCAAATCTCACAATGTTCTCATACACAGTCTTATTTTTGTGTGCTGTTTACTGTAAGGGACACTCCAAGTATTATACTAACTTTGTTACAACTGGCTTTGTGTGCCCATAACCAATTGTCAGAGACAAATAACTTCAGTGCCTATAGGTCCCTCCACATTAGCACATTAGCAACATTATTTGAGACAAGAGTCAGTTCTCTCTGCTTATGCTGCATCCAGTGCCTTTATCCCTAGCTCTTTATAGGTAGTGTCTCTTCTCCCCACCCACCTTTTGTAATAAAAGTTTAATAAATAAAATATTTACTTTTTTCAACTCCTAAGAATACTTCAGTGCTGCTTAGCTCTCCGCCTCCCATGACGTCTTATTCCAACCCAAAGTTCCTTATAGTGGAGCATGGGGGTATCCAAGCTTTCTCTTAGGAAAGCATTGAATGTATGCTTTCTTATGGGGGCTTCTGCGTCATGTGACCATTTTTATGCTCAGTGCCACTAAGCATCTCTAGTGACTTTCATTACAACAGGCCCTAGAGGAGAATTTAACCCTGTAGTGTGAACATTGTATTTTCTTTATAACTGCAATGTTTTACCTTGAATGGTTAAAAGGAAGTGACCACTGCTCCCAGTCTACTTCGTTGAGATGAAGTGGCCTGGGTGACTTTAGTGGTCCTCTAAAGCGGCATTGTCGCCATCTGAGGACTTTGCAGAATTTGCAGAGACTCCTGGCTGTGACATAGCTACTGGTGGTCCAGTGCCTGCGGAAGGGCAGGTAAAGGTGAGATTTACTTACCTGAATCTGCCCCTCACAGGCAAGGCCGTCTTCCTCCAACTGGTCCTTTTTCAGCTCCTGGCGCTTAAGCATATCTCTTTATTTCTCAGTGCCTCTTTAAAGGGATCCGATAGTGCCAGAAAAACAAGCCCGTTTTCCTGGCAATATAGGCTCTTGGAGTGCCCTCCTCCCTCGGGGCCCCCCTCCCCTTCAGCCACTTACCTTAATCCAGTGCCAGGCTCCCTCGGCACTGGTGACTTCTCCTCCCCTGCCGACGTCAGCTCCCGAGTGGAACCGAATGCGCAAACGTGGCCAGAGGCATGCGCATTCAATCCTGCCCATAGGAAAAAACTCAATGCTTTCCTATGGGGATCTTATTTGACGCTGGACTCAATGAGGACGTCCAGTGTCAAATAAGTGTGATTTACTCAGTGTAAATCGTGGAAGCGCCTCTAGTGGCTGTCAGGGAGAGAGCCACTAGAGGCTGGATTAACTCTGCAGTGTAAACATAGCAGTTTTTCTGAAACTGCTATGTTTTCAACTGCAGGGTTAAAACTAGGGGGACCTGGCACCCAGACCACTTCATTGAGCTGAAGTGGTCTGGGTTCCTATAGTGGTCCTTTAATATTATTTAGTAAACTTTCTGTTACATAGACCCATGCTACTTGCATCCACTCCAGCCATCGTTTCAACTGCCCATCCAACTGTGCTGGGAGAATGGTTAGCAGACTGATCATTTGACATAAAAAGCTTAAAAACTTTGTTGTCCATGTAGAATCCTGAGTCTTTGTTTGTCTAAAATTATTAATACCATAATATTTCAGTATTCCATTTTAATACAACCTATATAACATTTGTCTACAAAAAAAAGGAAAAGGCTGACGATAAACTGTCCCAATGTCCTAACCAGATTTAAGCATACTTGATGTCTGCTTATTACCAACTGCTTCCCGTTGTACAAGGCTACAGAATATATTGATGTCATATCAGTGTAATCGAAATTAATTGATTGTAACTCATTTTGGGCACCTATTATTCCTACATATTAAACATATTTTGTCAAAATTGTGTTGTTTTACCTATTGTACAATGTTGCATAATATGTTGGCGCTATAATAAATAATTGTAATATATGCTATGTTAATATGACAGGGGAAAGGCTGCACTGTCACACTGCATCGTGTTCTATTTTCTAAGCAAGAAGAATGACCATGTGTTATGTACTAGCAGAGAGACAGAAGGGAATCTCTAAATCTGTTCTTCCTACCACATTCAGGTTACTATGCCAATGACTAAGTGTGCATTGAAGTGTATCGTTTCAAATTTAAATACGCATTGCATATAAACTGTTCACAGAGCGGGGATCTAGAAGGATTGAGATATAGCAAAATCAATAGGACGAAAAAGCACATTTGCTACTGCTTAGCTTGTTGGGGGCATTATTTGAGAAGCGTTAAGTAGGTCAGGGTTATATAACCTGAGAGTGGTCTGGGTGCCTGTAGTGTACCTTTAAGCCTATTATTTAAAACAGTGTTTTTGGTGTTTCTGAGAGGAGTATGTTAAGTCGGGCAAAACTTGGACAAAGACGTCTATGGCATTTGTTTGGAGAGAGATGTACTTAGTTTGGGTCTAACACTCTACTTTCTGCTGGAGACGTCATAATGAGATGTTTCCGCTTGTACAGCATGATCATATATTGCACAATCACACTATCCAGTTAAAGCCAGTGAGTACTATGGTACAGCGTTAAGCAACCTTCGGCACTCTAGATGATGTGGACTACATCTCCCATGATGTTTTTACAGCCAAAACATTGGCAAAGCATCAAGGGAGATGTAGTCCACAACATCTGGAGTGCCAAAGGTTGCCTAACCCTGGGGAGGATAACACTATGCAAAATCATCAATGTTTTCTGAAGCACAAACTGCAGCTGAATCCACATATACCCAAGTGCGGAACACTTCAATGTATGCTGACGTCAAAAAATCTTCTGCATGAACACAGGAACCTAAGTCAAACGCAATAATAGACATCTGGGGCTAGTTGGGTGTCGGTATCATAGTCGGGACCTATATCGGAGACTCTTACCTTAGGTAGCTCTAATTAGTTATGAAATGTCTAGCATTGTTGAGTTTTGTTAAGTGTTATATTTTATCTTTTATGTGTGGACACGTACTGCCCACCAAAACAGAAACAGTGACACTGCACGGCACAATAGAACCTTGACTTAACTTGTAAAACCGCTTATCTTCTGTATTATGCAATGTTAGCCTCAATCACTATTGGCCCCTGCGCGAGCCACTGTATACTGCAATGCCGTAATATGTGTCGAACCAAAAATAAAGAATTTTAAAAAATAAAAATAATAATCTTCTGCATGGATAATAAACCAAATGTCCTCTTCATAACAACTTTAGAATAGGGGGTGAGTTTAGGATGCCAGGGTCCAGTGTATGTTTTGTTCTTCTCCCCTCAAATTATTTTTTAAGGATTCATGAATACAATCTCTCTATACTATTGCTTTAGATCATTTTTGTTGCCAGATATTATAAGCCTTTTTAGCATTTCTCCAAATATTTTAGCAGTGTAAGAGTATATTATCCTTATTGTATGAAAACATTGGCAATAGCACAATGGAAACTACAACTGTTTTTTGAAGTGTACTTGAACTGACCTTTTTCTACAGCATGTTGTGAATATAGCCGTTGTTATGGAAAGACTTGATCGTTTTGCCACCTGTAAACTAAAGTGGAAGGAATGCATTAAAAAGATTACTTTTTATTAACAGCATTTCATTTGTTTCCCTTTTTTTTATTGTAGATGAAAATGACAAGGTTTTGCTGAAACAAGAGGAAGAGGAGGAAGAAGAGGAGGATGAAAAAGACAAGAAGAGTGTAGCTAGAACGGACGATTTAGTAAATCAAGCGCCACCTGATCCTGCCTCGCCTCCAGCCCCTGCACCCCCTCCACCCCCACCCCCACCTCTCCCAGCCCCTGTGGCCATCATTCCCCTCTCTGTAGTAACCAGCACTCCTCAACCAGTAGTCCAAAAACCTTTGTCACCCCCTGTAGTACAGCGTCACCCACCTGTGATTAGCCCGCCTGTTCTCAACAAAGAAGTGCCCATAGCTCCTGTCATCCAACGACCTGCAGGCCCAATGCTCCCGGACATCAAAACAACCCCTCTCAGTATAGGAAGCCCTAAGCAGCTGCACCATTACCAGGCACCAGTGCTGGCAATTACACACCATCACCTAATGCAGCAACAACAACCGCCGCAGCAGCCACACCAGCAGCCACACCAGCAGCAACCTATACAACCCCAGCCTACAGCTCTACCGCACCCCCATCAGCCACCTCCACCTCAGGCGTTGGGTGCCCTACGGCTTCCTACACTAGATGATGGAAGGCCGAATGAACAGAGGAGAAGGCCTGGAGGGTAAGGCATAAAATGGGGGTTATTAGGAGCCTTTTAGTGAGTAGCAGCCATTATTTTTCTGATAAGATCCGTTGACTGGGAACTATTTTCATAACTGAATGTAATTATGAACTATTAGATGGATATGGGGGAATATAGTGAACAAACAAAAACAAGTTGGCAGATTACCATCGTATCCCATTCCAACGTAGAACACGTGTTTGTTTTTTATAATGTTAATGTGTGATGGGGTATAATAATAATAATAATACTTGTATTGGACAATAATAAAGTGCAGCACTGTGCAATTATTTCTATAGAAAATGTATTAGTTTGAAAAACCAATGCATAATCAACATAACCAATGCATAAACCTGCATTTTGGCAGTAAAGTCTACCTATTAACATCGCATGTCTCTGCACCTGTGTTAAGTGCATTGGATGAAAAAAAATTGGACTACTGCAAAGAAAAGGGCTAATTCTAAGGAAAAGTTCTAAAGGTGGAGCAGTTACTAAGAACATTCTATTGGTTTCCATGGAGACTACTCCACTTTTATATCTTCGCCCCAGAATTACTCTTTATAGATAACCCCTTGCGCATTTTAGTTTTTCTCAGAGAGTAGAGTAATTGAGAAGTGATTCTGGGTTTTACCCTAGGGATAAATGGCTTAATGTGACTTTCTTCCAAGAATTAGTGGTTCTTTGTCTTTACAATTTTTTTAAACACAGGCAAATTAGGGAGTTTACAATGACCTAATGCACATTTATTTAGGATAGTTGTTCACATTGAAATCTTGGGAAGCACTACTCCTACAGCTTTGGAAGATATCAACATAACAGAATATTTTAAAATGTGTATTAAAGGACAACTCCAAATATCAGTTTATTAAACAGATTATTGTAGTAGCTCTCTCCAATTTATAATTGTTTGAAGGAAAAAATGAAACCTCCCTTAAAGAAATCTAGGAAAAGAACTTGCTCATGAGCATTACTGTTAATTAAGTCCTTCTTTTTAAGCTTGTGTGCGTGTGAAAGACGTAGATTGCGTGTTTGCAATGTTTCTCACTTTCGTTTTTAAAATTAACCTGCCATGACAGACAGGTTCACTTAATTTCATTTATAGCCTTAAGTAATAAATATATACTTTATCATTAATGATATATTTTATTGCTTAATTAGCTCTTATCAAATGCATTACCTCTGCTCTAGTGCTGTTGCCACAATGTTGGGTTAGTTTCTCTACATTACTCTAATGTATTGCACAACCCCCATTCCTCATTCCTTCCTGACCCCCCATCTTCATGATTTTTCCTGCATTGGGAAAACGTCTAAAATCAAGGTGTTCCTCTTATGTCATCATCACCCAGCGCACGAGTGTTTCAATGAAATGACACCTGTCTCTTTGTTCCTATATAAATAAAGGGGAGTGTGAGATGCAATCGCACCTCTTAATATTCAGAGCAACTACTGCAAGTTCGCTGTAGTTGCTGTGAGGAAGCTCATTGGAACCACCAAGTTGAGGCAAAAATAATTTGACATTTTGTTTAACTCTTATTGAAAACTGCAAGACAAAACTATTAGAAAAATCAATTTAAATGACAAAAAATACGATTTATCAGATCATCACAACCTTTTCAAAGCATGTTTAGCATCGATCACTGATGATTGACTTTCACCTCACCCAGTATATTCGATGGTAATGATTCTTGTGTATTGTATACAACTAATTTTCTGCTATTTCGTTTGTATAGATAAACGGATAGTTTAGGTACTGTGACCACTTAAGCTTCTCTTAGGGTTATTCACTGAAGCGACAATTTCAGAGCTAATTTCAAAGTGAATTTCAAACTTTTTCTAATTTGCCTATTTTGGCCTACATTTTAGATTCACTTTGATTTCTTAGCTGGATGGTTTCTACAGGTATATGTAACTACTGGTTCTTTTATTGACAGGAGATCGGTTCTGCTTTAAAGCCTTTTTTCAGTCAGATGTAAGGCTGCAGGGAGAGTGTCCTGGCACCATAATCGCCTGCCAGAGAGGTGTGGATATTATAAGTGATTGTTATTTTTTTTAGTGTGTCCTTTTTAAAGTGGTCCTTTTTCTTTATGTATTATCTAGCAGCCTGAATTAAGACTTCATTTTGTACAAGGTGCTGGTCTTTAGATAAAAATACTTAGTTGGAAAAGATAATGTCCAATACAATCAGACACCCACTATCACTTTCTCTTTCACTTTGCAGAGAAAATACTGTGCTTTAACCTTTGGATGGAAGCTAATCATGCACTGTGCATAATAACTACAAAAACAAAACAACAAAACACTTACGCAATTATTTAAACATAGACTACATTATCTTGAAGCCCGTATTAAATGATCTTCAAAATGCCAGCAGTATATTAAAAAGCAGCCACCCTATTTGCTGAGCTCCTGTATATTTTTTAGAAGATTTTAGGACCCATAATAAAGTGCAGCTACTGGCAAGTGAGAATTTAGCTCCTATGAGTAGAAATTTACCACTGGTGAGTCTGCCAGGAGTCCTTTAGGAGTGCTGCGGCGAGTAACTTTAAAGGAACGCTATAGCATTAGGAATACAAACCTTTTCTCCCTTGCAGGTCTAGTCTCCTCGGGAAGAATCCAATTATTTTCTAACGCATTGGGGAGGTTAAGGTGCATGCACAGCAAAATGCAGCGCTGCGCTAATAAGATGGTCCCTTTGAGCATGTATGGCACCATCTTGACACCAAGAACTTGTACTGTTACCAGTGGCAATCCCATGTCAAGCATTTGCAGTGAAACCTTGGTTGTCCTAGAATATCCAAAACATAGGTTTGTTGGGAGTCCAGTAAGCATAAAATAATGACAATTTGACTGTTTGGCCTTCGTCAGGCCTTTGTTGTCCTGTCTGCATCACAAAAATTATGCAGGCTTGTTTGTTTTCTTTTTGGCTCACTCTTGCGTCCTAAGTTAGGTCCGGTTGGTGCTTGGTTATTTTGATACTTGGGTGCTTCATAAATCTCAGCTGACTGCATTCCTGCCTTTCGGTCCTCTCCTTTTTTACCTCACTTTCAGTATCCTGCCTTCACACATTGGTGTCTGATCACCAGTAATCAGTATTCAGTAGACTTTGACTCTTTGCTGCTTGTCCACACCATGCGACTAGACTTGACCATGATTTTGGTTCCGTTATCTTTAGACTCCTTGGTTTTCTGGCCTTGGTCACAGATCCCTCACAGATTTATTATTTTTCCATTGCTTGTCAAGTCCTCTGTGCTGTCACTCTCTCTTTTCAGGAGTTTATCCCCATTCCAGGTTTTCCATGGAAGTACGGTAGTTTTTTTGTATTGGTGTCCTCTACTCAGCTTGTGACTTCCTATTGAACAATTCAAAGATGAAAAGTACGATGGCCGTTACATGGAGGTTGCAAGATACCAGCACTAATCATTTGTAATTCAGTTTTGCTATAGCTATAACAGTGTGTTGTGTCCTCTTCAGTATGGTCCTTTTCAGCTGCTTTGATGCAACATCACTGCTGTATTCTTGCACATGCAAAATCCGCAAGATGCTCCAAATGACAGTGAGGGCAGTAGCTCCATCCAGTGTCAAGTAGTGTTGGGTGGAGGATAAATATTGAGACAAAGTGTATCTTTTAACTGTGTTGGAATTAGATACAATATGAGTATTTCATAAAGGTTTGTTTCCTTAATGTGGTTTAGTCACCTTCTGGGGTCTGTGTATATTTTGCAAAGATCCCCAGTGGTGACAATGTTGCTTGGTGTGGGGTGACCTATGCGTGCAGCAGAGGGGAGATAAACTTGCCTGATGCTGTTCCCTGGGCAACCCCACAAAATTTCCTGGCATATGTGAGAGTACAACACTGATGGCTATGGATTAGACCATGGGGATTCTCAATAGATATTCTCTCACGATGAGCACGTTAATGTCTTCCTGTCCCAGTCGTTGCTAGTGAAGGTTGTGGGAATTTGCAAACTGTGGCGGTGGTATCTTTTTTAAAGGATCACTATAGGGTCAGGAACGCAAACGTGTATTCCTGACCATATAGTGTTAAAACCACCATCTAGCCCCCTGGGCCCCTAATGCCTCCATAAATATAGTAAAAAACTTACTGTATTCAAGCCAGAAGCTGTAACTCTGCATGCAGTTTGCCTAAAAAAAAACAAGCAGTCTGCTGACATAATCAGAAGTCGTAGCCTGATCCAATCACAATGCTTCCCCATAAGACTGGCTGAAACTGACAAAGAGGCAGATCAGGGGCAGAGCCAGCATGATTCAAACACAGCCCTGGCCAATCAGCTTCTCCTCATAGAGATTAATTGAATCAATGAATCTCTATGAGGAAATTTCAGTGTCTGCATGCAGAGGGAGGAGACACTGAATGTTTGGATGCATTTTAGGCAGCCATGGCCCAGGAAGGATCTCTAACAGACATCTGAGGAGTGGCCAGTGAAGTTATCACTAGGCTGTAATGTAAACACTGCATTTTCTCTGAAAAGACAGTGTTTACTGCAAAACGTCTGAAGGTAATGGTTTTACTCACCAGAACAAATTCAATAAGCTGTAGTTATGGTGACTATAGTGTCCCTTTAAGTTTTGTTAACTGTTGGAGAAATACAGAGCACAAAGTAGTCCCTACTTTGTCATATATTTTGACTGGTTTAGAATATTAGTGGCATTCCAACAGAGTTTATGAGCATTTCATATAGATTTTTTTTTTCTTTATGAAATGCTCAAATTTGGGGTGGGGGTAAAGGGATCTGCCGCTTTTAATGATTCACAATATGATGGTATTTTGTATGGGAAGCATATAACGTAGTACAATACAGCAATTCTAAAACTTTGGGAACAACTGTGCAACCCTGTGAATAGCTTTCAGGCAAACAAGAAAAATTAACTAGAACTATTGATATTAGAACTATTTTTGATGCACCCAGTTAGCGATTACAATAATGGCTAAATGGCAGCATTCCAGGAACACAACAAAGTAATTTAGGGATGAAAAACTGTATTGTGAAAACACTCCTGTTAAATTTATAGACTAATCTTGTGGAGCTTTCGTTGAATAAAAACCTGAATCTTCCTATTATTTTTTTTTTATCCTACTTTAAGAACAGATTGGTTTAGTTCGGTCAACTATTGTATGTTGTGGTTAAAGTTTTCTGAGGGAGGGAGTTATGTTACCTTTTTGTACTTTCACTTTTCTAAAATGATTTTACCAGTATCCAAAAACAATTGTTGTGGTTTAGACAATGCAGGCACCATAACCATTACAGTCCACTGTGGTGGTTATGGTGCCAGGAGTCTCCTGGACCCATCCCACCGCAAGTAATCAGACTGTATTTAATTGGTTTGACACGTATCTGGATGCCTCGTATCCGGCCTTCTTTTCTTATATATCTAAAGCAGATGTTCCCCTTCTGCAACAGATATAGCCCTATAACTTTTGGCCCTATTTGGTAAAATGAATTGACTGCTTGATGTCATTACTTATATCTACTTTAGATAAATTAAAAAAAGGAGGGTATAACCGGGGGAACCTCAGGCAACCCACGTAAGTGTCAAAATGGTCAAAAACAATTTGACTGCTTTTCATGTGATGACTCCAAAGGACCCCTGACTCCATAACCACTGCAGTAAGCTGTATTGGTTATTGTGACTAAACTACCCCTTTAAACAAAACAAGTTCTAACTGGTAAAAATGGGCAGGGGTGGGGGGTTTAACAAAATAAATAAGTGTTTTTTGTTGTTGAAGGAAGCACTGCTATTGGCACCTCTTGTGAAATACACTACAAAAGATGAAAACAAAATAAGAAGCCCCTGTTGTGGCTGTGGAGACTGCCTATAAACACACAGCCTTGGACAGCCATAACCAACTTTGGCACTGCAGTTGTTAGGGAATTACATTTCCTTTAATACACATTTAGGCTGACAAGAATGGGAAATGTAGTTCACAAACATCTGTAGTGCGTATTGGTTCTTATTGGCTAGAAATTTACAATAATGGCACTGCTGCAAACAGGAAGCTTCACAAAACAGCCCAACTAGAGTCAAAGGAGAAGACAATTCAACTCTAGCTGTTTTCCTTTTTTTTTCTTCACGAAACTCTGTTCCCTCCACGTCTGGAAGAAGTTGTCTTTTGGGGGGGAACAACAATATATCATTTCATTTTACGATTAACAAATTACTTTAAATGCACATTAATGCCTATCCTGTTCGAATTATATAAACTAAAGAAGGGGTTTGTGTTTCACCGAATCCTAAAGTTCTCTTTTTTTTTTTTTTGGTTTTTTTTATTTTTATTTTTTTTTTCTTTGTGTGCAGGGCTGGTACCCGGGAAGTCCATAATAAATTGGAGAAGAACAGGTGTGTATAAAGCCCAGACCCTGTTTCTTGGATAAACTCTTAATTACCACTATATCAAAAAGATGTACATGGTATGCCTCTGTTAGCTTTTTTTTAGTCAATAGAATTTAAATCAGTAGGCATGTCTCTGCCTAAGTTTTGCCGTTATCTGTAGGTTAACACCTTCAGAGTAGTATTAAAGTGATGGGTAACCCCTATCTCCCCTGTACACTACAATCCATATGATATACCTAAGTGTACTGCAGGTTAATGTATTGGTTGCTTGAGCATATGAAACTTGTTTGCAATTCAGCAAATTTCTCTTGTCTTAAACGGGATAAAAGCTATTTTTTTATTATAGCAATCCTAATGCCTCTTTCATTTAGCGCTGGAAGAATTGCCAACAGCTTTCCTAGGAAATTGGGTTTGGGCAACAGCAATTCCATTTAGGCATTGATAGCATGCTTTCTGGATTTTTGTGGCTAAGCTGTTTCTTGTCTTGTGGTTTTGTTTTTTTTTGTGTTAGATTTTTTTTTCTTTTATTCCACGAATCTATGTTCTGCTAACCTGGGTGAGATGCTTTTTTTCTTTTGTTTTGTTTTTTTTTCTTTCTTTTTTTTTTTTTTTTTTTCTTAATCTCATGGTGTGAACATACCCCAAAAATCCAAGGCCAAAACTTGTGTTTTGGTTTTCTACCTGCAAATTATAGGTGGACATGCAATCTGGAACACCAGTAGCGTACCAAGTACTTTTCATTCTGCCAGTCAATGTTTTCAATTAAAAGTGTTTTTTTTCCCAACTTCACTCGAGATTTATAAATCGAAATGATGAAAGAATTTGGACTTTGCCAAAATATTGTCATGAAACTACTGTTTTGGTTCGTGGCATTAATCCCTGCCCATGTTCGTCTGAGCTATAATCTTGACTGCTTTGTATGAAGTCTTTAATTTTATATGTTGCACAGCGAAAAAAATCCTGTTAATGGTTTTTGTTCTTTCTATCCCTCTCCCCTTGTTTTGTGTACAGTATATGTATGAACTCTTAATCACTAAGCTTTCTGGGATAGCTGACCTGCTTCTCTATCCCATAGGCGGGCACACCTAAAGGAATGCTTTGAAACGTTGAAAAGAAACATCCCCAATGTGGATGACAAGAAGACATCGAACCTCAGCGTGCTACGAAGTGCTTTGAGATATATCCAGGTAGGACTGTTACATTTTTAAAGATGTAGTGCAAAAGGTTGATCCTCCGCTGTTGTCAAAGTACACTATAGGCACGAATACAATTTTAGCTTAATTAAGCAGTTTTAGAAACATAGAATGTGACGGCAGATAAGAACCATTCGGCCCATCTAGTCTGCCCAATTTTCTAAATACTTTCATTGGTCCCTGGCCTTTTCTTATATCTAGGATAGCCTTATGCCTATCCCACGCATGCTTAAAATCCTTCACTGTGTTAACCTCTACAACTTCAGCTGGAAGGCTATTCCATGCATCCACTACCCTCTCAGTAAAGTAATACTTCATGATATTATTTTTAAACCTTTGCTCTCTAATTTAAGACGATGTTGTGGTAGTCTCCTCCTTTACTGTGTTGATTCCTTTATGTATTTAAATGTTTCTATTATATCTCCCCTGTCTCGTCTTTCCTCCAAGCTACACATGTTAAGATCCTTTAACCTTTCCGGGTATGTTTTATCCTGCAATCCATGAACCAGTCCAGTAACCCTTCTCTGAACGCTCTCTGAAGTATCAATATCCTTCTGGAGATACGGTCTCCAGTACTGCGTACAATACTCCAAGTGAGGTCTCACCAGTGTTCTGCACAATGGCATGAGCACTTCCCTCTTTCTACTGCTAATACCTCTCCCTATACAACCAAGCATTCTGCTAGTGCAACTTTTAAATAATCCCATTTCTCTTGGACTCCATTTAAATTGCTCCAGTCTGATAATGACTCCTTTACACATATTTTAATTTTAGAAAAGTCTGTTTTTCTAAAGTCTAAAACTTTTGTTTTTGTGTGGTGTGACTCAGTCATTGTTCTTTGGTACATAGTTTGTGCAGTGAGCCTGCAGGGGCATGATATAGACCAGGGGTAGGCAACCTTTTAGCAGTACTGTGCCAAAATAAGATTGTGATGTCCCGTAGCGTGCCGGTCCTATATTTTTAAATTGAAGTGTGTATGTTGCCGTATTCTGCTTGTGTTATTTATACTGCAGTTGCTTTGCACTGTTGTATTTGTGCATATGTGGAGTGTTATATTGTATATGTTCATTAGTAGTTTGTGGTATTATTGTGTATGATACCTATGTATGGGGGCTGCTTGATAAATTGAGTGTGTTGATGGACATGTCACATTGTGTGTTTGGTGGAGTGTGTATGTGAGAGGTGTGAATGTATATGGATTGTTAGTGGTGGTGTGTTTGTGCTGACTTTGTGTGTGAGCTGTTCGTATTATTTGTATGAGGGGAGGGTTATTCTGCATCTCTGTGTATATCTAGCTGTGTGGGTGGCTTCCCTGGGTTCCAGTGGGGACCGTGCTGGCCAGGTACAGGTCAATGGCAGGAAATGCGATAGCTGCTCCTCTACTCCAGTGCAGATTCCCATTCACAAGTGTTGGAATAAGTTATTTGAGATCATTTGCTCTACGTGCTGCAATGCAGAAATTGATAATTGTCCCTCACCACCTTTTCGCATTAGCAGATATCTGAAGTTCCAGGCCAGAGAGGCTTGTTTAGCTCTAGCAGCCTTGAGTGCCGTGCAAAGATATACCTTGAGTGCTGGGCATGGCACACATGCCATTGGTTGCCTACCCCTGATATAGACACACAATTTTCTTCATTAAGCTAAAGTTGTTTTGATGCCTATAGAATCCCTTTAAAGCAGAGTTTTTTTAGTTTAAAAAAATAAATATATATATATATATTTATTTATTTTTATTATTTTTTTTAATTATTGCTATTATTATTATTTTTTTTAAATGTAACTATTGCTCCCTGACATATTTAATGTGTAACCTTACGCTTTCAATGCTTGATTAGCTTTAAAAATCTTATATCACCCAATAATCTATTACCAGAAAAAAGAATAGCGACTATGAATACAGAATAAAACAGTAAACTTGAGGTGCTAAACTTAGGGAAACTCCAGATTTATCTAAACAATGTTATAGATGTCAGTCTACCTGATGAGAAGCTAATTATATTACAGCAATTTTGGATAATCCTCCAAACTACCACCTATTTAAGTTTCTATGTATATGGATTGTTTATTAAAGAGAAGAGGTACAGGTAAAATTATGTACCCACCCACAAAGCTAATTGATAAGATGAAAGTGGTGAGACAGGCATAGAAACCCGGAATATGGGTCGGGGGAAGAGATATTTCAAGGACTTGAACCAGAAACTGTAATTATACAAACAGTGGATAATGGAATGGGCAGCAATCATCAGATGCTTCTCATAAAGAAATGTGAGAAGCATTCAAAGTGTTAGGCGGTATTACATTTAATGATCTCTGCCATGGAGGAGGAGCTAGCCACAGCTTGGGAGAAAAGGTGAGTAAAATCACCTTTTCAGCGCATGTGGAGAGGGACGGGAACCTAAACAGCCATACGAGGATGATCGTATCCCTTAAACGAAAATGCATTAATTCAACATAGGTATCTTGTACGCTTTGTAGCCGAATGGTTTCTCAGGTCTTAGGTCAGAATTGCTGGTATTTCTCTTTATGTGTACTCTTTCTGTCTTTTCTCAAAGCATGGACTTTAAACACAGCCATGCATTGAATATATTGACAAAGGGCCCTGATTTTTCACAGGATTTACAATAGATGGAGAAACAGTAATTTATATACACCATAAAGCTGTCATCGGTTCCCCTCCTTTAGTGTTTTCATCCTTCTTCATATGCCAGCTGTGTGCCTTCCTCTATTGCACCCTGTGCCAGAATCTAAGAATATAACTATTGGTAGTAGATTATTAAGACTTTATATTGGGATTACTGTGATACCAAGCATACACAAACAAATAAATAACACATATAAAATTAATTATGGAGCTGTGTGGTTTATATATATAATAAGCAAAAGATTGGGCCACAAACTGTTAAAATAAGTCATTGTATTATCCGGTCCTGTCTGAGAGCTACAGCCACACAATGTTTATTAAAATAAAATCCTTTGGACGAAATTGAGTCTGATATGATTTGCAGAGGCTTGCCTAGTTTTTAAAATTATAGCGTTGTCTTGTATAATTCGTTCCCATAAAGTACTGTATGCTTTGCTCTCATTTACACGTACCCATCTAAAGCAGTCTGCATTTTTCTGTAATACAAAAGCTGTGTATGAGGCATTGTTTTAATATTATTGTGGTATGGGCAAATCGTAAAGCTCCCTGTCCTTACTATATAAACTACATTACTGCTAGCAGTTTGTGAGTTCCAGCCTGTCTTCATGTCATATGAATACAGCATAAATCGATGACAATATTATAGTTTGTTTTATTTTCTTTCTAAATTCAACATCTATGAAACGTCAGCTGCAGTTTTGCGTGTGTTTGTTTTCCCATTAATAGTTGTATTGAGAACTTTCATTTGCATTAGTACATAGTATTTGTTCAAACTCCCTTTAAGTTAGTAATACTGTGTACATGTCAATATTAAGGTCATATAAGCAGAATGTTACATTTAAAAAATAAATCTGTTTGAATAAACAGTTACTTCTAGAACCCCCAGTTTCCAACAGTTGAACCACCGAAGTTTGTCCTCTGGCACCAGATACAGCAGTCTCTAGTCTTTTTTTGTTTTAAATTTTAAGTGGGTCTGTCACATTATAGAATTTCTTAAAGATATAAGCTTAATGAAATGCTGTTTAAAGATTGCATTGAAATTTCACTGAAATTCTGACGCAATCCAGAGCTACAATAAGACAAAGTAGGGGTCTTATGGTAAAGCCGGAGGTTGGCAAAAGGAGAAGCGACTCTGTCAACGTTTGGCCAATCTCATCAGCTGTCATAAATGACGGCTGTGGGATTCAGGATTTGTCTGTGCAGGCCCTCACAGGATTCTCTATAGACCTCAGTGTTGTACACTTGTGAATATGCAAGAGTATAGCACTGGCATGGTCAGCTGAAGCACCAGGAGTCAAAACTATCATCATGAAGATTTTATGTTATGGGAGTGGCCGTGTTCCTTTAAAAGTTACCACACTCAATTTTTTTTTCCTTCTAGCTTATTTTTAACTGTGTTTAATTGTTTTAGTTCTACTTCAAGCTGTATTGTGTTATGGCATATCTGTAGATATATTGTTATTTTTATGTAACTTCATATGACGTCCTTTTATGGGCAGGATATTATTGCAGCTTGTATTATGTTTTTTAAACACTACGATAATATTGGGACAAAAATAAAGTCATGCCTTTAAAACATAATCACACCATCACTCTATCCATTGCAGAACTCTCCAGCCAGACATGAGTTGCAATCAGTAAATATCTGTCTATCACCCCCACACCCTCTTATTTATTTATTTATTGTTTTAAATATTTGATGATAATGCCTCTTAAAAAGATAATATATGTAGAGCTTTTCTCCTAGCCAAATTGTAAGTGCTTTAACGGTGAGGGTTCTTCACACAAAGATTATGAGAATGGGCTATTCCTAGGAACACCATTGCTCCCAGTTGATTATGATGTGTAAGATGATGTGAAGCATTGATTGACATATCTTGTATTTAAATGATCAGGGCTAGCAACTTTTTTTTTTTTTTTAATGATTATTTATTAGCATGCATTATGCTGCTTTTTTTTAAAATTTTTCTGGACTGATTAGTTTGAGTTGAAAATGTCCATTAACCTTTGACAAGTAGCTTAGGTTCCCAACTGAAAACAGCTCTTTTCTGGTTGGTGTCAATGATATTCTTCCAGCCGTGAGTAAATTAAAGGATCACTATAGGGTCAGGAACATAAACATGTATTCCTGACCCTATAATGTTAAAACCACCAACTAGCCCCCCTGGGCCCCTCATGCCTCCATAAATATAGTAAAATCTTACTGTATTCAAGCCAGAAGCTGTAGATCTGCATGTTGTTTGCCTAAAAACAAAAAACAAAACAAGCAGTCTGCTGAAATCATCAGAAGTGGTAGTCTGATCCAATCACAATGCTTCCCCATAGGATGACAAGGCGGCAGATCAGGGGCAGAGCCAGCATGATCAGGGCCGGCGCGTCCATAAGGCGGCACAGGCGGCCGCCTTAGGGCGCACCGGCTCTGGGGGCGCAATATTTCAGTGACCGGCAGGAGGGAAGCTCTCCCTCCTGCCAGGCCACCTTTTGGATCCCCGGCGCGGCGTGCGGCTGTGCTGTGATCAGACGCGGCGAGGGAGCTCTAATTTCCACGCTCTGCTCCCTCGCGCGCTGTCTGCTGATACCGCGGGAGCCGGAATATGACGTCATATTCCGGCTCCCAGCCTCACTTTGCGGCGCGCGAGGGAGCTGAGCAGACCGCTCAGAGGAAGAGCTCCCTCGCTGGCCGCCCGCCCAGCAGCCACTGGACCACCAGGGAGGTAATGAACCCCTTCCCCCCCAGCACTCCCAGAGGTAAGGAGGTGGGGGGGGGGAGTGAATAAAAAAAAAAAGTGTTAATGTGAGTGAGTGAGTGTGTGTCTGTTAATGTGTGTGTGTTTTGTTAGTGTGTGTGTGTGTCTGACTGTGTGAGTGTGTGTCTGCTAGTGAGTGAGTGTGTGTCTGTTAGTGTGTGTCTGACTGTCAGTGAGTGTGTGTTTGCCTGTGAGTGTGTGTGTGTGTGTGTGTCAGTGTGTGTCTGTTAATTTGTGTGTGTGAGTTTGTGTGTGTGTGTGTGTGTGTGTCTGCTAGTGAGTGTTAGTGTGTATGTGTGTGTCTGACTGTGTGTGTGTCAGTGAGTGTGTCATTTAATGTGTGTTTGTTAGTGTGTGAGAGTTTGTGTGTGTGTCTGCTAGTGAGTGTGTGTCTGTTAGTGTGTGTGTCTGACTGTTTGTCTGTTAGTGTGTGTGTGTGACTGTGTGTCAGTGAGTGTGTGTGTGTCTGACTGTGTGTGTGTGTCAGTGAGTGTGTGTGTTTCTGTTAGCGAGTGTATGCGGATCTGTCAGTGAATGTGAGTGTGTGTGCTAGTGAGTGTGTGTATGTGTGTGTTTGACTGTGTGTCAGTGAGTGTGTTTCTGTTAGCGAGTGTATGCGGATCTGTCAGTGAATGTGTGTGTGTGTGTGTGTGTATTTAGCGGGCGGGGGGAAGGGTTGGGAGGGGACTGGTGCGGTGGGGGGGGGTGCCTGAGTTTTGTCCTGCCTGTTAATTTATTAAAATAATTAGTGAGTGTGTGTCTGTGTGTCTGTGAGTGACTGTCTGTGATTGTGTGTGTGTCTGTGTGTGAGTGTATGTGTGCCGGAGTGTCTGTGTGCCTGTGAGTGACTGAGTGTGTGCATGAGTATGTGTGTCTGTGAGTGCTTGTATGAGTACTGCATGTGAGTGTATGAGTGTGGCAGTGTATGTGTGTCTGTCAGTGTGTGTTTGTGAGTGTCTGTCAAATCAGTGAGAATATCTTTGTCATTGAGTCTGTGTGTGAGTATCAGTGTGCCTGTCAATGAATGAGTGTGTGTCAGATCAGTGAGTCTGTGTGTTTGTCATTGAGTGTGTGTGACTGTCAGTGTGTATACACCACTGAGTGTAGCGTGGTGGAACGCAGTACAGGAGCTTCTGTTTCCTGTACCCGGCCAGACTGACTGGAGGTGCTCACTGAGAGAGCACTCCCTGTCAGTCCGGCCAGGTACAGAAAATTGAAGCTCCTGTAGGGGATATCCTCCACTCGGCAACGCTACAAGAGAGGTAGGAGGCACACCAGGAAGGGGAGTGCGACCACTAAGGGGGTGGAGGGTGCACCAAGGGACAGGGAGGGGAGGGGAGAGAAACACCAAGGGACAGGAAAAAGAGGGGAGAGCCTAGAAGAACACTAAGGGACAGGGAAGGGAGGGGACCACTAATGGACGGGGAGAAGATGTTATTTGGGGGGGGCGGAAAGATACATCTTCGCCTATGTACCCAAAAATCCTTGCACCGGCCCTGAGCATGATTCAAACACAGCCCTGGCCAATCAGCATCTCCTCAGAGATGAATTGAATCAATGAATCTCTATGAGGAAAGTTTAGTGTCTGCATGCAGAGGGAGGAGATACTGAATGTTTGGATGCATTTTAGGCAGCCATGACCCAGGAAGAATCTCTAACAGACATCTGAGGAGTGGCCAGTGAAGCTATCACTAGGCTGTAATGTAACATTTTCTCTGAAAAGACCGTGTTGACAGCAATAAGCCTGAAGGTAATGATTCTACTCACCAGAACAAATTCAATAAGCTGTAGTTATTCTGGTTACTATAGTGTCCCTTTAAACTAATGTCCATTTTACCAAAAGCATTACAACAATGTAAACTATTTGTAGTAATGTACTGTAGAAATTATTGATTGCCTGACTGCTTTCCCTTTGAACAAATTTGCCTATGCAGCTGCCTACTTCTCTTCAGTCTAAAATTAGGAGTGGTGATGGGGTTATTTTACTGTGGTATTATGCCTCCTTTCATAATCTTCCTTGGACTTCCTGTAGTTTAGCATAACACAAGATGTCACTGAAGAAAATGGGAATGCCAGGATTAAAGGGGTTCTATAGTGTAAGGAATACAAAGTTTTATTCTTTACATTATAATTCCCTCTGTGCCCTATAGTCGCTTATTCGATTCCAGCACTGATCTACCTCGGCGCTGGGTTGGTGCCTCCTCCGACATCATCCAACGTGGTAATGCAGTGAGGACATACAGCATCATTTAGACCAGGCATAGGCCACCTTCGGCACTTCATATGTTTTGGACTACACCTCCCATGATGCTTTGCCAGCATTATGGGTGTAAGAGCATTATGGAGGATGTAGTCCACAACATCTGGAGTGCCGAAGGTTACCTACCCCTGAATTTTAGGCAAAAAAAAAGTTGGTTAGCCACCAGGAAGTGCCACTAGTGGCTGACCACCCTTTAACTGAAGTCATATCACGCACTAACACTGTGGAGTCTGTTCTCTAAACCCCCAATTTGCTTTTGCAGTTTTGCCTGATTTCATTCGGTTAAATTCTCTAGCAATCCGTTGTTAAAATTAATAATGTGCAGACTTCTCACATTTACAGTAAAGGATGTGAAATCTTAACCTTCCTGTTGAAATAACTGGCAGGTCGTGTTATTTCATCCGGCGGATAATGATTTCAAATCTTGTACAGTGTGTCGTGACTGACAAAGTTCATGCATATTGCTGATGGGTTCAGCATAAAATATTATCGTATTATTTCACTAAAATATGGAACTAGGAATATTTACTTCTACCTAATGCAGAAGAATTTTTCCCGTCTTTCAACAACTCTCAAGTAAATTTCATGCAACAGGTACCAGTTAAATACAAGAATAAAAAAATAGGAAAGAGGAGTTTTTGATGTTCTACGTATAGGTCCTTCTTACATGTCACTGCCCTATATCGATACCTTAGCATTAACAGGAAGTGGTCACTAACAGAGATAAGCTTAAGGCACCAGTTCTTATGAAAAAGCTGTCACTTTCATCAAGTAATGATTAGTGCGCCTGTAACAAGACCGCAAACTGTTAACTTACAACTATCCCTTCAATCCTTTGAAATTGTGAAAAATTAAAACCAAAAGATACACTACACTAATTTACAGCAATATATTCACTAAAAAATGTATTTAAAAAAATTAGTTGGCTGAATACAGAGCCCAATTACTCTTGTAGCTAACGATAACGCATCCTGCAGCACAGCAAGAGGACATAGTCTTAAATTAGAGGGGCAAAGGTTTAAAAATAATATCAGGAAGTATTACTTTACTGAGAGGGTAGAGTATGCATGGAATAGCCTTCCAGCTGAAGTGGTAAAGGTTAACACAGTAAAGGAGGAGACTATATTTAAAAGAAGAAAAACTACCACAACAAGAGGACATAGTCTTAAATTAGAGGGACAAAGGTTTAAAAATAATATCAGGAAGTATTACTTTACTGAGAGGGTAGAGGATGCATGGAATAGCCTTCCAGCTGAAGTGGTAGAGGTTAACACAGTAAAGGTGTTTAAGCATGCGTGGGATAGGCATAAGGCTATCCTAACTATAAGATAAGGCTAGGGACTAATGAAAGTATTTAGAAAATGGGGCAGACTAGATGGGCTGAATGGTTCTTATCTGCCGTCACATTCTATGTTTCTATGCAGCTAGAAGTTTTATAGTCCTTTTTAAGCGAGTTATTACAAGGAAGCAATTTCCTAGTATCTTTTATTTCAGGGCAGGGTTGGTCATCCCCATACCTCTGCCACAGTCATGGCAGAGCAATGTTTAAATGGGCAGTGGCTTTTTTTAATAGGGATGCTACTCCGCCGCACGGAGTGAATCGGTGACGTTGTCTGAGCTCTGATGAATGTGGTGCCTGGGGTTAAAAAAAACAAACATTGGTTTTAGGCCATTTTTGAATTGCGGCCATTATTATTATTATTATTCTTTCTTGGGCTGTGATGCAGTAATTTATTAAATTGCCTGATTTTGGATAATGTCTGTGTAATTGTCATTCAGCAGTCAGTGCTGTGGGAGAGCATGGTTCACACAGTGTTTATTATTTGGCAGGGCTGCTGTGTGGTGTGTAATCCTGCCCAGTGTGGAGAGCAGTGAGGACACAAAGTTCACACACAGCGAACACTAAAACCGTTTCATTCGATCTATTCTTCCGTGAAACGTGTTTAATGAGTTCGCATTTTGACCCCCTTCCGGCCGCCGTACTTTCTGCTCACTCGGCGCGCTCTTCTTCTAGTTTCACCAGCGGCCAAAGGGTTACTTTTTTTTTTTTTTTCTGTCAGTCACGCCCTCCCTTTGACGTCAGCGCACGCGCTTGAAGGGGGGGGGTGAGAGAGGGAGAAAATAATAAATAACAGTGGTGAGCGCGTGCGTACTCTCTCCCTCCCCTCGCGTTCTCTCCGCCCAGGTCCACGTGCGCATAGAGCACATGGCTACCCCCGAGCCTGGGTGACGTCAGTTTCTCCAGCCCCGCCCTCGGTGAGCCAGGACGTGTTTTTTTTTGCTGAGAGGTTGGGTTCGGATGGGAGGGTCTGTAGCACGAGATCCGCAGCGCGTGCTTCTTCTACTGCGTGTAAGTTCGAGTAGTGGGCGGAGCTTGGCGTGAGGTGTGCTGCCCCCTGCAGGCCGCCTGTTGTGTTGTCACTTTGTGTGTGTGTTTGTGTATATTTATATATATATATCTAATATCTATATACACATACACACATACATGCAATAACTGATTTATTTTTTTTTTATAGAAAACTAAATTAGCTGCTTAGAAGAAATGTGTATTTGCAATTTAGTTGTAGGTAAATTGTGCTCATTGTTATTTACAAAAACATGAATTGAAAGCATGTTTTCTAAATTCAAGCTGAGAATAGTCAAGATGTTAGGATTCCCCCCATCCACGTGGCATTTTTATTAAACATGGACAGCTGTTTTATGCGTCTGTAAGTATACTATAGATTGAAAGTGTTGTATTTATTTTTAAAGTTTTTGGATAAAAGCAAAGGTTTTTATAAAATTAAAACCTGTAAAATCAATAGTTACCTTCAATTTAGTGACAAGTTCTCCCCGATCTGTTCCACGCCTCCTCCGTTGTCACTGCGCATCCATCATTGTACGTCGTCACCGCTCGTCATCCTTCACGGTCCGTAGTCTGATCAAATATTAGGGAGTGAGGGCGGCATAGATTTAGGGTTTGAAGTACAAAAGAAAGAGAAGGGGAACAGAATGCTCAATAACGTAATGTGAAGGAGAACGGAGTGAGGGCCCAGTGTCGCAATGTAAAGTGCAATAGAGGGAAATTTCAATTTAATAATGTAATTTAAAGGGGAAAGAGGTCTTCACATTGCAGGTGCATTCACAGTGCTGCCTGTTTACATCTGTCACTAGCACACAAACGTGCAGATTGTTCTGATTAGACGACATTTCAAGCAGACGCCCTGCACACACAGATTTCTTGCTCTGTGACCATTCCTAAAAGCAGAAGTGGTCATGGAGGTTGTCGTACCTCTTTAATCTGGATAACCTAATGAGAGCCGTCAAAAATACATCTTTTATTTGCAGGTACAATTTCCTCTTAAGCATTTCAAATGGTACTGGTTCATCTTTTTCATCTAAACTGCAATGCTTTGCAGACGTGTGATTGCCAATACCTGGCTCTATACAGCTTGCTTAAAGGGACACTCCAGGCCTTCTGCCCATTGGAGTGGTCTGGGTGCCAACTCCCACCACCCTTAACCTTGCAAGTTTAATTATTGCAGTTTTTATAAACTGCAATAATTACCATGCAGGGTTAAGTTCTCCTCTAGTGGCTGTCTATCAGACAGCCACTAGAGGGATTTCCGGCTTCTTAAAACACGAAAAATGTTTTAAACGACACAGGAAGTCCTCACGCTATGCACGAGGACCTCCACCGTCGCCGGAATTGAATAATGTTTTTCTATGGGGAGATCTAATGCGTGCGCGGCCATTGCCGGCTTCATGGGCGGAGCCTGACCCAGCGCCAAGGGACATCCACTGAAGGGGTTTTATTGTGCCTGTTGAGGTTATGTCTGTTTACGACAGAGTAGGGCTTGACAAATTTGCTTTGAATCTCGGAGCCAGCTAAAAAATTATAAAGCTTTGTTTTAAAACAAAAAACTTTCTACTAAAAAAAAGTTAGGAACCAGCTTTAAAAAAAAACAAAAAACTAGCAAAGCTTTATTTTTAGCAACAGAAATAAAAATTTTTAAGGGACACAATAGTCACCATAACCACTTTTCTGCATGATAGCCTGCCAATGCTTTCTTATGGGAAAGCATTGGATCGCTGAGATCCAGATTGCGTGGGAGATAAGGTGAGTAAAAATATCTTTCACATGAGATTGGTGGGGGCCTGTACACAAAAAATACTGGAACCAAACGACGATGGACATTTAAGTTGCACAAATAATGAATATATTCTGATTTGACACCAGATGTTTTATGCAATGCATCAGTTTTTTCACTTTGATTTTTGTGGCCATTGACATGCCTTGTTATTTTTAGAATTTAAGTACCAATACTCACACATACTCACTGACAGACAGTCTCTCACACACTCTCAAATTATTTGTTTTATTGGAATTTACGTCCAGCCTGCCTCCCTACCTTTGGGACAGCTGGAGTGGAGCATTTCCCTGAGGTCCAGTGGGGCTGCTATGAACCTGGGGTGAGGGACGGGGGCTAAAAGGTGGCCAGTGCTGGACGGGCTGACACCCAGATGCCAGAACAAAATTCATTGTTGCCATGGCAACCTGGCACCTGGAATTTGGCGAGCCATACCTTAGAGGGTGTATTTTTTTCTCTATTAATGACAGCAGTTTGGATTTCCCTTCATCTTCGTCAAAGATTCTGTGGTTCAGTTGTTGAACTGTGGTCCTAGTCTGTTGCTGGAATATAATCATTAATTAGCTGACTTTGGGCTCTCTCTTCCTAAAAATCATTCATACATTGTCTAACTGTGTTGTTTTAAAAGAAGACCGAAGGGATTGATGCACGCCATGGTGCTCTAAAACATCCTGTGGGATCCTGAACAATTATTAAATGGCCAGATAAACCCCTTTCCTCCCCCTTCTGTGTGGTCTAGTTATCTTGTTCTGTAGCATGTGTTGCGAATCTTGGCATTGAGATTTTGTTTACTAGTATGACTGCAGATCCCATGGTAATATAGCCTCTAAATTCTGTCTGTGTAACCGGGAGAAACTTCTATGGAGTACGTGGGTGGCTTTGCTAAGTATTGGTGAGCTGCCAAATCTTTTTACTTGCCACAGAATCCAAGGGATAAGGCCGGACTTTTAACTAGTTTATAAGACACTGCAAATAGAATTACTCTTTCATTTGGAAAGGTGGTTAACACAAGGTGTCCTTGGCTGTTGTATAACTACAACTCTTATTATTCTCTGCTAGCCTTTAAACTAGCAATGCCTCATGGGTGTCGTAGTTCTACAGCTGCTGGGATGACATGTTGGCAATACCTAGCTTAACCTATTTTGCATCGAGACTGTTTTCAGGCATCAAAGGGCATAACATGAATGTGCCCAGGAGCAAGGTTTTTTTTTAGAAGTCACACAAATGCATTCATTAGTTGCTTGATAAATTGTCTCTTGCTTGTATGCATTTTGTATAATGGTTGTCCTTGGCATTGCTGTAGTTTAACACTTCAGTTTGCTGTAATTTTTCTGATTGTTTATAAAAATACCGACTTTAATACGAAACACACTTTTATAATTGTGGGCAGTAACAGGCACCGTGGGCTTTTTTTTTTTTCTCATTGGGAAATATGACATCAACTTTTTTTTTTTTAAGTGGCCATGGAGGAAGGAATCTGTATGTGCATCATTTCTCGTTGAAATCAAGAGATTCTGAGATATTTGCACTATTTGCCAGGGGCTAGTTGCACCTCTGGCATATGTGACTTTAGGCAGCCCGGAACACTGCTAATGTCAATTCTGTGCAAAAAATGTCTGTCATCAGCGCGCACAATGCGCGGGTGGTAGTGGAATCCTTGATCTCCCCTCCCTCCTTGTATGATTCAAGCCAGCCTCTGTGCATTGCTTGCTATATATCTGCTTTTTCCCCATTTCTTTCTAATTCCCTTTCTCCATTCCTCTGTCCAACCCCCACTCCCTGCCTCCCCTCACCTGCTCAGACTTTGTGCTTGTACTCTGAGCCTGTGACGTCCAATGAAATGCTTCTCTATGAAGAATTTGATTGGACCACAGAGAGGAAGTGAGGAATACGACATTGAGACGGGGCGTGGACAATCTAGATTCCAGGTAAGTTTTAACTTTACTTTTCAGGGATCTCAGACAGAATAAGGAAATAACAAGTGGCGAGAAACACAAAAACAAAAAAAAAAAACCCCATAAGATAAATTTTTTTTTAGATAAACCTTTTAACTCTGATAAAACAGAAAGCAGCTACATTTAAAGGAACACTCCAGCAGTAAATAAATTATCTATCTGGTGAAGGCAGTAGCCATGTCCTTGTGGTCTATGCCTTCTATACAACACAGGTGTAATGTTATATCGTTGTTGAAGTATGTGAACACTGAGTCCTGTTTGTGTTAACAGACTTTCAGCAGCTCCCTTTTTAAAACACACCTTTGTAGCTCTCAAAGTAAACAATAGGAATTATTTTATTCATAGAAAACTTAAATCTACAAATTAGGTGAATCGTTTGCACCCTTACGCTGACCCATGTAGTTTAATAAGAGGCTTTCATCCTGATGACAATTCCTCTGTTGAAAGTTGAAAGAGCAATGTGACCTGAAGCTGGGAATACAAAGCTGCCACTGTCCAACGCACTAAAAAGGGGGCGGGGTGTAGGGGTTTGAAGGGAGGTAATTTAGGAAAGAACAGAATACTGTGTATTCTGTTGACCTCTCCATAAAATATATTTAATCAAAGTAGGCAACATTGTATATTGTAGTATATCACCACTTGGGTTGTCCAGTGAAAATAAGCTCATGAGTTCCATATAACAAGATTGGAGCCTGTAGTTGCTTTTATTTTATTTGAAATTGCATCCTGCTAAAAAATAGAAACCAGTTTGATTTACACACAACAGTATTTTCAGTATGCCAGTGCTCTCAAGTGTGTAATTAAACTGCACACTTCTATTGCCTTCTAACCCTGTGCATACATTGGCTACATTTAAAGGAACAGTCCAAGCACAGTAAACACTACCAGGCCCTACCAACGTCTCAGAGTAAGTAGTCAAAATGTTTAAAACCAGTTTGGCAATTTTTGCCTGGAGTCCCCCTGGGCACCACTCACTTTACTAAAATAATCTCTACTGTGTAGGGCCTAAAAAGTCAGCTGAGCGTCCAAGGTGCCATGGGAACCTTAGGTAAGTTCTTAAACAGTTCGACTTCTTAATCTGGGAGAGTGCCAGTGTACTCCAAGCACCATAACCACTACAGTGGGTTGTTGTGGTTTTGGTGCTTGAAGGATTCCTCTAATGTACATGAGCTCAAAAGGCTCAGAAACCTGGTGGCTACACTCCAGCAGCAGGGCGGTAAGAAGGGTTGCCCCTAAGCACACTAGAAATTGAGTTTTAACCCAGGCAACTTAAAATGCCTACTTCCTTTTTATAATTACCCTGAAGCATGGTATATTTCCTACTTTTATCACCTGCCTTCGCACAACATGGAAAGTCCTGTTGAGCATCATAGCCTCCAATATCAACAGGCATACAAGTCCATCCATGATACCAAGGTAATGCACTATCTTCAGTGCTGTTCTGCATAGGCCTCAACTCCCATAGCCAGATAATCTTGAAGAGTGGATATGGATACAGGTTCGAGCTACTATCAGCTACCTACTCTACATTGATGAACTCAAGCTGCATGCCAAGAGTTAGCTGGACATTGACTCACTGATCCACATAACTAGGTGACTAGATAAGTGTAGGCGCATGATAGCAAATAAAAGGGAAGATAATCAGAACAGAAGGTGTTCAAGTATCAGGTCAAATAGAAGTTGTAGAGAACAACTACAAGTACCTGGGGTACCACAAATACATGGCATCCGTGAGGAAGCGGCAAGGAGCATAGCAACATCCCAGTACCTCCAGAGAGTCATACAGGTCTTGAGGTCCCAGCTCAATGGCAAGAAGAAGATCCAAGCCATCAACACAAATGCTATACCAGTCATCTAGAATAATAATATGAGCAAGAGTTGTTCACCATGGATTTCAAGACCCGGAAACTGCTCACTATGAATGGAGGATTCCACCCAAAAACCAACACCTATAAACTGTATACCAGCCGGAAGGAATGAGGTCGGGACTAGTAACTGTCAAGGTCACAGTTCTGGATGAAAGACTGAGCATCCACAAGTACATCATGAAGATGGCTCCCAAAAAGGAACCGTTAATGATATGCCTTAGACAACATCCCAAGAGGATACAAAAAAGGAGATGGTTCAATTGCAAGACAAACCTTTCCATTAGTTGTACCATTAGCAGGTAGTGAATGTGGCTCACATTCTGAAATCCTCCAAGTGGTTAGAAAATGTAGGACTGAAAGACTGCACTGAGGCACTAATCTTAACAGCGCTGGAACAGGCACTCAGCACCAGATCAATAGAAGCAGTGTTGCAGACTTTTCAGAGGCCTCTGAGACAACCCAGCACATAGTAGTCAAATGCAAGAGGTTAGCAGGGGCAGCATACACTATTAAGAGGCACAACCACTTTGCTGGGACCGAAATATCTGCAGTGATTATGAGCAGGACCGTCCAAATGCGAGATACCGCAAAGGTTGTTGAGAATGACATGGCTGGTTGTTGAGACCGACATGCAAGTAGTTTTTACCACAAGGAGAGAACAGTGCACTCACTATTAAAAGGAGATTACTTTCACCGGGGTGCAGGTGAAATTTCTTCTCTATTTCCTCTCTGCTAGTTGCAAAGGACACTAAGTAACTAATAAGGAGCCAAGATGGAGATGACCATTGTAGGATGAAGAGATGTGGACTCTAATCTTATTATAAACAATGATATAAACAAGCTGTACTTTGGTACAACATATATAAAGGTTCAAGTAAGTGAGGACAACATTGATGGCATTGGTGTGGATCCTTTTGCTTATAAGTGTCTGTAAATACAGTCCAGGTTTTACTGCAGAGTTGTTCAAAGGATAGATCCTTAGTTTGAGGGTTTACTTTTTGACCACCTCCATTTATGCCAATTGTCCCTGAATTATGTGGGTGATGCCACTCCCCTGTATTTCAGCTTGTTGGCAAATGGGTTCACATCGTACGTAGGGCGCAGTGTGTTATGTCTCATAGAATAGAATACAGAAAATACATTTGCTTAGCAGAGAGTGTGTTTGTTTTGTTTTTTGCCCTGTTAGCTGATTGCTTATTATAACACATAATGCAGCTACTTTTTTTATTGATCCTGTGTTTTTTGCATGACCGCTCATCTTCCAGCTGCTGGAAAAAGGCTTTTGACTGGTGCTATAAGTGTTAGAAATCTGTTCTGTGATACAGAAAGCAAAGCTTGACCATTAATATATAGGGCATTCAAAGACCAAGAGCTTGATGTGCGTTTGGTTGCTTAGCAATGGGATGATTAGTCACCCAGATGGCTATAAAGACAGTCTAATTTAAAAAAATAATGTGTGTGTATATATATATATATATATATATAATGTAATTTATTTTTAAAGAATTTTATTAAAGTGTATTAATATTTTATGTATTTATTTTAAATAACTAATCAGAGCAACATATCGTAAAAGTAAAAATACTCTCAATTTAAGGGTGTGTATGCATATATGAATTTTAAGCCCTATTTTTAATATAGGGCTTAAAATTTGAAGTCCTATACGAGCCAGGCCTAAAATGTTACGTGCTACTGCAAGCCATAGCAGGGCCAAATTTTCACACTCAATGGCTAGTGTCCCGTGGAAGTTCTAAGCCTTGTTAGGTATCTATTTTGCTGTCCACTGATAGGAATATTTCCCATCATTTGGTTCACAGATCAGTTGTGAAAAAATCGCCATTAATGCTAAATTATTAATTTAAGTCCATGTTCCATCCCTTTTAGCATAAAAAGCATGCTAAATATAAACGGAAGTGAAAATATTTGTGAAAGGCCAAGTAATAGGCCGCTTATCACAGCTGCTGTTGATCTGAAATATGCTGTGTTTAGCCAATAAAGCCAGACAGAACACACCATAATCACAATGCAATGATTTGTGGACCCAGGACATACTTGAAAACGAGAGAAATCTCAATGTATCTTTCCTGGTAAAATATTTTATAAATAAATAAATTTAACCCAGTGCTGACTTTTTCAAGCTTTTTAAATGTTAAGCTTAAAAGTGACATGCCTCACCTGAAAATTATTTTTTGTAACCAGCAAGCAAACACTTTTCAACAAATATACAAAGCAAAATATAGCTAGAAAAGCTTTGAAAAGCATATAATAAAAATCTATAAACTCTGTCAGATTGCATTGGTAGGGACGCCTGTCAGCTAAGGGAGTTTCCTCAGCATCCAACTCTTTTCCACCCGTCTCAGTTTCAGACCAGTTTATTGACCAAAACAGTATCATTGTGCAGCAGCAGGAGAGAGAAACCCGACACCGGAACTGGCTCTGCATGATCTCACTGATCAACTGATTTATCACTGATAATTTAGGAGGGAAAATAAATCATGTTTACCTGCAGAGTGAGGCAGCTGTCTCAAAGTGATGTAAATGCCTTGTGCAACCTTGTGCAGAATTTGCTAAATATTATGGTCAAGATATTCTGTGAGAACGTATAACTGAGCAAATGGTACATAGAGAATTAAAAAATAAAGAAGAAGAAGAAGAAAATGGATTAAAGTTTGTTGGATATAAATTCAGTGTTCTGTGATGTCCCATGGCATATGGGATTGCTTCTCTATCATGCATACAGGTATGCTATTAGAGATACAGGGCAACTTTAAAAAGTTTAGTGACTGGAGCCACCAACTTTTTGGAATTAAAAAAAAAAAAATGGTGATGGAGATATTTTAAAAATGTAAAGGAGAGATTGTTATGATTTACCCATAAATCACTGACCTAAAGGGTAAATTTAGAAAAAAGATAAAAGGAAGACTAAGCCTATTGGAAACCACGGAGTTGAGGCAGTTTCCACGGTGACATCTAGTTTCCGTCTCCTTGGAAACAGCTGGGATTTCTCCGATAGAATATGAAACAGAAATCGTAGCCTCAGTGGACTCGTTTTTACTAATTTACATTTCTAGACGCAGTGTAGTTGAGATTAAATCCTAACCTAAATAAGTGCTCTTGTTTTCTGTCATTGAACGTAAACAATATACCCTTACCAAAATATTGTCAATCGTTTGAAGGAAAAGTAACGCTGTATTTATTTTATTATGCTTTAAACCTAACCTACAGACATTTATAGGAGAACAAATTGTAAAACTTTGGCGTAATCTTAAATTGATTGGTTTTAACACCGCATGGATGTACAAATCACTGTCTTGGCAAACACAATGGAGTATTATATTTTAGTGCTGGTAGTTTCGTGTATACATTGTGCTCAGCAAACCGCTCACAGATGTCTAGCGATAATTAATTTACCCGTCAATGCCAAGACATTAAAAGCCTCTGAATGAATACACACTTGTTAAATAATGTGCACTGTTTGGAGGTGGGCATTTTTGGAATAAGGTGGATGGTACACCTTAAGTATTGACCATGCATACTAATCAGAAGCAGTTACTAAAACACATGTTTTATGGTTCTAGAGCACATTCCATTTGCCTCACCTATATCAATGCTTTCAACATTATACTATACATTGACATGCATAACTATACATCAAATGTAGAACTACAACTACATGGATGATTTTTAAGACTGAAATTTTGTGGTAATTTAAGCCATAACGACCATATTGGAAAAACATTTTTTAGCCAATAAATATTTTTGACAGATCTGCGTCTTTGGTCCAAAATGTTAAATTTCCTGGTTAATTCTTGGCAATTTCAACAAACAACCTGTTTTGTGCTGGTTACACTGTGCGTGGATGGCTGTCTGACAGCCCTCCCTGTGGCCTTGCCCCCTGAGTTCATTGCTAGCCATTCTGAATATTTGTAGGTGTGCAGCCATTTTATGTTAATTAGCAAAGAACCAAAGAATTAATACTTTAATTGCAGGATAAATAGAAAGTGAAAATATTTGTGAAAGGCCAAGTAATAGGCCGCTTACCACAGCTGCTGTTGATCTGAAATATGCTGTGTTTAGCCAATAAAGCCAGACAGAACACACCATAATCACAATAGTGGGTTATGTTCTGCCGATAACTTTATTTTCTGCCTAAGACCGTACAGTAGTCCATAACCTTTTTTGACAGAGAATCATTCCGTGCATGAGCATAGAAATCGATTCTTCATTTGTGACTTCATGACCCCTTTAAATATCATACTATCAAATAAAATAATTGAAAAACACCTTATGTAGACTCTTCCTAGTGTTGGGTTCACACAGGTGAAGGCAATACCACTAAAATATAATGTTTCCTAACCGCAGATGATTCATTGAAATGGCATAGGGACCTACATTCGTGTCCCAATCCAGAATCAACGAAGCAGTTGGATTCATTATCATTTTTTTTTTTTTTTTTAATTTTTGCCTACTATAAAAAAATTACTGTAATTCAGTTCAATAAAGTCATCACTTTTTGTGTCAAACAGCAGTTTGGTGATTGAATTAAACTATAAGTTTAAAAAGGAAACCAATTGGAGACTGAGATGTCTTGTCATAACAGGAAACAAGTTACTTCATAAAAATAGACGTCTACCTTTCTAATTTAGATATTCAGGAATCTGATTTCTAGGAAACACAAGGTTCACATTGTTTTTAAATATCCTCCCCTGGCCTTGAACGCAGCAATACAAATATTGATGTCCTGCGTGACCTTTAAGTTCATAGACCTTCATGTTAACTTGATATACAAAACAGCTCTTTTAAAGAAACCATAATGTGTGTATGAGGGTACGGCTGTCACTATATCCTATACCAGGGATAGGCAACCTTCAGCACTCCAGATGTTGTGGACTACATCCCCCATAATGCTCTGGCAAAGCATCATGGGAGGTGTCCAAAACATCTGGAGGGCCAAAGGTTGCCTATGCCTGTCCTTTACTATAGGACCTATAGCATTAGGAAGACAACCCTGTGTTCCTAAGGCTATAGTGTTCTCCTCTGCATCAAATATAAAATGGAGGGGAAAGAGTTTTACTCTCCTATATATATCATATATCCTACAGTGAGTGCATCCACTCACTAAATACCAGCTTCAAAGCTCACAGAAATGTGTTTTATTTTTTTAAACCCCTAACTTGGACAAAATTAATAGGAATTTAGGTACAGCATATGATCATACATTGAATAAGCCTGCCACAATGCCAATGTACCCCATTTTTGTTGTATGCAAAGTATGATCATATACTGTAACTAACTAGCATTCTATTGCTCTAAACATAGAGCAGCCGTGCCAAACTACAGCAGCGCATGTCCACACTTCTATGAGTACGGAAGGGGAATGCGGGCGGGGGGTAAACAGACAGAACGGGGACACAGGAAGATTGAAGATGGGTTAGTGGAATGACGGAGAAGGGAGGTAGGCAAGCAGAATTGGAGAGGGACACTAGGTATTTCAGTAAAATGAACGTATGACTGGACAGATTGCTTTCACATCTTATGATATGATGTAACGTTCACGATTGTGCAATGATTGCAATCTATCCGGAGGCAAAGACGAAGGCCAAATACACATTTGTTCTGGTGACTGATGGGTGGGATAAACTATTTAAAAGCAATGAAGGATTTCTGCCAGCCATACACTTTCACACTGTACGCTGTCCAGCCAGCATTATCCCAGAAGGCATTACCCAAAATTCCAGAATCAATCATCTAGCCCGATTGGATATGTAAAATGGAGTTGAGCAAGAAAATTATAACTAATAAAAAAAATTAGACTAAGTTATTCTGTGACTGCTTTTCTTTATACTATCCCAAGTGACGTCAAAGCAGACAAAGAATGTTACTTGTTGAAACATTGTCTGTTCTACTTGGCTTGACGTCAAAACAACCAGTCCCAGAACAATTTGCTGTCACAGAGCCTTCTAGATATGTCGACCAGGACTGGTTTTGATTCATTTAGAGTATCCTAGAACTAGAATGTAGTAATACATCATTTTCTCTCCCTGACAATACAAGTATGAACGACTACATTACAGTTAAGTCTTGGACATCATAATAAACTGAAGGGAAATGATAGGGAAATGATAGGCTTAAATAGCCTAACGAGAATATTTCTCAGATTTGACTTTTTTTCCAGCTTAGTTATTTTGCCCTAAATAAATTGCAATTCTCCACAATTCTCAGTTTAGTGAATAAATCCCAAAATGAATATTGGATTGGATTGCGCAGTGCTTTCACACATGCTCCGTTTATTTTGCTTGCGTCAATGTTGTTGTGCTAGTGAGAGATACTGAATTGTAACCCCTTATATTAACCTAAACCTGGGTGTTATATTATCCTAAACCTGTCTCAGAAATCAGAAGCCGTGTACAGCTTTGCATTGTATAACTGGCCTTATTAGACCCATATAGGTCACATCAGGAAATACTCTGAATTACTATGCATGGAAGGTAGCCATGGCCTTCAAACAGTGTTGCAGTTATGGCCATAAAAAATAGGCTTTTAGTTTTTACATCCACGCTGCCAGAAACTGTTATTTAATTGAAACCTTACTCCACTCAGTAATGTGCTCATATTTCTGTTTTTCTTTTAATGGGTTCCTCCCTATATATCCCTGCACCAGTCTTTCCTTCTATTTGTTAGTGTTTGCAGCACAGACACCCCCTCCTGCTCCCCCCCTTCTGTAGCCAGCATGCTGTTGTGAGATCATGAGTGACAGATCCTGGCATTCTGTTCCTGAAAGCCTTAAATGGAATGCACGCTGGCTCTGGAAACTGGCACAGGTCCAGCTCGTTTCCCGGCAAAAAGGAGTAACAGGGCGGGAGGCAGGGGGGAACCCTGACGTGTTCGCAGACACGTGTGTTTCTGCTGAGATATCAAGAGGGCTGGGAGCAGGAGGGAGGTATCACTTAAAGGGATAGTAAAGAGTGTGTGTCTTCTAGAAAGCGATGCACAAACATGTCCTGTTTGTTTAAGACTTCTAGATATGCCAGAAACCTGTTAAAGGCTGATTTAAAATATAGTAGTTTATAAATAAATCAGGTAGAATGCCACATATCACCCAGCCATTCTAGATTAGACAGACTATATTATAACTTGTCATGCTGTCCAGGGTTTGGGGCTGACAGTACAAATAGCCACGTAGTGACGTTTCAGCATGTCACTAAACCTAGTCTGTTGTGCCAAACAATTACCAGGGATTTCCAAGCAGAGCATTTTTACAGTTCTTTTTTGCATATGCAGGCCATGATGGCTGCCAATCGATTCAGCAAGCACCTATGGCTATACGTTACTTCCAGACATGCTTTTTAGTTACCTCTCCAATCCACATATCAGTAATGTAATTCACGCTCTTTTTACCAGCTCTCTCTCATGTCCTGCTTTCATACATCCCAGTGGTGGAAAGTATGCTGACATGCAGATTGTATAAACGGGTGAACACCTATTGTACAGCGCTGCGGAATCTGATGGCGCTATATAAATAATAAAATAATAATAATAACTGGCTTTGCTTTTACTGCCGTCGTGAATATTTATGAATCCTAGTTTTTGATCAGTTAATTTCAACCTCTCCTTCGGAGACATAACCTGTATCAATCCATCACAAAAACCATTGTTTGAATTTTAGTAATCTTTTTTTGTTTCATTCGCATGTCTCAGTAGGTTACATTGTATTGCAAATATGAAAACACAAAGAAAGGTTACATAATGCCAGAGTGAATATTGTAACAAGGGGTACATAAGAAAGCTCAAGGCAAAAAGATTAAGTTGTTTGTGCAGTTTTCCTGCATTATGTATCTATTATATTTGTTTTGTTTTTGGGCGGGAAGGCTTAAAGGGCCAGGGTTTCTCTATTTGTATCAAACTGTGTCATTCTCAATAGTTTGACATGAAACCAAGGAAAGCGACAGTGTACTCTAGGTAACAACTAGAACAAGCCTACTAATTTTTGTTGCATAGAGACTCCTTTCAATATTGGGGAAAAACATATCTTTGTCCACCTTTATTCTCATGCTTTATTAGTCTATCGGACTTACATGTTTTGTGCTTGTTTCCACAGAGTTTGAAAAGGAAAGAGAAAGAATATGAGCATGAAATGGAACGCTTGGCCAGGGAAAAGATCGCTACACAACAGCGACTGGCAGATTTGAAGAACGAGCTCAGCCAGTGGATGGATATTTTGGAGATTGATCGAATTGTTCGTCAGACCGTTCAGCCTGAAGATGATCAGGCCTCTACCTCCACAGCTTCAGGTACACTGAATATTTTGATGACACAAATACGTGACCAACATGGTCTTATTTAGCAGGTTGATGTCAAGGCTTTCTAACCCTTTACATAATGAATTCCTTTGAAAGAACCTAACATGTTGAAAAAATATGCAGCATTGTGCCTTATGCTTGTTTTTTTATGATCGGATGGAATGTTTAACAGAAAAGAAAAAAAATGTAAATCAGAGTAATATGTTTAATCTGGAGGCAATTCAGTTCCTTCTGGTATTTTCTTTTATTGGCTGATGATGCATATACTAGTGTAAGGTAGTAAGCTTAGTATTGTTTTTTTAAACAGAACTTTCTCTGTACTCCTTAGGGCTCACAAGTGTTTTTTTTTTTAGAGCCATCTCCTACCTACAGGCTTTAAATGTCCACCTTGTGCACCTGATGGTTGCGCTGGGCTGTAAAAAGAAATCGATGCAAGGAATTAGTTTCAGAATGAAATTGGTTAGAGTAGGCATGCTTCCTGATAAAATACTTTTGATGGTTATATCCAATTATTCACACTAGTTGTGTGTCTATCATCTTTCTTTATTTTTATTTTTTTTACCTTCGTCATAATATTTGTGTCTTTTCTTTATTTATTTAACTTTTTATCCTAGCTTTTCTTATATAGCTTTCCTCTGTGGTCACATCGCAACTCTTTGGGTTCCATTTTTTTGTGTGCGACATTACCGTCTAATTTTTAGTTAATAAATATTTTCCCATGCACCTGTGTCCCCTTAATTTATCCCCTAATACCAGTATTCTACTATTCATCCCTCCCTGGCTATAGGTTTCCGTGATTGTGCTTCTACCATTTCTGTTTTCCCCATATTATTGCCATATGTTCCCCATTTCTCTCCCTACATTACCACATTCCACTGTCGCTTACGTACCTCCACTTCTTCCACCATTACCATAATCTCCCTTCCTACTGCCATAGTACCCCTTATTGCCATTACACCCACACTGTAATATGTCCCCCATTTTTCCTCCCTCCATTATTGTATTGATGGAACATGTCTTCTGGCATCAGATGTTTGCATGTATAATGCCTTTTTTTGTGTCCTCTACTTATTATACTTTATTTGCTGTAGGAGGCAGTGTGAATTTACGTTTAGTAGAATTCACATGCTTTAGTAGAAATGTAGGCCGGAGCGTTGTAGATTTTACTGGTGTTTTCAAAAATACACAGTATAGTGCCACATACATAATCGTGCAGCATATAATAGATATATTGATTGCATATTCTCTAACTTGGCAGAACGTGTAACCAGAATTCACTTTCTTTCTTTCTCTGCAAGGTCATAGTTTTGTCTGCATGGTCAGATAAATTAGCATCATGTAAGGTAATACTTTGAGAACAGAATGTTTCTTCTTTGCAGAGGGATTTGGATAAAATTTGGGGCCGACGAGGTTCAGCATAAATAAATAGTTTTAGAATTTTGCTAAGTAGTGTAACGTGATATTGCTTGGCCTTGTTTAAATACCTCTTTAAAACACAGTTTTGCCAACAGACAAATATATGGAATTCTTTGATGGAAGGGTTATAGAGCAGAAGGTGCAGGGATCCTACTGCAGGCATGTTATGGTATTAGTTAATCATAAATCTGATAAGTTGATTTTAATGTATATGCATACTCCGACTAATGTAATACACTTTATATTCAACCATAATTCTTTGTGCAATGTGCTTTGAGGGGTATTGTGAGTGAGCATACAGCATATATCTTTTGTGAAAAATACATACATCTATTAAGTGAAGGGTGACTGAAGTGCTGTATGTTGCCTTGACTAGTCCCTAATTTTATTTCTTGCTTAATAGTTAATATTCAGTGGGTACCTCCGCATTCCTTAAACTATGTAGAGTTCAGTTTAAGTTGTACTGATCGTAACCGTGAGTTGTTTGAATTAATCCAAAACGCTTTCCAGAGCTCTGTGTATCATTGCCATCCATTTTTTTTGTGTCTGGTAGCTAAAACAAGGGGTTTAGTGAAAGAGTGTTTACCCCTCTTTCCTCCCCCCCCCCCAAAGAAAAACAGGTGTCAGAGAAAAAAAACAAAACAGACACTTTTTTTTTAAAATCTATACATTTGTTGGTAAATTGTCAAAATTATGATCTGTAACATGCACTAAATAAACATTTGAATGGTAGGTGCACCTTAAAATCCCATTTGATAGAAATCTTTCTTTCGTCAGTAGTAGTTAGGACACAGTGTTCCTCTATTTTGTATTCTCCGTGTTCTGGCATAGAATCTTTATTCATAAGCCCTTTAATCTTCCCTTTCTCTTTCTCTCTTCAAAGCAAGGGCAAAATAAAAGAAGTGGTTCTTAAATTGATGGTCTGGTGTGCGTAAGTGCAACAGCAGACGCACAGGATATAGCGTTGTGGCAGAGCCTATTGCTTTCAGGGAATGTAATAGCTGTGTTGGGATAGAAGCTTAAATAGAATGGATTACATTAGGGCAACATCAATAACATATTCAGAAGGTCAAGACGAATGCTTGGGATTTCTTTGGTCTGTTTGAACTATAGGTTGCCGTTTGCTTTCTATTCGTTTCGACTACATGGTAAGAAATAAATGTCATAACATTAGTATGATGTATTAACTGAGATAATGATGTGATTGCCACTGGTTATTAAAATTTCCAAAGTGATCCCATTGGATAATGAATTTTTAACGTTTTATTTGTATGGCACTAGAAACACATTCCTATCTATACATGTGTTTCATTATCTTTTTTTTAAATCTTCTCTTTCAGAGGGTGAAGACAACATTGACGAAGACATGGATGATGACCGGCTGGTAAATTCACTGACAAAACGGCAGCAACCTGAGCTTCTGAAGATGGTTCCTTCCAGTGCAGCCTCCCACAATCACCATTCCACTGTTCTGCCTCAGCATGTGTCCATTCAGCAGAAGCAAGCTCCATCCCCGCACGCACAGCCTCAGATCTCCAACCAGTCCCTGGTCCCACCTCAGGCCCTGCTGCCAACACAGACTCATATTGTGGCTGCCTCAACAGTGCAGTCAACAGTGATAGCCCACACGGCCACTACTCATGCGTCCGTCATCCAGACTCTCAATCATGTCATCCCGGGGCCTCAAACCAAGCACATTGCTCATATTGCACCTTCCACGTCAAGCCCTGTACAATTAACCACTGCTGCTCAGCCAATTGGCCACATCACTGTGCACCCAGCTACCATTAATCATATGACCCATCTCGGCCAGCCGTTACCCATCTACCCCCAGTCTGTTGCTGTAAGTCAGCCCATGGTGAGCCACATCGCTCACACCATCACTCACCCGCAAGTTAATGGAACCACAAACCTAGGTCAGCCAGCAGTTATGGCAAAGCCAGCGGTGGGGACCCAGGTGGTGCACCATTCCCAGCTAGTTGGGCAAACCGTTCTGAATCCGGTGACTATGGTGACTATGCCATCGTTCCCTGTCAGCACCTTGAAGCTAGCCTAAACACTCACAACTAAAAGTCAAGTAAGAATGAATTTAATAAATAAAATAAGTTATCCAACAGACAGCTTCTACAGAAACTCCATACATTCCTACAAAGTCATTTTCCAAGGATGAGAAGATCAGACATTGTCTAAACTGGGTTAAAACCCACACAGTCAGTCACTTTGAAAAAGGCCGGCTTCCGGGGGCCTCTCTCTATAACACAACATAGAGTCCAGTGCACTGAAAACTTACCATACTCATTGTCTCAGTGGCAGCAGCTCATATTGACTTTATTTTTATTTTGTTCTACTTACAACCAATGAATACTGAATGAGACATTACATTTTATCCTCTACTCCACTCATACTTTTATTCTTTTTGTTTTAAATTTTTCTTTGAATATTACATTGTAGTATACAAATTGATAATCTCTTTTGGACAAAGGCAGAAACAGACATTGTCACGGTGAGAAGACTTGCTGTAGTAACAGCTGCAGGACATACAAATAAAATATATATAAAAATATATTTAAACATTAAAGTTTGGGAAGCATAATCGAAAAGTGAAAAATAAATATGGCAAGCCCTCTCTTTTTCCCGCAGAGGTCAGCAATGAGCTGGCATCAAATAGCTGAAAGCCTATGCGGCTCTAAAGAGTACTTTATTTTTAAAAAAAATTCTGTTTTGACTGTTTTAGCAAATCGCAAGCATTACTCTTGGTTTGGTGGTCCAGAGCATAATTCCCATTATTCGGAAATCTGGAAAATAGTCAATATACAAATCCTGAGCATATTTATTCCATTTGATTTTTTTTTTTTTTTTGTAACCCCTATGTCTATTGTAGATAATTGGCAATTGACAAATTGTGATCAAAATCAAAAGCTTTTTGATAGTATTATTACGCATGATTGTCTTTAATTTTACTAATATAGGGAACATGGAAATGTTAGTTACAGTGTTTAAAGGAAAAATGCATACAGAATTTAAAACGCTTTGTTGTGCCCCCTAGAGGTCATTTTAAAATACTACGTTGCTACATATTTGCTATGCAGTGTTTTGCCGTAGGACACCTCAACCTACTAAAGGTTCCACAGTATCTGTTAAAAGTAATTTGCATTGGCATTTCTTCTCGTGCCTTGAAGTGTCTTGTGACAAATGACTCTTAGTAAATGAATGCTATATTTATTTTGCCCCCACATCATCAGTTGTTATTCTGCGCTATTTTTAGTACAGTGAATTAAATGCTTAATTTGGTAACTATAGCCCAAACAGAGGCAACATTAAGGCTAAGAGAATGGGGCTTAGAGTCTCTTTGAAATCTCCACAGAGAGTCATATTATATATAGTTGTGATTTAGAAAAAAAAAAAAATATATATATATATATGTATATATATATATACACAAAATTCTTCATAGAATCAATACCGTTTTAAGCACTGAAAATTTCACTTCTAAAGTGAAATATGGAGTTTGTGCCATTAAATTTGTTTTATATATTATTTTTTTTAATTAATTTATTAGCTTTTTATTGTCTAAACTTGTTATCAAATCAATACAGATCTATTTTTTTTTTTTTTTATATATAGTCCTACACAGCTGACTTCAGACATTCATTTTCATAAAGTATACCTTCACTTCATAAAACCATACGTTAAACTGGAGAACATTAAATATCAACTTATTTACGCTAAAGTGAATATTTGATTTTAGCCTAACTGCAGTGTAACTCCTTTTACATAGGAATTAAAGGCAAGGGTAGAATTCCCTATTGTCTTAAACTTTTTTTCCCCCCATTAGCTATACAACAAATTACAAAGAATTAACAGCCAATCAAACAAGCAGACTAGATGCATACTGATCATTGCTGCTTTCTCAGCACAAGAGATGAATAATGCAAGTCTTAATTGCTGTACTATACAGAAGAAAATAAAGCAATATATTGACCTTTTTATATATTCCTTTAATTACTGTAAAGTTGAAGTGACTTTGAATCTAATATTCAGTATTTGTAAAAAAAGACTATCATGTGTAAAAAAAAAAAAAAAAAAGAAAATCTAAAAATTACAATTGTTTTAAGTGTTTTTGCATGAAGACATTTTGGGATTGTTGGCAATGCGTTGATAATCGGTAAATGAAAATTGTCAATGACATTTTCCATTTTATTATTCAACATGCAGAAAACTTAAATTATTTTCACTAACATAAATCTATATAAATTTGCACTTTTTAAAAAAAAAAATCATTTCTCATGTTACATTTACAAGCAAAGGCATGTAAAGTACTGATTTAAAGAAATCAGCTGTAACTCACTCTTCATACAGAAAATAAGTTGAAACAAGTTTTATCAATAATTTCAACAAACCACTGCAAACAATTGATTGTTTGGGGACATTTGCCATTTTAGCAGCTTTTAAGATTATTGCAAACCTTTGCATTTTTCCCTCGAAAATTTAACATTGGTTCAAATAGTACAGAGGTTTATTTATATATGGGGTTATTCAGTAAGGGCAGAATTGGCATGAATTCACAGTAAATTTGAAATTTAGGGCCAAAGAAAATAAACTGGAAACATAGCTGACTTTTATTTAATTTTTTTTTTGTCTTTTTTTTTTTTTAGTTCAGCTATTGTCCTAAAATTCAGAACTTACTTTGACTACCCGAAAATTCTACCTTTAGTGAATAACCCTGTTAGTCTTTTTATGTCAGAAAGAGAGTAAACTGGGGGACAGGGACATACTAACTATTTTAAATTATAGGTATGCATCAGTTTTTTCTCATGTGCTCAGGAGATATTCCCAGCATGCATCTAGGCCCTACTCAAAGATTGGCTGCTCACTTTACTTCTGGATCATCTTTCTAACAAGTTTTAAAACTGGTGCCAAAACTGATAAATACGAGGTCCAAACAAAACCCCAAACTACTTAAAACATAATGATTTTCAAAGCAGTTTGACTGAAATCTGTGATTGATTGAATTTTTTTTTTTTTTTTTTTAAATGCCTGACATTAAAAAGGGGGTTTTTGTTGTAAAATTTTGTTTATACTTTTATTAGGTAATGATTTCAGCTTTTATATTCCTTTTGTTTTGAAGACTCACACCAATTGCACTTGAAATTGTTGTTTTTATTTACTAGACACTTAAATGACCCATCAATATATACATCTTTTCACTCTTTCCTTTTTTCCCCACTAGCCACCTAGCTGGTCCATATGATTATAGTTAATATTATTATTAATGTTATTATTTTTAGAAAGGCACATTATCATGTTTTTTTTTTACCACACTATAGATGTGAGAAAGTGATTTGGAATGCCACTGCTACCAGCCTTAAACCCAGTACAGACACAGTCACAATGTTATGGCTGATTACATCAGCTCCTGCCCTCCAACCAGCGTTCTCAAGGCAGCTTGCTTATTAGAAGTTCTTTGTTGGAATTGAATACACAGATACTCATAATGGCTTTACCATCACTAAGCAGCTGAATAGGGGAAATCTGTAAATTGTTCTGTTTGCCTCCTCTTTTTAGAACAACATTGGGCTTCTCTTGTTATGCCCCTAATTACAGTTTTTTTTCCTAATATCATACCAATCAATCCCCACCATTCCCATGCCCATCTTACCACTCTCATTTCATTAATTGCTGCACTCCTATTTAGACCAAGAATGTGTCAAGAGACTTGGTATTAATGTGAGCCATTCATGCATAGAATGTTTGTTTCCCAAAGGTAACTGTATAGTAAATAAGTATATACTGCAAAAAAAAAACCTTTTTCAGAATGTTCTATGTTACGTTATAATCACCCCATTTTCTACGATAGAAATGTCTGCACTGGGAAATTAAAGTAGCTCCTGGAGGGCCATTGCCATTTTACACGCACCATGCCACCCCACACAGTAAAAGGGCCAAAGCAGGACCCTCCACATTTTACAAACGCCATGCCACCCCCACAGTAAAAAAACAAAGTACGACCCTCCCCATTTTGCAAACACCATACCACCCCACACAGTAAAAGGGCCAAAGTACGACCCTTCCCATATTACAAGCACCATGCCATCCCACACAGTAAAAGGGCCAAAGTACGACCCTTCCCATTTTACAAACACCGTGCCACCCCACACAGTAAAACTAGGCTGTTATGTTAAAGTGTCTAAATAGTCTATTGTTAATTAGCATATTGTGCTACTCAACTATTACACAGTGACATCACAAAGGATTTCATAAAGTTACTCAATTGATATATATATATATATATTTTTTCCCCCCAATGTACATTTGCTGCATATACTGTACTTTATAGAAAGAGATAACCTTACCTTTTTTTTTTTTACCTTATTATTTACAATTATACATTGGACAGGCATTTGTTTGTTTGTTTTTACAACCCTCCTCCTCTTTTTAATATTTGCCAGGTTTGCTTTAAATATAGCATACAATAATTTCTTACTGTACAACCAACCAACCAAGGAAAATATGCTTGTGTCCTCAATTCCACTTTACTACACTGTAGCCGATCAGAAGCAATCTCTTAGCATTAATTACAAATGCATTTCGGCACCACAGTTCTACGTGTTAGAAAATCTAAATATACTGGCTTTGTTTGCAATGAGTGATTTGTCATTTAAATCAAAAGCTTTTATAAAAAAAAAATCCTTTATTATTCATTTTACATATATGTGTATACATATGTATGTAATGCTAGGTATTTATTTATAGGTATAAATATATTTTGGTAAACATTCCTGTTCATCATTGTTACAGCATACAATCACTGTGATGATTGCTTTGTTTGTTTTTTGTTATAATGGTGTTCAGTAACAATTACTGTTAATAAAATAGGGGGGGAAACGCGCGGGGATGGGAAGGTGAATCACTGTTATCAATTTACAAACGTTTCATTTTCCACTGTCTGTTTAAAGAGATTATTATGCCTACTTAAAGAAAAAAAAAATGAACATTTTATTTATTTAACTCAATTTCCTTTTTATTTTTTACTTCTGTTCCTGAGCTGCTTTGTTTTGGGTTTTAACTTTTTTTGCACAACAACATTTCTCTTTGCATTTTAATATCCGTTATCCTTTAATTATTTCAGAGATCTAATGTGGCTGCTGTTTTAAAATGTACAAAAAGGCTTCTATTATCAGGAAAATAATTAAATATATTCCTTTAAAAAAAAAGGGGGGGGGGATTAGAAATAAAAGATTTATGCGATTTATACCTTGTAAACATAACAGATATCCTCATGTTCTTATGTAATCACAAAGCTAACAAGGTTAAAAAAAATGTTCTTTAGTTTTAAAGTCCACACTTTGGGGGGAAGGACACTTAAGACACAAACAACTTGGATTAATCAATACACTGCCCAAATACAGACAAAATACAAAATCACTGTTTTGTAGATATACCCTCAATGAAAACATGCATGCATTCAATAATGCATTTTTTTTTTCGTTGGGGGTATAACATAACATAAATCTTATATAAATGTGCACACTTTTTTAAAAATAATTTTTCATATGTTATATTTGCAAGTAAAAGGCATATAAAATACTGATTTAAGATATCGGCTCTCCATACAGGAAACAAATTGAAACAAGTGTCATCAATAATTACAACAAACCACTGAAAAGAATTAATTGAACATGGCTTAATATTGTATATCTAAAAACAGCTGGCAAAAGCTGAAGATATTATTTTGTCTGAAATTTTTTCAAGACCTCCCTTTCTTTCCCAGACCAGACTTTCTGTGACTGTCCAATCAGAGACTTCCCAATGTAGTGCAATTAAATGGTTTTGCAAGGCAGGTACTCTGGGCAATCACCGGTCTATTGACTTAAGCTCCATTGAGCTAAACAACCAGAAAGTAACTGGACCAGTTGTCTGACAGTCATTTATTCGATTAAAATCTGCACATTTTGTAAAATTTAATAATAAAAAAAAAAAAGAGGGCACATGCCACACAGAGCATTTAAGCAAGCTGCAAGCTGGTGTGCTTTAGGGGTCTGGATTATCCATTTATTAGCTAAAGCATACTATGTGTTTTAAGACACTTATATAATTACATAACTTTTTTCATAGGGTTGCCATCAAAGGTTCTAAACCCAGCTTTAATTTGGAAATAAAAGCTGGAAATTGAGCATGCCTTAGATATTTGCCTTCATTTTATGAGTCTTGGCATTACAATATCTGACAGTGCAATGTGTTACTAATATGCCAAGCAGCAAGTTTATTGTTCGTTTCTGTGCTAGGTTTCTCTTTGAGATTTCATGAGGGGAAAAACAATTCTACACACTGGTTATTCCACTTGTTAAGAAAAAAATTATTGCCAAACAATATTGCCACCATTTGAAGGAAAAATCTAAGTATTTTCATACTAGGTATGACAAGATCTTGGGTCTTCAATTTAGTTTCAAATGTTTAGTGAATAAACAAAGTGTTTCATTGTATCCTCAATGTCTCACCTTGCTTAGGCCCTACTAACTAGCTCTCTACCTCTAAAATTCATGAGGGGGTACTCAAAACCCTCACTTACAATGCACACAGTGCCAGTGCTTTGTTTACTGTAGTAGAAAGTGGTAAAATTATGTTTTCTTCATGTAACATTGAAGCAAACATAAACCCGTGACATTTTTTTAAAAATAAATAAAAGTGGGATGGTGGGTCCCTAGAATCCACATATTAATAAGCACTGGAATTATGACAACACCAAATATAGCAAATTATAATTCAAATTGCAAATTAAAAAACAACAGAGCACAACTATAGACAGTTTGGCTGTTGCCTTCATTTTGCAATTTGATTTTCAAGTGACCACAATTCTATTTTAACAAATACTCAAAACAAATTTAACCATTACGTGCTTAGAAAACCATGTAGAGTCATGCTCTTAAAACTACAGAAGGGAGAGACTTGAGCATCCCTTTTATCTGATGTGCAATATTATGGTGGATTAGGGCTCTTGGCCCAAGTGTTTTTTAATGCATGAAACTATAACCGCCTCCTGCGCATGTATGAGCCCTAACTCAACCAAGGGAAATATTGAATGGTTGGTGGAATAAAAATAAAATTAATTTTGTTGTAACTAGTAAATATAAACCCAGCACCTAAAAATAATCCCTAAACCTGCCATTATTATATTCTTTTTTTATTCTTTTTTTTTTTTATTCTTTTTTTTTGAAAGTGCAGGTTTAAACTTACAAGCAGGCAGTGTCACAACAACAGCTGCATGCACAGCAGATGAAGACAGAGTAAAACAGTGGTGTGACATACTGTAGCAGGTATTAGCACCCTTTTACATTTTTGTATTGAACGGTAAGGCGTGCGTGAACAGTGGGACCTGGACTCGCGATCCCTGTAGGAAACCATGTAAAGCGTGACTGATCATTGGGAGGTATCGCGGTCCTTGTTCCTCTTGCGTTTCATATTAGTTAACATGCGTGCCAGTATTCTAGCAAGAGGAGGAATACTCACTCTACTTGTTAGCATTATTACAAGAGGGGCGAGTGAGTGGGTGGAGGGTGGATTAGAAGGTAGTATACTCCCTATGCCAGCGAGTGTGTGAGGGTAGAGGAGATAATCTCTATGAGTAGTTTAGTGTTAGAACAATTGACAATAAAAGTGGTCTAAGTTGCGTAAAGCATTTCAGGAAACGATCTAACATTATAAAATCAAACAAATATAAAAATAAGGCAGAGTCACTGCTTGCGTTTTATGGCAGTTCAGGGTACTGTGGTAGTGGCGGGGTCACTCCGCAGGGCAGCTGGAACAAATGGGCGGATTCTCGAGGGGTCCCAGGTTCGTGGCTGTGTGTTAGGCGTTGATGTCGGTGATCCTTCCGAAGTTGCCGGTATCCCGAGTTTCTGTAGGATGCTGGGTATTTACGTATCCTCGAAAACTTTCAAAGTCCCAGAATCATGGGGGATCAGAAGACTCCTTGGTGTTCCCCATCTGTAAGGCACCTTGCATTTTGTGAGTGCTGCGGTCAGGGGTCTCAGGGACCGTCTCCAGTCTAGGGTTGCCCTGGACAAATCCGGGTAGAACGTCAGCTGGTGATCTTCAAACGTGTAAGGCGACTTGTTACGGGTGGCTGCTATGAACACTTGCTTGTCAGGGCCAGCTTGGAAGCGTATTATAACATCCCTGTGTGCTCCTGTAGCTGTTGCAGGTGGAGCTGGGAGCCTGTAGCAGCCGTCCAGTTGCATCTGTTTGGCGGGGAACAACTAAGCCAGAAGCCTCCGGATCAGGTGAGGTATTTCAACCGTAGTAACTGTGTGGAAGGCTTCGGACCTTCATGTTCTTCCATTGTGGCCATGTGTTGTCGTAATTTTGCTTGTTCGGACCGTAATGCGGTGAGTTCCTGCTCTAAGATTGTGAGTCTCGTCTCATGGCCTGCTACGGTCACCTCCGCATTGTGTAGGCGGGCCGAGACTCCGTTAATTTCGTCTCTGAATGCAGAGATGTCGGTGGCAATATTGCGGCGTAGTTCGTCCAGGAGGGCCTTTAGGGTGGTTTCTGTCACTGGGGTCTCAGAGCCTGAATTAGTCGGTCTGCCAGTCTGCTTGCCTCTTGCCAGCGTCTCCAGTTCTCTCAGGTCGGTGAGGGAAGCTTCGCTGGAGGAGTAAGACGGTCCGTCCGAGGCAGGCGCCATGACAGGTCTCGCTGAGCTCTGGGGCCTCCAGAGGAGATTGTTTTGTTGTCTGTATAGCCGGAGCTCCCGCAGGACGCGTCTGTTCAGTTAGGTAGCTGGCTCCGCCCCCCCCATAATTATATTCTTATTGCTATTTAACATTCATGCATCTCCCATCTCAGATTTCTGGAAATTCTTAATCTAAAATCCAGAATGTGCTAGTGATCAGATTGTAAAATAACAGCAAAACCTACAATTTTATTAAAGGACATGGAGGCTCATATTATGCTTATCTCCTTCTTTATTATACCTCAGCAGCAAAGAGAAGTTATAAGATATTCATAGAAAAAAACCTAGAAACAAGTACTCAAAGCGTTAACATAGCATCATAACCCTTAACCAATGGGGACAGTCCACATATCAATAACCACCCATGTGACCTTAACTCTCCCTCTTTCTTTGCTGCTGCCGAAGCTAAGTATTACCCAGTTTTAGCTCTCTCTACTTCCAGGGGAGTTCTGTTTGTATTTGCTGGATTTATGTATATCTATGTATATTTATTTATGTATATTTCTGTCATAAAGGTTGTCTAGGTGTTTAACATTTTTTTTCCCGTGCTTTCCCGCCCTCCCCGGCGGCAAACCCCTCCCTCCCTCACCTCTTCGGGTAGTTTATTACCTGCTCACCTCCCGGCAACCCGGTTCCCCTTCCCTGGGACACCCCGCTGGGGCTGTTTGCCCCAGCGCGGATATTACATATACGAGCGCCACTGGCGCTGACATGAATTTTGCCGCACTTTTCCCGGCGCCCCCTGCATCCTGAGGGACGGGCGCGACCAGATTGGTTGCAAGCTGTGGCTTGCAGCTTACCAGTGCTCCCTTGCGGCCATTCCGGAGGGAACACTCGGTAAGCTGACAGCCTTTTTTGCTTGTGCCTTGCCCTGTCAATACTACCTTGCCACATAGGTATATTACAGGCATATACATATAAACATATTTAATTCTTGTGCATTCACATGCTCCCACTGGTAATTATTGGATTGTCCCTGGCTTTGCTAGTTGAACTGATTCAGGTGCTTTGGTTAATATGCAGACCCCCAAGGATCAGGAGGTTTCCTCCCCTACTGCTGCCAATAAGGGCACCAAACACCGCGTGTCCCCTACAACATGTCTAATCTCCCCCCAGGGAGTGGATGTGGCATCCATGGAGCAACTGAACTCAGAGGAGTTCTATTCACTCCTAGATGCAACAATGACCAAATCGGTCACCCAGGCCATATACACGGCAATGTCAGATAACCTGACCCAATCCATCAGCAACACCATCTTGGCATCTAGCCATAACCCTAGCGGCCTCCGCCCCAAGGCCCAAGATAACAAGCCTGTATCCCACAGCGGCCGCAAGGCTACAGAAAAGACCTACCATGTGGGCAAGCAAACCTCCAAAACGATTATGATGGATAGGATGCGCCTTGTCAATAGTGAGGACATGGAGCCCCCACGTAAACGAGCCACCCGCCGGGCAAAAACGGTGAGGGCATGGAAATGGGCAAAAGCCCTAACAGATGTATCTGACTCTGATTTGGACCCTGAGGAGGTATTGAGCGAGTCCGAAGAAAGCGGCTCTATTTACTCGGAGAACTCTTCTCCAGATCGCAGCCTGGCAGTAAAAGCAGCCAACACCGATAAGGTGGCCGCGGACGATTCCACCATTCTAGACCCGCAGGGTGAACCCCTATTTAACTCGGATGACGATATGTTGATCATGGCACAGGACACCCTCTTACTTCAACAAAACCTATCTTGGGCGATATCTCTCCTACACAACCTGGGATTCCTAATCAACTGGGAGAAGTCGGTGCTAACCCCCTCCCAGTCCATAGAATTCCTAGGATTCAATATAGAGGCAGTCAAAGGGACCCTAAGCTTACCGCTCACAAAGATCAAAACCATCAAGAAGGAGATTCGCAGAACGTTGGCTCGCCCAACTCTCACCTTGAGACAACTGGCCAGGATAATTGGACTCCTCTCGGCCTCCATACAAGCGATCTTCCCAGGCATTACAGGGCCCTACAGAGACTAAAAGCCGCTCCGCTACACTCAGGTCACTCCTACTCAGACTCCGTTCCACTCGATCATACAGCCAAGGATGAACTCAGTTGGTGGCTGCACCACATGGAAGCGTGGAACGACAGAGCAATCTTCGGCACCGCCCCAGATTGCATAATAGAATCCGATGCCAGCACACAAGGTTGGGGAACGCGTTATGGTCATCCCTCCACAGGCGGAAGATGGTCCCAATCGGAAAGGGAACTACACATCAACAGCCTGGAACTCATGGCAGGATCATTTTCACTGAAAAGCCTCTTAGGTCTCACGACACATTGCTCCATCATCTTGAGGATGGACAACATATCGGCAGTATGCTACATCAACCGCCTCGGCAGCACCAGGTCCAAAATATTGCCAGATTTAGCAACAGAATTCTGGCAATTTTGCTTGGAGCGCCACATATCAGTACGAGCCGAATACATCCCGGGGCTCTCGAATACCATAGCGGATTGGAACTCCAGACACCAGCGAGATGCTGGCTCCTGGACCGCGGGGCGCTCCTATGGCTACAAACGCTTTGGGGCCCGACATACATAGACCTGTTTGCATCTCGATTGAATACGCAACTCCCAGAGTTCTTCAGCTGGAGACCAGATCCAGAGGCTTTAGCTACGGACGCATTTCTACAACCATGGCCGAACAGACGACTGTACGCATTCCCCCCTTTTGCTCTGCTGGCCCGGACCTTGGTACACCTCAACCGTTCACAGAAATCCCTGGTTCTCATATCGCCATTCTGGACAGCGCAGCCTTGGTTCCCTTCACTCATGGAAATGTCTATAGACCTTCCCAGACTGCTTCCTGAGAATCCACATCTCCTTTCAAACCCCAAAGGGAACCCACATCCACTGATGATGCAGGGCCAACTCAAGTTGTTAGCGTGGCTCCTTACCAGGGACCCTGGGTCGTGCCAGACGTTCCACAATCAACTCTCAAACTACTGACGGGAGCCTGGGCTCCAGGAACAAGGAGATCCTACAGTCTGGCTTGGAACTTGTGGAGTGGTTGGTGCATGGAACAACAAGTGGATCCCGTATGTGCCCCTGTGAACTACCTGTTACGTTTTCTTACACTTCTATACGACCAAGGTCTAGCGTACCGGACTATTAATGTCTACAGATCAGCGATCTCCGTTGCACACAAGGGTATAGAAGGATCCCCAGCAGGTAAACACCTCCTGGTATGCAGACTCTTACGTGGCGTTAGATTTGCAAGACCACCACAACCTCGATATACATCAGTATGGGACGTGAACGTAGTATTAACCATATTGGAAAAATGGCCACAGAACTCAAATCTCACACTTAAACAACTATCAGCGAAATTGGCCATGCTCTTCTGCCTGATATCATGCAAAAGAGTCTCAGATGTCCGAGCATTGGATGTTGATGCACGCTCATTTACCCCAACGGGAGTGACATTCAACATCTCCAGACGTACTAAATCAACAATCTCATCAGTGTCATACACAGCATTCCCTCACAATGCAAACCTATGTCCAGTGGCCTGTCTCAAAGAATACGAGAAACGGACTCAGGCATTTCAAAAGACTAGGCATCGTGAATTGTTTCTGGCAATTAACACACCACACCAACTAATATCTACGGTAACAATAGCCCGATGGGTGAGATGGATAATGACCTCTGCGAATATAGATACCTCCATATATGGGGCACAATCCACTAGAGGAACCACGGCCTCTAAGGCTTTTACTTTGGGATGCAGATTAGAAGACCTTTTGAGAACGGCAGACTGGTCCCGCGAATCCACCTTCAAGGAATACGATTTTCATCCTACAGACCATGTATCATCGACAGTTATTGCACAGCTTTAAACTAGCATAATATGAGGTGGCGTTCTCCTTGTTAACTGTTGGCTTTGCGGTTACTGCCATTTTAGGTGAGACTCATGGTCTGAGCAGCGGTATGGCCTTGTGTAGCGGAGCTGCAATATTAAATCCCAATATCTCCGCTGGTAAAAGAAAGTAATCCAAGAAAAGCGCTGAAATGAAGGCAATATCCCAAATCCCCCAGTAACCGGACAAAACACAGTACTGGGAGTCAACTGAGGTTTTTATTCACATGTTCCAGTATTTATGTGGTTCCCCATGCAAGGGGTTTCCTTAATCATTTTACAGGGGTTGTACAGTAGGGGACTACATGGGGAACTGAACATGCAGGACATTTTCCCCACCATGCACTGCTGTACGAGAGGGATACTCCCACAGAATATCCTGTTAAGTGGATTATCCCTCCGTACAGCAGAACCGGGCTTTTCACTGAAAAATATGTAACTGGCACATTATTCGACATATGGGTAGATAGCTGGGATATGAACGCATACTTCGGTAGTTTACCGCTCAGATCCCAGCACAAATGCCAAACACCACACAAGATACCTTTTCATATGATTTTAGTTCCAGGCACTCGACGACCAAACACCGCTGGGCTAAAAGTGAATCCAAGATGTCCGCTGCCACTTGGTCGGTATCCGAACCGCGGGCCATCCCGCTAATCAATTAACTGGGAAACGCTACAATGTTGCAATCTGTTAATGGGAGCCACACAACCTCCTGTGTGTGGTCTCCCATTCGGTACTTTGTTCATTTCACGAACAGTGTTGAAAGTCACTGTTTTCACAAACAGTGTTGAAAGTCACTGAAGCTACCATATGAATGCTAGCAGCTTTCGCGCCACTAGCATACGAATGCCCTCTATCACCTCTATAAGCGAACACACAAAACAACATAGGTTAAACAGCCTTTTCATGACAACCACTAGAGATATAAAAGATAGTCTGAAGTGGCTAGGTTTGCCACAATGCTCCCCCAGAACCAAGCCAGCATACACAGTCTGATCCCAACGGATCTGCTTGGGGATGTCCGGAGGAGTACTCACCGATCACGTTTCAAGTTCAGTTTGTCTAGATAACCCGTTTGGCTTTGCCATTTTGCTTCCCAGGACGGTAATGAATGGTAAAGTCAAATGGCTGCAGCGCCAAGCTCCAGCGCAGCAGCCTGGCATTGTCCCCAGCCACACTATTCAGACACACCAACGGGTTGTGATCTGTGAGTAAGGAGAAAGGTTGTCCATACAAATAAGACTAACTTTTTGAGGGCCCACACCACGGCGAGGCATTCTTTCTCAAGAAGCTTACTTCTCGTGGTAATAACTTTCTGCTTAAGTAAGCTACGGGATGTTCTCCGCCATCTGCTCCAACTTGGCTCAGCACTGCTCCCAATCCAAACATTGAAGCGTCTGTGTGAACAAGAAATCGTTTAGTTGGATGAAGAGAAGCAAGTACAGGTGTATTGGTCAAAGCTGTTTTGAGTTGTTGAAATGCCTGATCACATTCTGGGGCCCAGGTGACCTGTCGAGGAAGATTTTTGCGTGTCAAGTCAGTAAGGGGTTTGGCCAGGGCACTGTAATTGGGTACAAACTTCTGGTAGTACCCTGCGGTACCCAGGAAGTCTAACACTTGGGTTTTTGTCTGGGGGGTAGGCCACTTAGCTACAGCCTCTATTTTGCTGGGTTCCGGTTTCTGTTGCCCACTCCCTACCCTGTGACCAAGATACTGTACCTCCACCATCCCTATGTGACACTTGCTGGGTTTTAGCGTCAACCCTGCCTCTCCAATACGGTCAATGATAGCTCCAATATGTCTCAGATGGTCTGACTACGTCTGGCTATATATGGCGATATTGTCCAGGTATGCACATGCATACTCCTGGAACCCATCCAGTAGCCGATCTACCATGCTTTGAAAAGTCGCCTGAGCGTTTTTCATCCCGAATGGCATGACTCGAAACTGGTACAGGCCAAACGGGGTGACAAACGCCGATTTGGGAATGGCATCTTCGGCTAAAGGAATCTGCCAGTACCCCTTGCACAAGTCAATCATAGTGAGGTATTGGCCTCGTGCCATCCTATCTAGCAGCTCGTCTATACGGGGCATCAGGTAGGCGTCAGACACTGTTTTGTCATTTAGCCTCCGGTAGTCAAAAACAGAACAGTGTTATGCCATCCTTCTTGGGTACTAGCACTACCGGCGATGCCCAGGGGCTAGCGGAATGTTCGATAACACCTAGCTGCAACATCTCTTCAATTTCAGTCAGTGTAATGACAGGAATGAATAAGTAGATAACTCCCTAATTCCCACGGTATTAGGGAGCTATCTACTAAAAGGCTGAAAGACCTGAATTGGTCTTTCAGCCAAATTTACTAATACTAAGTAAAGATTACTTAGTATTAGTAAATTATGCCCCTACTCCGCTATACCGCGAGTAGGGGCATGTCTATGCCTGTGGCTCCTCACTGTAAAAAAAAAAAAAAAATGGAAGGGGGGACCTTTTGCCCCCCCACCCCTGAACGGCGGGTGGGGACCCTAAAGTAAAATAAGGGTTGGGACCTATTGTCCACCCTCTGGCCCCCACCCGTGAGCGGTGGGTGGGGGTCCTAAAGTAAAGTAATTCAGGGGGACCTAATGTCCTCCTCCCTGGCCCTCACCCCTGAGCGGTGGCAGGGGGCCCTAAATTAGAATGAGGTCCCCCCCTTTAGATGCGCGAGGGGGGGGGACCACTGGCTGCTCACTGTTTAATTGACATGCCCCTACTCGCAGTATAGCAAGTAGGGGCACAATTTACTAATACTAAGTAATTTTTACTTGGTATTAGTAAATTTGGCTGAAAGACCAATTTAGGTTTTTCAGCCTTTTGGTAGATAACTCCCTAATACCGTGGGAATTAGGGAGTTATCTACCAAGCGGCTGCAAGAGACGTTCCGAAGTGTTAAAATGCCGAAGTCCCGAATTTCAGAATGCCGAACCGAAATTTTTTCCCATGCTCATGCCTATTCTCAACAATGGATGTGTCCAATTAAATGATTTAATAACCATTTTAAAGGTTAGTTTTGTGATGCTGTATGTTCCCCTTTAGTCTTACAGTCCTGAACTGCCAAGTTGAGATCTGCATGGCAACTTAGATTCAAGATTCGACTATCTTATGTTTGTGAAACCGTGTAATTCACAAATAAAGAATATGAATGTACAATATACGTTTTGGGCTGAATTAATAGAAGATCAAAAACCCAGTTTCAGTAAAGCAGGGGAACATCAGGTAAGAATGTAATTGTGCTTTTCACCTTGTTAACGGATTCAACAAAATCACTAATGACAGCCTGACAGCTTATGGACAGCAGGCACACGTAAATTGCATATTTCTCATAGGTCCAGTCCTATATTTAAAGGGTTACACCAATTAGCATAACCATGCAGCAGTTATGAGGTGAGGGATACTTTGACCTAGTTCCCATGTATTGGGGCACATCACTCCAATGCTGGAGTCTTAAAGGGATTCGCCAGTGCCAGGAAAACATATTCGTTTTCCTGGCACTGCAGGACCCTCTTGTCAGTGGCGGATCCGGGGGGGCAACGGGGCAATTGCCCTCCCTGAGAAAACTGATGGTCTCCCTCTTCCCTGCCAGCTAATGCAGAGCTGGCACTGTCTAAGTGCCAGCCCTGCAATGTGCCTTCAAGGACCGGAGGGGAGATCAGAGATCTCCCTCCCTGGTCCGTAGGCACCGTGCTGGCAGCCTGAGCTCCTCCGGGTCCTCCTCTCGTGAGCACGGAGCGTTGTCGCGGTTACCACGGCAACGCTCCAAATCTCGCGAGAGTGAACTCTAGCCCTGGAGCGCAGGCTAGAGTTCACCTCAACACCACTGGGACCACCAGGGATTCCCCACTGGACCACCAGGGATCCAGAAATGTCCCCCCTCCTCCCAGTAAAGGTAAGAAGAGAGGGTATATAATGAACATTTGTTTTAATTACATTTAAATAATAAAAAAAAACATGTAGGGGGGACTTTTAATATTTTATTATAAAATGTGTTGTTTTTAAATTTTTTTAATTAATATGTATGTATGGGGGCAGTGTGTGTGTGTGTAAGGGGGGGGGGGCAATGTGTGCGATAAGAAGGGTAGGGGGCTTTTTTATAATCACACACATTGCTCTCCATACACACACTGCCCCCATACACACACACACACACACTGCCCCCATACACACACACACACACACACACACACACACTGCCCCCCATACACTGCCCCTCCATACACACACATTGCCCCACACGCACACATACACTGTAATCCTCACACACACACACTGCAAATGTCACACACAAATACTGACCCACACATACACTGCACCCCTGACATATACTGCCTCCCTCACTCATACACTGCACCCCTTACACATTGCACCACTCACACACACCACTGCTCCTATGCCCTACTACAGCCCCATTTCCCAGCAGACTTCAGGTAAGTTGTCAAACTATTCTTAAACGGTTTGACTACTTACTCTGGGAGGGGGTCCCGGCACTATTAACACATAACCGCCACACTGAGCTGTAGTGGTTATTGCGTCTGGATTATTTTTTTAAAGGGACACTATAGTCACCTGAACAACTTTAGTTTAATGAAGCAGTTTTGGTGTATAGAACATGCCCCTGCAGCCTCACTGCTCAATCCTCTGCCATTTAGGAGTTAAATCCCTTTGTTTATGAACCCTAGTCACACCTCCCTGCATGTGACTTGCACAGCCTTCCATAAACACTTCCTGTAAAGAGAGCCCTATTTAGGCTTTCTTTATTGTAAGTTCTGTTTAATTAATATTTTCTTATCCCCTGCTATGTTAATAGCTTGCTAGACCCTGCAAGAGCCTCCTGTATGTGGTTAAAGTTCAATTTAGAGATTAAAATACAATTATTTAAGGTAAATTATATCTGTTTGAAAGTGAAACCAGTTTTTTTTTCATGCAGGCTCTGTCAATCATAGCCAGGGGAGGTGTGGCTAGGGCTGCATAAACAGAAACAAAGTGATTTAACTCTGAAATGACAGTGAATTGAGCAGTGAAATTGCAGGGGAATGATCTATACACTAAAACTGCTTTATTTAGCTAAAGTAATTTAGGTGACTATAGTGTTCCTTTAAATAATATTCAAGTGCCCTTCCCGAGATCAGGCTCTGGATCCGCCACTGCCTCTAGTGCCCCTTTCTCTCATCCCAAGTTGCTGAAGGGGTTAAAACCCCTTCAGTCACTTACCGGAGTCCAGTGCCGATGTCCCTTGGCGCTGGGTCAGGCTCTGCCCACTCTCCTCCCCCGCCGTCATCAGCCTGGCGGGGGATACCTAGTGCGCATGCGCAGCAATGGATGCGCACGCGAATTAGACCTTCCCATAGGAATGCATTATACAATGCTTTCCTATGGGGATTTCGGCGACGCTGGAGGTCCTCACATAGTGTAACTATGTAACTTCTTCATAGAACACAAGTAAGTTTGGCATAAAATGTCTTTCATAAAACCATGTTGATTTTTGCTAATAATATTGTTCAAAATTAATTCTTGAATCGTATCACTGAACAGCCCTTCAAATAATTTCCCAAAAATAGATCTTAAGCTTACAAGTCTGTAGTTTTCGGTTTGTGCTTTTGAACCCTTTTAAAATATTGGAGTCACATAGCATTTCTTCAGTTCTCTGGTATGATTTCTAAGTGAATATGGTATGTGATACATATAGTTTTTCACTAAGCTCCCTAAGTACTCATTGATGCAACTATTTTTGTTTCTATTTTTCAAAAAGTCCTAATCCTTTTTTGTGGCATAAGTCCCATAAAAACATAAGAAGTTAAACTTAAACTTGAAAACCAGCTCCAGCCACTGTTTGGCACTCCTCCATCTAACATCACAGCAGCTGTTGCAAGGTCCAATAAGATGTTTCTCAGAGAACTCTTTGATTGGACAGTTTAACAAGCTCAGGGCGCATGCACATACTCTGAACTGCCTTGGGGAGGGAGTGAGGAGGGAATATAAATAATTAATGGAGACTGTAGGAAGACTGGGAGGGCTTCAATGAAGAAAGAAGGAAGGAGAGACAAACGCAGCCAATTATGACCATTGTCAGCACGCAGTGTTTTTTGCACAGAATTAAGATTTGGCAGTCCAAACATATATACAAAAAACATGCATAGAGCATATATGTCAAATTTTACCAGAAATAAGAACAGACACTCATCAAGATCCCAAACAGCAAATGTCAATAGACAAAAGGATGCACACCAAATATTATTGCAAAATACAGGAAGAAATCATTATTAACTAAAGAGACAGCACAAAAAAATGATATATACAAAAAAGTGACACAGGATTGATCTAAATTGCAACTATCCATCAATTACAATAAGCCTACTAGAGTTGGATACCTGTTCGGCATCAAAAACGTACCAACCATTCACCTTCCAATATCAGTTGATGGCCATCAGTTCACTATTCCACACAAGCCCGGATATGACATCATCACGTCCGGAGTCGCGAGAACTAATAACTTGAGAGACGATCACACTCAATATACACATCCATAGTACAGTAACTTGGTAAGCTAGAGATGGCATAGTTATCATATCACACTGTTCACACATGCGCATTGGTAGTATATATGAATCCAGGTGGCAATTTAACAATGGGCAGACACTCATCTGATATTATAAGTAGAGATGTCGCGAACGGTCCGCCGAACTGTTCGTGAACTGTCCGCCGGCGAACAATAGCGTGTTCGCGTTGGGCGAACATATCCGATTTCCGGTCCGCCCCCTATACGTCATCATTGAGTAAACTTTGACCCGGAACCTCACAGTCAGCAGACACTTCCTGGGAGGGAGGGTCTGCTGCTGATTGGGTGGAATGTGTCTGCTGGCTGTGAGGTTCCGGGTCAAAGTTTACTCAATGATGACGTATAGGGGGCGGACCGGAAATCGGATATGTTCGCCCAGCGCGAACACGCTATTGTTCGCGAACAGTTCGGCGGACAGTTTGCGACATCTCTAATTATAAGGTTAAGCTGACAATGCTTCAGACGCTAGTGTCAACAAAAAACAACCTATTTCCTATCACTAAACAGTGCACATATCTGTAAGACTACTAGCTGTGTATTTGACTTATATATAATATAATATATATAATGTATGGCCAGCACCTATGGGTATAATACCTGGTGATAGGGCTTATTGCATGGTATTGTGGCGGTCGTAGACTATATGTGGTCATCCATATATATATATACATACATACATACATACAAACATAAATGGATAAACACATAATAAACGGATGACCACATAAAAAAGCCCTTATCACCAGATATTATACCCATAGGTTCTAGCCATACATTAAGTGTCAGATAATGATACAAGTGCACTGAAAAATAAAAAAAAGGACATACAAGAGCAAAATCGGAAGAAATGCACAAATAAATATAAAGAATAACTACAACTCAATAGAAGTGAGATACCTAATAAACAGCATATGTACAATAAGCTAATCAATTGCCCCTGCATGATGTAACTAACAGAGCAGTATATATATATACTAACTCTCCCCTATACTAGCAATTGAAATCGAGTAAGTACAATAGTTACATATTAAATGCTTGCAATATATATCATATATAGTTGTGTCTAGGAGGTAACTGTATACATACAAAAAAAAATCTATTTTAAATTCATATTCATCCATACAACAAAACTACAATGGACTATAATTAAAAATCATAACAATTCTGCTTAATGTATGATCAATTTAATTAAACAAGACAAATAATTACTTTGTTTAATTCACTAAACAACATCATTAATACTTAAAGGACCACTCTAGGCACCCAGACCACTTCAGCTTAATGAAGTGGTCTGGGTGCCTGGTTCAGCTAGGGTTAACCCATTCTTTTATAAACATAGCAGTTTCAGAGAAACTTCTATGTTTATAAATGGGTTAAGCCTTCCCCCAAAGCCTCCAGCGACTGTCTCATTGACAGCTGCTAGAGGCGCTTGGGTGCTTCTCACTGTGATTTTCACAGTGAGAGCACGCCAGCGTCTATAGGAAAGCATTGTGAATGCTTTCCTATGCGACCAGCTGAATGCGCGCGCAGCTTTGCAGCACGTGCGCATTCAGCCGAATGGGCGGAGAGGAGGAGGATCGGAGGAGGAGAGCTCCCCACCCAGCGCTGGAAAAAGGTAGGTTTTTACCCCTTTCCCCCTTCCAGAGCCCGGCGGGAGGGGGACCCTGAGGGTGGGGACACCCTCAGGGCACTATAGTGCCAGGAAAACGAGTATGTTTTCCTGGCACTATAGTGGTCCTTTAATGAATAGACTATATTATGTGTTACATATAACTAAACTTTAATGCGTGTTACATAGACAATTTGCATATTTATAATGTTCTTACGGATTGGACCATTTAATATAGAAACTGTATGGACCATAGGTAAATACATGTACACTTAGATATCAGACATATCTTCAAGCAAAGCAATCTAATTATACATATAAGAATATCTACCCATATAATTTACTTTGTTTTCAAGCATTACCATACTGCTTATTATATATTTAATACATACCAATCATGAATAACAATGATTAACACAGAGACACAGAAGCAAAATAATTGCATAATGAAATTAATTTGGTGATACAGTTACTTAATGCATAAACAATAATGCACATGTTACATACGAGGCAATTCTAATTTTACCATATGACAGGAGGCTTCATATTTTGCACTAACTTTCTTTACTAACTCCATAGCAGCAAAGAAAAAAAACAGTTGAAATGAAGAACCAATCAGAACACAGTCAGAGTGTATATAAGGTAAAGTATATTCAAATCACTTCCTCTTCCTTTGCTGCTCCATCACAAGTCAGGTCAGAGTACTGGTTCACTGTTTGTGTCTTAAACTGGATCTATTGTATTTGATTACTATATACCCTTTCAGCTGAGGGTGATGGGGGGCTATCCCTTTATTTCCACTTCTTTCGTGAGTTGTATTTTTCTTTTCTTATTGACATTCTGTCCCCTCTCTCCTCAGGCACTCTCTTCCCTGAGGCGGCCTACCCTCCCCCACCCTTTTCCCTGTGGCTACGTTCGCCACTTTCCTCGAGTTTCCCGTAGCCTTCGCAATGATTACAATGCGTTTGGGCTAGGAATCCTGTCGATTTGTGTATATTGGCAAGAACAGACTTTTCGCGCCTATTTCTGTACGCCGGCGTTTGGTGTTTTGCTCACGAACTGGCCGTTCGCAGCCGTCCGTTCACAAGGTTTCCCGTTCGCATACGAGCAACTGGCAGTGTTCGGTGGTTTACGCGAACGGACCGTTTGCGGGTTTCTCAGTTCGCGCCTGATTACACAATTTCGTATGGTTTACCGCAAATGCGTTTAATGAGATTTCTAGCACCACTTTGGCCCCGGTTCTCGTGAGACCCGCGGCGGCCATCTTGTTGGTGTTGGTAGTCGTAGATTTTACTCCTATCACGAAAAGGCTCTCGGTATTTTCAGTTTTGCTACTGTCCAGCTGTGCTGTGCATGCTGTCAGGGACCTGGTCAGGTTGTTGTTATACCCCGGGGAGTGGGTCTGCCAGTCAGGTTTATCCTAGTATTCTGGCAAGGGGTGAGCCCCCATTCAGGTACTACCCAGAGTGCTGCTGAGCGGAATTTGTCTTTGCAATTCCGGTTTTCCTGGGTGAGCCCCAGTGATGTTAATAAGAGTCTGTTTATTGCCGCATGCCAATAGGCTGTGTGTATGTTAAGGCCCACGGCCTGTTTCAAGTCCCTCCCAACCAGTCCCTATACCTCTCCTACCTGTGCCAGTTTGTCAAACAATTTGCGACGTACCTATATAACCCTAAAATTGATGATTCCCAGAACCCCATGGATAACCAGGCGATGATCAACGCGGTGGTGGCCGCATCCCTGGAGAAGGCTATGGCCAAAGTGTTCCCGGCAGCCTCTGATACTATCAAGCCGGCTGCAAAACGCTCCCACGGCAGGGAAGACTGAGATGAGTTGGATGACTCCTCCAGAGAGAGGACACACCCGGCAAAATGCCATTGGAATGGCGGGGGCTCCAGGAAGGAACCTGGCAAAGGCAAGGTGCCCTTCAAGCGTAAATGCCCAGCGCCAATTCTCTCCCCACTAATTCAGGATGATTCCTCGGATGAGGAAAGAGATGAGCCTCATTCCCTCTCCATCATGGACGAGTGGCAGGCGGAGGTCTCAGACTCCCAAGATGGTGATTGGGGGTCCAACACCTACATCAGGGAGACCTTTCTGGGTGAGCCCCAGAGTAAGGAGGATGCAGGGATGGAGATGTCCGCTGCTCAGGAACAGGAGGTTTTCCTGGATGCTACAGGTCAGGGGATGTTCAACCCCAGGAACATCAGAAATCAGGGGAGTGGACTCCACCAGAGCACCTCCTCAAGTTTATGCATTTTTGGATACGGAAGCCCCTGGACAAAGCCATCCGCAAACGGATGAGGGCCGAATTCCCCAGGACATCATTACCTGATAAAGTGGCATTTAAGCCTGAGTTTGACCAGCTCATGTTGGTATTTATGGCATGTGGTGGTCGTGACCCTCACAAAGGGGTCAAAAGAGGCTTCCAGGGAGCACAGGACAAACTCCTGGATGCAATGGGGCCACAGGCCCACATAATGTACCTGGCGGACGACACATACCCCCGTTCAGACTCTTTTACTGTGGATATTGTGCGCGAATGGGCGCACGACATTAGAAAATGGGCCCAAAGAGGGTTCTGCTTTTATGGGCAATACCAATGTGGCCCTCTCGACTGAGAGGCGCAGTGCCGCAATTTTCTGCATTGATCCCAAACAAGCGGATCTTGGGGCAAAAGAACAAGGCACAGAGAAAACATTTTGGAGAGGCCTTCATGAAGCAGTTAAATAAACACCTAAATGTGTTCACCTCTCTAAGGCCCATACTTCCATGCGCAAGGTCTTTAGAGGTAACTCCACAAGGGGTGTTTTTTCCAGGGCTGGTCAATGGGGCCGTGCCATCAGCTGATTTTAGCCATAGGGCGCCGGCATGGGACACCCACAACACTTCTCCCTTGAAGTGGGGCACAGCAACAATACCGCTACTACCGGGGAGCGCACAGAGGTCATGGAGGACGCGGACATGCCTGCGCAAGATTCCCCACAGGTAAGAGACCAGCACTTATATGTACCTACCTTAATCGTTACCGCAAGCCGTATTTCTCTTTTTTTCCAGAATTGGGAAAAACTGTCCGCAAATGCATGGGTGCTACAGACTGTCAAGGCTTATCACATCAAACTTCAAACTTTCCCCATGCAGAACCACCACCCTTTTCCCCCTGGGTCCATCGGCTACGGACGCTCATCTCATAGAAATGGCAGTTTACTTGCCTCCCTTTCGGGCGCAGCTCTGCACCGTGGTGTCTCACGAAAAAAACGCTGAAACCGGTGAAACCGGTGATGGCCCATATCAGGGCACAGGGGATCCAATGCATTATATATTTGGACGACATCCTACTGTTCTGCAGGACGAGCAACCTACTATCACAACATACTGGGTATACGGTACAGTTGTTGGAATCTCTGGGGTTCATAGTCAACAGGGCCAAATCGGCACTGACCCCTGCTCATACAATTAAATTCCTGGGCTTCGAGATATGCTCCAGGCCCTGCATGCTTCACCTTCCGTCTTCAAAAGTGACGGCCATTCAGAAGGAGATCTGCAAGGTCCTCAAGTTCTACTCCATTCCTTTCAGACAACTCGCCCAGATGATTGGCTTGCTGTCCTCCTCAATCCAAGCCATATTCCCAGGTCCTCTGCACTATTGTGCCATGCAACGGCTGAAGGCCCGCTTCCTGAGAAAGAACCCCACCTACAACCAACCAGTTCCGCTGACAGACGAGGTTCGTAAAGAACTCGAATGGTGGCTCAATTGCATGCAAGCATGGAATGGTCGAGCCATCTTTGGCAGCCACCCAGACTTCATACTGGAGTCGGACGCCAGTAGGTGGCGATGGGGAGCTACCGTCGGGGAGGCTTCCACGGGAGGAGCATGGACAAGCCAGGAACTCACTATGGACATCAACTGCCTGGAATTATTGGCTGGATCCTTCGCCATCCGCAGCCTGGCAAAGGGGCAATCCAACTGCTACATTCTCCTTTGGATGGACAACGTCTCTGCCGTAGGTTACATCAACCACCTGGGAGGTACTTGCTCCCAGACACTGACGGAGCTGACAAAGGAAATGTTCAATTATTGCCTCTCTCGCAACATCACGATCGGGGCAGAACACTTACCCAGGGAGTGGAACCTTACAGCAGATTGTTACTTTCGCCACTGGAGAGATGCCAGCGACTGGCAATTGAGCCCTCAAAAGCACCAAAGTGGAATAGGAAATCCCACCCAACTCCAGCACTACCTCCATGTACTTGATTCATACAAGCGCTTGTGAGTAGAGGAGCATCCTGCCCGCATACACTCACCTTCAGCTATCTCGTAAGCAGCAGGGTCTTCAAGTTACCATGTCTGTAAATATCAAATGAAATACCTGTTACGTAGCAACAATGTATTTTTCATGAGAATGAAAAAGATTCACAATAAAAATTGCAATCTGAAAATAGGTCAACATTATTAGTTTTCATAAGATCCAGAGAAAAGCATCTATTCCAGTTGGTGCTTCTACTAATTGAGACATAGAATAGTTATTTAACCGATTCAAAACCTGTTTCCGTTAAGTGGAGTATTACTTTCTCTGGGCCAGCCTCAGTGTCTGGGTAATTAAAATCTCAATTGATTAACAAATTACCCAGATATGCAGCCTTACTCATTGAGATAGCAGTATCTCTCCACACCAATATTAATCTTTGGGGATCTGTGATATATTCTTACTATTAATGACTATTAATGTATTTTTATTTTTTTAGGTCTTTCCTAAAAAATGTACAGTTGTAATCAAAATTATTCAACCCCCATTGAAAATCAGGTTTATTGTAAAAATTTACAAATTACAATACGAATTTGCAATGAACAAATCAAACAAAAGCAATTGAAATAGCTAAACACAACATAGAAACATAGAATGTGACGGCAGATAAGAACCATTCGGCCCATCTAGTCTGCCCAATTTTCTAAATACTTTCATTAGTCTCTGGCCTTATCTTACAGTTAGGATAGCCTTATGCCTATCCCACGCATGCTTAAACTCCTTTACTGTGTTAACCTCTACCACTTCAGCTGGAAGGCTATTCCATGCATCCACTACCTTCTCAGTAAAGTAATACTTCCTGATATTATTTTTAAACCTCTGTCCCTCTAATTTAAGCAGAGCCGGACTGGGAATTAAAAGCAGCCCTGGAAAAAAAATATTTACCAGCCCCATAATGCATCGCGCCAGCATAGTGTGCAGATACAGAGTTAGAACAGATAACTTAAAATTAAAAAGTACTTCAACGTAAAAAGCGCACTCATAGGCTTCAAAATAAACAAAAGTGCAGATTTATTTTAAGCAGACGTGCCTTTGCATGTAATCAATGTTTCAGTCCAACTACCTTGACATATTAAGGAAAGCTTGTTAATGGGACTGAAATGGTGAATGTGTGTAGGGCACAACTGTAAAAATTTTTTATTTTGAAGTCCTGTGTGTGCGCTCTTCACTTTAAATATGTTATTGTGCTGGAGTATGCACCTAGCAACAAGACTGGGCCAATATCTGCTCATTACATATGGTGTATTATGCATATATAAATGTACATTAATATGTGTAAATATAATCGATATATATACAGGGAGTGCAGAATTATTAGGCAAATGAGTATTTTGACCACATCATCCTCTTTATGCATGTTGTCTTACTCCAAGCTGTATAGGCTCGAAAGCCTACTACCAATTAAGCATATTAGGTGATGTGCATCTCTGTAATGAGAAGGGGTGTGGTCTAATGACATCAACACCCTATATCAGGTGTGCATAATTATTAGGCAACTTCCTTTCCTTTGGCAAAATGGGTCAAAAGAAGGACTTGACAGGCTCAGAAAAGTCAAAAATAGTGAGATATCTTGCAGAGGGATGCAGCACTCTTAAAATTGCAAAGCTTCTGAAGCGTGATCATCGAACAATCAAGCGTTTCATTCAAAATAGTCAACAGGGTCGCAAGAAGCGTGTGGAAAAACCAAGGCGCAAAATAACTGCCCATGAACTGAGAAAAGTCAAGCGTGCAGCTGCCACGATGCCACTTGCCACCAGTTTGGCCATATTTCAGAGCTGCAACATCACTGAGTGCCCAAAAGCACAAGGTGTGCAATACTCAGAGACATGGCCAAGGTAAGAAAGGCTGAAAGACGACCACCACTGAACAAGACACACAAGCTGAAACGTCAAGACTGGGCCAAGAAATATCTCAAGACTGATTTTTCTAAGGTTTTATGGACTGATGAAATGAGAGTGAGTCTTGATGGGCCAGATGGATGGGCCCGTGGCTGGATTGGTAAAGGGCAGAGAGCTCCAGTCCGACTCAGATGCCAGCAAGGTGGAGGTGGAGTACTGGTTTGGGCTGGTATCATCAAAGATGAGCTTGTGGGGCCTTTCGGGTTGAGGATGGAGTCAAGCTCAACTCCCAGTCCTACTGCCAGTTCCTGGAAGACACCTTCTTCAAGCAGTGGTACAGGAAGAAGTCTGCATCCTTCAAGAAAAACATGATTTTCATGCGGGACAATGCTCCATCACACGCGTCCAAGTACTCCACAGCGTGGCTGGCAAGAAAGGGTATAAAAGAAGAAAATCTAATGACATGGCCTCCTTGTTCACCTGATCTGAACCCCATTGAGAACCTGTGGTCCATCATCAAATGTGAGATTTACAAGGAGGGAAAACAGTACACCTCTCTGAACAGTGTCTGGGAGGCTGTGGTTGCTGCTGCACGCAATGTTGATGATGAACAGATCAAAACACTGACAGAATCCATGGATGGCAGGCTTTTGAGTGTCCTTGCAAAGAAAGGTGGCTATATTGGTCACTGATTTGTTTTTGTTTTGTTTTGAATGTCAGAAATGTATATTTGTGAATGTTGAGATGTTATATTGGTTTCACTGGTAATAATAAATAATTGAAATGGGTATATATTTGTTTTTGTTAAGTTGCCTAATAATTATGCACAGTAATAGTCACCTGCACACACAGATATCCCCCTAACATAGCTATAACTAAAAACAAACTAAAAACTACTTCCAAAAATATTCAGCTTTGATATTAATGAGTTTTTTGGGTTCATTGAGAACATGGTTGTTGTTCAATAATAAAATTAATCCTCAAAAATACAACTTGCCTAATAATTCTGCACTCCCTGTACATATAATATATATAAAGGCATCCATATAATCCTTGCACTCAAGCTCCAAATAATCAATAAAGACCTGGTGCTGAAAATCAGGGGAACATTTAGATACCGATCTGCAGTGATTAGCACTCACGGATTTCCAAAAAATAGTGTTTAAAAAGTAACCTTTATTGGTCCATTTAAAAAAGCTGTATCGACGTTTCAGTCCTCTAGTGGGACTTTCTTCAGGAATAAACAGCCATGTAAACAATATCGCTTATATATTACAAATAATAATTGAAAACTAACTTACCCCAGGTGATCCGGTTCCCCTGCATGCACCCGCAGGTCCCCGGTGTGAGTGACGCATGCGTAAAGTGCTCCGCCCCCTTGCGTCGCGATCACATGATCGCAATGTCATGGAGATGTCGGCAAAAGCCGCGTATCCATAGCAACCATATAAACATACACCGCAAGAGTGCTAGAGAGAATGAGAGGAAGGCATGTGAATGAATGATGAGATGAAGTGGTATAGAATGTAGGCAATAAAGATGAAACATAGCATCTTACTTGTGATGACCCAACTATACATTGTGATCAAAGAGATCATGTACTTAAATCACAGTACAAGAATCCGTTTAAAAATAGAATAATGTAGATGTGCAGAAATGAGCTAAACAAAAGAGTAACACTCTTTTTTAAAGTGATACAGTGCACTGTAGTCAAACATATTAGTATATCCATCAAAGAAGGTGAATATTAAAGTGCATATCAGGGAATATCCTCTAAGTAGTGCTCAATAAAGTGCATAAAAAGTGAATTGTTACAAATGATGTTGGAAAAGTGACTCAATAGTATCTATAAATAAGGAATAAGTAAGTATTGCACACAACATATTAAGAGTCATGAATAGCTATATAGGTATACATAATAAAGAAAACATTAAAAACAATTACTGCAGTGGGTTCATATAAATGAATGATATGAAATCATTTCGTTAAGTCCTTTTGGGGCTATAGTATCCAAAGTATATATCCAAAACGTCTCACGTCTAAGCAAAAGTTTACCCCTATCCCCCCCTCTTCTTGGTGGAGGGATGTGGTCAATCGCCACAAATTTAAGGGTTGATAGTGGGTGTTGAAAAGATAAAAAATGTTTTGCAACTGGTTGGTCTGAATTGCCGTCCCTGTAGGCTACTCGTATACTCGATCTGTGCCCTCTGATCCGTTCACATAATGGTGTTTCCGTTTTCCCAATGTAGACTAAGCCACAAGGGCAAGATAATTTATAGATAACAAAGGACGTTTTGCAAGTGATGGTATAACGTATTTGGAAATTCTTGTTGTTATGAGGGTGTTGAAAGGTACGTGAGGGGGTCATGTGTCCACAGGTGACACAGCCCAAACATCTGATGCTTCCCCGACTTGGTACAGACGTTTTTGTATCATAGCTCTTCACTGGGTCGGTATGTACTAGAAGATCTCTTAAATTTTTATTCCTGCGATAGCAGAGCAGTGGTGGTTCTTTGAAGATTTTCGGAAGCGTATCGTCACTCGCTATCATCTTCCAATTGTCCTTCACAATTTTGGAGATTTTGGAGGACGCACTGTTAAATGTAGTGGAAAAAATCATCCTTGGGGCTTTCTCGTCACTTTTAATTGAAACAGCAGACTTTGCTTCCTCTAATGCTTTACTTAGATCTCTGTGTCGATAGCCACGTTCCTGGAATTTTTCCACCATGTCTTCCAGTTGTTGATCCATTTTAGACTTATCTGAATTATTTCTGATTACCCTGAGGAATTGTGCCTTGGGTAAAGACTTTTTTAAAGGCTCTGGATGTGCACTTAAGTTGTGTAGAATGGTATTTCTATCCGTGTCTTTTTTATAGAGGCAATATGAAAGTCCTTGTTCCTTCAACGAGATTTCCAAATCCAAGAATTGTATTGAGGTAGTGTCGATCTTTGATGTAAATCTAATAGGGCTATTTATCTGGTTCAAGGAATATATCATTTCTTCTGCTTCTGTCACATTGCCTCCCCATAATATCAACAAGTCGTCGATATAGCGAAAGTATCCTTGTATGAAATGACTGTACCTTGTTAAAATCCATCTTTGTTCGTAGTCATACATGTAGGCATTGGCATACATGGGAGCCATAGCGGCCCCCATGGATGTGCCAGAAGTCTGGAGATACCATTTGTCCTCAAATCTGAAGTAGTTGTTATGTAGTACCAATGATAGTAGCTCTAAGACAAATTCAATAGGTGGTCCACTATATGATTTCGAGGAAGTGAGAACAGATCTCATCGCTTGAATTCCTTCCATGTGTGGAATCACCGTGTAGAGGCTACTAACATCCATTGTAATTAACGTCGTTGTACCACTCTTCAGTTCCAGTTGCTTCAATTTCTGAATGAGACTAGGTGTGTCCTTGATACAGGTATTCAATTCAGCTATGGGAGGCTGAAATAGAAAATCAAGCCACTTAGCAATCGGTTCTAATAGACCCTCAATCGCGGAAACAATAGGTCTGCCCGGGGGTCTGATTGGATCTTTGTGAATCTTAGGCAGGGTATAGATTATGGGTGTCCGAGGATGTGTTTTTAAGAGATATTGACTGAGCTGTGGATCTATATAACCTGCTTCCATGCCCCTCATAACAACTGCTTCAACGTTTTTCTTGATTGATTCCGTGGGGTCCCCCCTCAATAATTGATATACTTTCTCGTTTGAGAGCTGTTGAGTTAATTCCTCTGCATATTGTGCATAGTCCATGACTACTATGCCACCTCCCTTGTCAGCCGGACGAATGGCCAAAGAATGATCATTAGCCAAATTCTTTATACGTTGCATTTGTCGAGAAGTGACATTCCTATTTTTACATTTATGATTCTGTATAGTTTCCTGCATAAGATGGTTGACTGTAGAGAGGTAGGTTTTAATAGATGCTTTGTTCGCATAAGGATCAAAAGTAGATTTTAATTTGAATTGTGAACTTTTTTCTTGTTCCATGGTAGTATTAGAGGTTTTAGCAAAGTTGTAACTAATATACACATTAATATACATGTCATATACCAGTGACGGATCCAGAGCCTGAGCCTGAGAGGGGCACTTGTAGATTATTTAAAGAAATATTCCATGCACAATAACCACTACTCCTCTGTGTAGTGGTTATGGTGCCAGGAGTGTCGACACCCCCTCCCAGAGTAAGTAGTCAAACCGTTTAAGAACAGTTTGACAACTTACCTGGAGTCTGCTGGGATATGGGGCTGTAGTAGGGTATAGGAGCAGTGGTGCAATGTGTGTGAAAGGTTCAGTGTGTGGGTGGGCAGTGTGTAAATGTGTATGGTGTGTGTGTGGGGGGGCAGTGTGTGAATGTGTATGGTGTGTGTGGGGGGCAGTGTGTATGGTGTGTGTGTGTGTGGGGGCAGTGTGTGTATGGGGCTAGAGTTCACTCCTACTACTGGGACCACCAGGAAGTGGTGAGAGTGAACTCTAGCCCGTAGCTCCAGGGCTAGAGTTCACCCTCGTGAGAGCCGGAGTTGCCCCGGGTCCTCTCTTTCTCCCCTTCACTGCTCCTCTGTGTCAATGTCTCCCCTCTCCTTCCCAGTCTCTCTCTTCCCCCTCTGCCTCTTTCTTCCCCTCCCCTTGTGTGTCTCTCTCTCATTTCTCCCTCTTTGTCTCTCTCTTCCCCTCTGCCTCTTTCACCCCCTTTCCCTGTGTCTCTTCCTCCCCCTTTCCCTGTGTCTCTCCCTCCTCTCCATCTCTCTCCCTTCCCCCTTTCCCTGTGTCTCTCCCCATCTCTCTCCCTCCCCCCTTTCCCTGTGTCTCTCCCTCCTCCCCATCTATCTCCCTCCCCTTTCCTGTGTCTTTCCCTCCTCCCCATCTCTCTCCCTCCCCCTTTCCCTGTGTCTCTCCCTCCTCCCCATCTCTCTCCCTCTCCCCATCTCTCTCCACCCCCCTTTCCCAGTGTCTCTCCCCTCCTCCCTCTATTCCCCTCTCTGTTTCATTCCCCCCCATTCCCCTCTCTGTTTCATTCCCCCCATTGCCCTCTCTGTTTCATCCCGCCCCTATTCCCCTCTCTGTTTCATCCCCCCCTATTCCCCTCTCTGTTTCATTCCCCCCTATTCCCCT